>VRLP01000317.1:0-252639 GCA_009660295.1 Lophius piscatorius
TGTATAAAGGGCTTGATTTTGCTGCAACCAGGACCTTTCTGGGTGTCGACCATTGGGTGTGTGGCCTTCAGTGACGATGTGCGTGATGCGTGGACTGGACTTTATAAAAACATGACCACCTGCCGGATTGTAAAGAGAAGAGAGAACTGATGAGGAGGGGCCAATGATAAATAAATATGCATAATTCTACTAATACTGATTAACTGCTTACAATAATACATGAACAGATGCATGTTTATACGATTTGGGAACTGAAAGTCTGCTTGAGTTTATCTTGCGTTAGTCTATTTGTAGATGTATTTATGATGTATTTTCTGCATAATGTTGACAAAATGAATGAGGAAAACTTGAAATAATAAATGCAAGCTTTAGAGAAAACTCTGGGGGCAGGAAGTAAACATTCAAATAAGCTCTGTGCCGTGAGGTTCTTGTCTTGTCTTCTCCTCAGACGCCGTTGTCTTCATTAAGATGCACGACTCATTAGCGTAGTCATTACCAGCGCATGCTTTATTCATGATGTAATACTTAGCATTTAGAGATGTTTGAATAGCCGTCTCACTCCTTCAAGAAAAACATTTGCCTCCAGAGAAAAACCATGTGTGAATAGAAACACACAGAGTTTATACATTTCAGTGGCTCTCTGTGAATGGGTCAGATTGAGATATGGAGGACTAGAAATACAATCCGTTTTCTTTTTTTTAACATGGTCTCCAGCGTTCCAGTCTGACCTGTATCTGATTTAGGAGCACATACTGAACTGGCCCCAATGAGAACTGAAAAGGTCAGATTCCAGTTTTCTTGCAGTGTGAACACAGCCAGAGGTATTTAAACCGTTCCAAAGCCCACATTTTAATATTCTGTGTTTGCTCCATGTGGATATACATCTTCCAAATATCTTTTCTGCCATTGCAATATAACCACGTGACAACTTAATGTAGTAATAGAGCTTGTGAGGGTGGAGAAGAGGAGGGTGGAGGAGGAGGTTGAGCTTGATCAGGCTTTAGCCGCTGTTTATCTCAGGTTGCTGGAGATGGAGGTGTCAGCGGCAAAAACAAAAACATAATGAAAGAGGCACACATTTGAAAATCTAGATTAACTAGATCACAGTTGTCTTTGGGCTGAGAGGTGTTTCACCAAACTTGAAGTATAATCTGCCAATGAGTAATGGATCAGCTGGGGTGGAAATATGTGAAGGATGAGTTCATTTAAGTCCAGTGTGGAGAGGAGCAGGGCCGGTGGATGGAACCCCCCCCCCCCCCAAATACCTACACACAACCACACACTCAGAGAAAAAAAGGGAAGGACACACTGGAAAAGCAGAGTCAAAGTCATGGGCAGGCCGGGGTAGAGGCTGGACTGGACTGTTGTATCTGGCGTCATATCCAGCCAAACTCAGGCCTCCATGGATCAGACTTGTTCATCCAGCTCATCCCACAGATGCTGGATTGGCTTGAGTTCTTGGGAAAATTTCAATTTCAACTCCACACTTTGAACTCTTTGTTGCGTTCCTCTTCCTGTGCTCTTTGGTAGGGTTCTGAGGCTGACATGCACTTTGTTTGTGCTTTTGTGAAAGGACGGGGTCAGTGAGGGCAGTAGACACACAGCAAGCTGCAAGGCACAGGATATTCTGACACCTTTCTATATGAACCAAGGTTTTATATACATATAGGGAGGGATGTGCCGAGGAAGGATGTCCGACATAAAACCTATACCAAATCGATATGCGGAACAAGATGAGCCACTGTGCCAAGCCTTAAACGGAAGACTCGAAAGAGGAAGCAGCTTAAGTAGCTCTTCTGTGGGATCAGAAACCTCAGCTAATCCTTAGCTTCCCACATGCATGACTGAGTGTTGGGTATCCTTGACCCTGTCACCAGTTCACCAGTTGTCCATTTTCAGACCACTTTGTTAGGTTCTAACCACTCAAGACCAGGTACACCCAACAAGACCTGCAGTTCTGGAGATGCTCTGATCCAGTCATTTAGTCATCACAATTTAGCCTTTGTCAAAGTTTCTCAGATTCCTATGCTTGTCCATTTTACCGGTCTCTTCAGGATAAAATGTTGACTTGCTGCAGAGGTGGTACCGTCCAAACGAGAGACAGTACCTCTAACCCAATTCATGGCTGCATTCTTCAAAGGACTCACCCTGAAGGTCAGGCTTCATTGAGTGCTGTTAAATGAGACGTTAACAGAATTGGAGCCCTTCCTGTTTTTACCCTTGTGTTATGAAGCGCCATTCCTGCCACCTAGCAACGCTGGTGATTTGTTGATAGCCAGTCATAGTTAGGGTCTGGTGCAATCTGTATTAGCAAGAAAATGTAAAAAAATCACCAGTGCATAATGAATCTTGGGATAGGTGTGGCCAAGAAAAAAAAGAGCTGCCTCTGAAAGAGTCATTGAAGAGTCGTCATCACACTGACGTGAGAGTTTGGGTATGCAAATACAGTCGTCAGAGGATTCAACCCAACAGCCAAACCGGGACACAACTTACGGAATTGCTTCAATTATTGGTGAAGAGGTGACTCTCCTCCTTTTGTTTGCATTAGTAGTCTTCAATGTTTTGATGTAACATGATTGGCAAATTGTGGAAGCTGTCTTTCATTTTCACACCACCTTTGGTATAACTACAGTCACGCAACATTAATCCCTTCTTTTGATGAGTTCTCTTTGATGGTAAGGACTTAAAGTGGACCAGATACAAAATAAAATATGAAGGCTTGACAATTTGGCTCTGCTAGAATTCTAAAAGTTGCATAAAAATCTTGCCACAGAACGACTGTAATGGGCCTGAAAAATTAAATCATGTTACTCACTAGAAGAATTTTAGTCATTGATATTCAAAAATCTAAACTTTTAGCTACATTGTTACCTCCACTAAGGAGGTTATATTATTTATTTTTATTTATTACATTTTATTAATTTTTTTAACAGGGACAGCACACGGCGTCTTAGCCGTACCAGAGTTAGCTTCATGCTCATTTACATCTGTAGTTTCTGGGAAAGAGGCAAGAAAAAAAAAAAAAGTCAAGACAGTTAGCACGACAGTATAAAAAAACAGTTACAAGAAAATACATATCCATAATAAAACAACATCAGCGACACAAAAAATTACAACAATAAGATATCAAAGCATAACAATCATTCTGATCAATATTCACAAGATGTAATGTTTGCATTTATGGTTGATGGGTACAGGATTTCATCTTAACTTTAAAATCGGTGAAGCCAAAGCAATCTCTTATACTACTTGGCACTGAGTTCCAAAGATTTTTGGCTCGGACAGAGAGGGCTGATTTGCCAAACTCAGACAATCTGCGCTTATAACACAGTCGCTTCTGTTGGTGACCCAGCCTAGCTGTCCTTTATTATCCATTATCTGGGCGCAGCGCCATGAACTCTTTTAATGGAGGAGCCAGACTACTGATCACATGTACACTAAACAAGCGTCGGCAAGAGACACAAAGCTTTCAAAGGTTAGGAGGTTATGCCTTTGAAATCTGTTACAGTAGTGATAACCTGATGGTTTGTTTGTTCAGTGTTATGAGGGCAGCAGGTGTTGTTTTTCCAAATTGTGACCAGCATGTACAAAATTAGTGTAAAAATTAAATTTTACATTGTAACACGCTTGTTCTTAATGTTTGTAAAAAGACAGTTGTGAATCATTATATTCTACCTGATTCTGTTGGTCAGTCTAGGTTACTTTATTAATGTTCTTCCAGATTATTTTGCGATTTCCTTTTCCTTCTTTGATAATATCCATAAAAAAATTGGCGTAAGCATTTCTCAACTCATCAACTACCTTATTATATAATACGTATATCGTCACCTAATCTGGATTTAAATGATGTTTTCAAAGCAAAGTCACGTTTTTTCATTAAGTAGTTTTTCACTTAACCAAAGTAGATGTTCTTAATGCATCTGTCCTTACGTTTTGGTTAATTTCTCTATGATTTTTTTCATAGTGCCAACAAAGGATTGACAAGAAGCCTCAACATCAGTGTTGAGATGAAAGTCCCTCCAATCAATTTGATCGAGGTCTTTCTTGAATTTACTCGTGTCCTGTTTTGGTATTCTGTGAGAGTATTTATTTCTGCATTGTTGATATTTAAATCTGCTTTTTGTTTGTCTCCTTACAATTAATGACATATTGTGGTCTGAAAGCCCGGTGAGAAGATTGAACGATTTTATCATTCGTTCAGGTTTATCACTGAAGATAAGATCAATTTCAGTTTTCAAAGGTTTTTTTAACTGCTGGGTCCCTCTATTGATTGACCTCATTCAAATTATTTGTAAGTGTTTTAAGGGTCTTTCTATTCCCTTTTCCTACCAAATTTAAATTACAATTTTGGATCTATCTATTCTTTCTTTGTGTGTGGGTCCTTAACCAAATTCTCAAAAGGTTTATGGAACGTCGGATGAAGGGAGTCTATACACACCAATCACATTCAAAGGTTTATGGAACGTGGGATGAAGGGAGTCTATACACACCAATCACATTCAAAGGTTTATGGAACGTGGGATGAAGGGAGTCTATACACACCAATCACATTCAAAGATTTATTGAACATCGGATGAAGGGAGTCTATACACACCAATCACATTCAAAGGTTTATTGAACGTGGGATGAAGGGAGTCTATACACACCAGTCACATTCAAAGGTTTATGGAACGTGGGATGAAGGGAGTCTATACACACCAATCACATTCAAAGGTTTATTGAACGTGGGATGAAGGGAGTCTATAGACACCAATCACATTCAAAGATTTATGGAACGTCGGATGAAGGGAGTCTATACACACCAATCACATTCAAAGACATCTGCTGAGACCATGTGATGTTTATGGCGATAAATTCAATTTCACATTTGCATCTTTTGCATTTAATGTCATTACTCACGTACCTAAGCAGACCACCACCGCGCCCCATATTTCTGTCTTTTCTGAAAGCATTATACCCAGACATAGTAAAGGAAGCTACAGGTGATGATTTAGTTAACCAGCTTTCAGAAAGACACAGGAAGTCCAGGTTGGAATTGAGTCAACAGTTTTAGTCACCAGTTTTTCAAGACGTTTGCTTTTTGATTTAACGATTTTGATATTCAGATGTCCCCCAAGAAGACCTTTCGGTTTCCAATGTGGATCCCAAATTGCTTTTGAGTGCTAGACCGTTTGAAAAAGGCTGACGTTGAAGTGTTTATTGACGGCTGGGTTTCGTGATCCGCGACAAAGGACAGGAGCGACCATGTAGATCGGTGTTACCTTGTTTGGAGGAGACCACACTGGAGGTTGCGGATCATGTGGGGAGACGGACCCCGGGTTCAGCTGCACATCACCGGCAGGGATGAGGGTTGTCACCAGGTAAATTCAGCCAACTATACAAACATTGCTGTGCAACATGGCGACCTTCATGGAAGAGAACCCGCTCCCCCTGGAAATAAAAAAGGGCTTTTTTTCTCTCTTAATGCTGAAAATTTACTCAAAATATAGAAATGAATATTAGATTCCAATTATTCAAATTTTACAGAAAAAGTAATGATTAAAATCATTACTTTTCCATCGTAATTGATAATTAACAGATGGTCTGTTAATCATAGTGCAAGATTTTTAGTAAGGCTAAAAAAAAATTTCTGTTTCTCTCGCCTATTTTTCACTGTGCCGCTGATCCTCTGAAAACCAGATCGTACCTACAATCTCAACCCCTTGTCCTAAGCCTAGATCACTTAACCCTACCACCTTGAACATCCTCACCTACCTAAGGTTCAAAGATCCAACTCAAGCAGCCCAAAATTTCGGCTGACTCTTACTTGTAAAACTTCACAATAAGACTCCCCTTATTAAGGATTTATAAATGGCTTCTACGTCCTTTACTAAATAAGTTGTAAACAATTTGAAAATCATTAGTAAGCTGCTATAACGCATGACATTTAAAGGGCATCAGAGACAAGATGCTTGCCAAATAGTGAGCACATGTATCTGTTCTGCTAACTGGGTATTTCTAAATAGTGACCCACATTTAAAAATTCAGAGTTATGTTATAAAACGTTTATAAACTTTAACTAATGTCTCATAAAGTGTTCAAAATCTAATTTACAACCTAATTATAAGTTTAATAGTTTCCGGAGCACATTGCGAGAACGACACTCAGGCCAGACTGGGTCTTAACATCAGACTTTTCAAAGGAATGGAGGCTCTTGGAACTTACAGTCCCCTGGGAACACAGCATAGAATACGCCTGCTGGAGGACTGAAGAGGGAAAGTATAGAAGGCTGGCTGTGAGCACATCAAGGTGGAATGCAGGGGATTTTCGGGGCAGTCTCTTAAAAGGGCACACAGGTTCCTTGGCATCAGAGAGTCGCAGGAAAGAACAGGCACCAAGAACATCACTGAAGTAGCAGAAAAAGCATCAAGATGGCTGTGGATCAAGAAGGGAGATTCATGGTGTGGCGAGCGTGTAGGGACTGATCATCACCGGTTGGGTCGCCCAGGTGAGGGTGTCTGATTATCAATGACCTGATGACCTTGGGTTCATCACCGATAATGTTTCCAAGCTGCACCATCTCCATGCGGATAGGGTTTGTTAAACAAAACCATATATACAAATGTATATACATACATATACATTTAAAAGGTACTCTTGTTGTAAAGTGCTAACCTTTTAGTTTTGCTCTGTGCTCCAGTCTATGGACTAGTGGGTGATTTCCCAATAAGGCAGGCAGAAACAACATAAAGTAAAGGGATTTCTTTACACAAAAACTTTCCTGTAGGATTGGGACTAATGATTGACAGTGTGCTGTTGTTAGAATTTTGCCCCAACCCCAAATCTGTGAAATCTATAAACTGGTTGACGGAAGAAATGCTGCCAGATTGACAGTGAGTCAGAAAAGAGGCATCAAATGTGATGAACAACAACAACAACCACACAAACAGACAACATAACAAACCCAGCTGTTTTCCTTCTGCGCCACATCCCTCCCTGCCCACATTCAGCACCATAACCTCAGCCGGCGGCGGTCAGTCACCTGTATTCTCATGTTGGATGGTGCATTCCGGCAGGTAGCCAAGATCATGTTGTATTCGAATGCAGGCAGAGAGACAGTCTCTGCTTGCTGACAGACAGCTGCTGAATATCACAGAGCCCCGGAGGAGAGAGAGACCCTCTGGTGGGAACAAAGTCACACCAGATTCTGCTCTGATCCAGATATATGTTGACCCGCAGGAGGGCTCAGACTTTAATTTGATTCACCAGTGGATTCATTTACAGTCTTGCTCCTGAAGGTGTCTGCAGCAATGAGCTGGGGAGGCATCAGTGACCGCCGTAGCCTGCTACAGGGGATGTTTAACGTAAAATGTGTAAAATTTAGAGGGCAAAAGATCCATAATCCATGATGCCTCCTCTCCACCACTGAAAAAACTCTTCAGCACAGCAAATGAGCAGAGCCCCAAAGTCTGTTTGAAGTAGAGTCTGTAGAGTCTCATAACGTGGCCCCTCTAGTGTATATCCCGATTTCTCCTATAAAAATACCAAAGAATGGAATAAACTCTCTGTAAATCTGAGGCCTGCACTTACTCCCATATTTTTTTCCCTGACAAGCTGGGGATATCATGGAATTGTCATCGCCGCTGATGCTTCGTGTTAACGTGATAACTCACAATTTAACTCATGGATGATTTTCAAATCTTATACCCAATAGACCTTATGGAAAGGAAAAACTGGATTGGTGATGGTAGAGGTCGAATTCATATTTCCGACACTAGGGGGTCTTTATCTCTACAACTATTTGGGCCATAACGTTCTAACAGTTGGTTTGATTAAGTCCACATGTGGTGCATGTGAATCGACTCGAGGAGATCTTGTTTATATCATATTTTACTCTCAAATTCCACATTTTACTCACCAGGGGAAGCATTTTTTTGAAAAATACTGTTTTTCTGACATAACAATCAGGGGCAAAGCTTGTACAATACAGGGGATTGAGGGCTTCATTTCAGGGATATGCCCTTGCTGCTAGTTTCTTATGTGAGGATAAGATGTGGATTTTAAGTATACATCGAGGTTCTGACAGTTCCTCAACCAACCATAAGCAAGTGACCTCACAGCTGTTGTTTGGATTGTTTGTTAAATCATACCTATTTATTATACATGTACAATTGTAGACAATACACAGTGTACTCTACTTCTCTCTGAAAACATCTTCATTGCAGAACTAATCCACTTTATGAAACTGTGCGTCTCCATAAATCACCAGATTCAACCATGAACCAATGCATTCCTCCTTTATTTCATTTTTTCTGCATGTCATGCCATTACAACACAACCATGGTAGTCAGTGTGAATATTATCCTCCTCAACTGTGTGACTTAGTCTATCACAATCTATCTGTGCATGGAAAACCGTGGAATATTACAGTGTGAGCCAGCTCTTTTCATCAGAACATCATTAATTTCCAACTTGCAAAATAAATGGACTAACCCACCGAACAGTGAAAATCCTAAACTAAGAGAGGAGAAAAGGGAGGTTAAATAAAAATAAAATGGTGAGAGAAGTATTCAGGCACTTAGAAATACTCTCGAGTCCTTGGCTACACTGTGCTTCATTACGATGTACATGCATTTGAGGCTCCATCCAATCACGAGGAGGAGGAGCTTACCTTTACGGGACGAGGCTAACGAGTGTAAAACATTTAAGAACAACTAATTAAAGGGCTTTCAAGTATTTCACACAACATCAACGATCGTATTTACATGTAACCCCCCGCGTTGTCTACCTACACAGTCTCGTTGCATAAAACGAAAGACGTCATTTTAACAACGATTATAATACAAATTCTGACAAACAGAACAAGAACCAAGAGGAAGTTTTAGGAGATATCAGCAATCCCTTGTCCCCGACATGTCATCAGTCGTGTGCGGGATTTATTTATTCAAAGTAGGCGATCTGTTTTTTTATGTGGAAATCGTGCACCACGACATATCGGTGGATTTCTCTGGTCTTTTGTTTGGAGCTCAAGCGGCTGTGAAGGCAGGGAAGCTATTTGAGAAAATTGTAGCATCAATTTTCCTGTCACCCGTTGCTGTACACAGTTTTATCAAAGACAAATGATGCAGCTTGGCTTGAATACGGATGTTTGCGTTGATTTGTCGTGACTGGGATGATTGCATCGTCTGCCAACACTGAGTTTGAGAAATCAGTCGTCCCTTGAAGGGACCTAATGACAATTAAATGGTCTGATGAAAATGGTGACAATTACATTCTTGACTCAGACGGAGCAGAGGAATCACAAAAACAACAACAAGAAGAGACGGACACTTGGTCTTGTGTGCTTACTTTTGATCAGTACGAATTTACAAAACCTGACTGACTGACTACTGACAAAAGTAAGAGACAAAGACAACCTGAAGAAACTACAGCGTGTTCACAGATTAACTCATCACCACCAACCTCACGCAACAAATCAGTCACACAAGAACTTAAAGTCTGATCATTTTCTGGTTTTATCACTTTCTTTACCATGAATTCTTAGTCCCAGTCAAAGAAAACTGTAAACATTTTTATTATTATTAACATTTTAGGCAGTCTAGTCAAATTAAACCAATATTTTTGGTAATTTTACTCTTTAACTTAATTCACATCAGATTTGTCTGATCATTATGTGATGAAAAACCTCGGGCTTTGCCCTGCCCAGGATTAGTTTCACCATCTTTGGGGTCCTATCGTAACCAATCACGCTCCCCCACCCCGAAAGAACCTGACCTCAAGGCTCCCAACGCAAACAGTGCAGCACTATAATATTCAAAATAATATTCAATATAAAGAATCATATTTTTCATCTTGGTTTTCATTAATGGAATTAAACCTGAACAGGTGGACACTCCTGTCGTCTGAGCCCAGCGTTTCCTCATAACCTTGTTAAAACTTGTTTTTCAATGTCTGATTGAAAACAGGTTGAAGTTGTATTATTAGTATTTAGACTGCAATCTACAGAAAAAAATGGTCAATAGTTAGTCTCTTATTTTGTAAATATTTTACTGTGAACGCTAATGTCAAAAACCTCTTCCGGATTTTTCATTTGACTTATACTGAACAGTTTAATAAGCTTTTCAAAAACGAAAAATGGAAATTCCTGTTATATTTGGGCCCATTATTCTCCAGATACTGTCACAGCACTGCCATATTCGCAAGCCTGCAAAGTCTTATAGGCCACTCCCTTCCTGCTATGTAATTATAATAATGTAGACGTTTTTTACCACGTCGTCATACTAATTGAGGTAATTCAACTAATATGAGTTCTCTGTGTTTGCCCCATCCTTGTGCAGCCCCTGTGAGGCTATTAGGGTTCAGGGATTGACTATTGAACCTATCGACTCTGACGGGAGGATGACCACTCTACCTCCTGAGCTACATCTGCCCCAAGAGCTTCTTGGACCCATAGCCAAGATGGTGATCTCTACTCATCAGAAGGGTTCAACGTTTTTTGGACAGCTAATTGTACCAAAAAATGGTCTTGGAGAAATCTTTGGACGCTTTGCTGATCTACAATGACTACAATATTGGGTCGTCACTCTGGAGAATAATCTAAACGCTGCTATCGTTACTTAATGCCGCCAAATAAAGTGAAAGAAAGAACGACAGCTGTCCGGAGCAGAACGAGATAAAATGTATCTGCCAATAAAGATGCTACTGAATGCCTGTCAGGATCATCCAAGGAACGTTTTTTAGTTGAAAAAACAATATTTTTCCCTTCAGAGTGTGTTCAAATCCCCTTCCACCTCAAACTTTCAAAATCTCTACATTGCAACCTCAACGATTCTACAAAAACTCCTCATGGTAGGGCGGAACGTCGTCCAACTATGGGTAAACTTTTTTTTTGACATTGGAGAAGTTAGTTATGACGTTCGTAATGCAAGACAGATGAATCAAATAAATCTAAATAAAATATAATAATAATTATTTAAACATTTAACTTCTTGGAGCTGGCAAATATCTGAATCTAATTCTTTCAGAAATCTAAAACTTCAATTTTTGGACTCTCAGAACATAATGACATGAAATAATATATTTGTTTTAGTGTTGTAGTAGTGCTCAGTTTCATGTAACATCAGATTGATTTTTCTATGGCGAGATAGTTTAATGTGATGACATATGATTATTATTACTGCATAACAAATTAAAAAACTAGACATGTCAACAAACTGTATTACTCTATCATAATTGTATTGTATAATAATGCATATGCTTTTATAATATTACTTTATATAAAGATTTTCAAATTAAAAAAAATCTCTAGGGTCATAGAGAAATACAATACAACAACATTGTGTCTGCAGTATTTCTCATAAGCTATAACAACTGCAATAGTGCCTGAGAGGCAAAATGTGGGGCAAACCTTTCTATGTAACTATATGTTGAGAGCAGGATAATTACTGAGGGTGACCCAGAAGCACATAAACATACTCATCAAACCAAAGCATGTTCAGTCTGGTTTCGACGGTAATAAGGCATATTTAAATCTTGTTCTAGTAACTGTTAGTTGATTGTTATTTTTAATCAGCAGCGGGGAACTAAACGAAGGCTAGCCAGCTTTTCACAAAACCATAATGGATTCTTACGCTACATTGTATGTGATCGAAAAAAGAAATATATTTAGATTTTTCAATTACAAAACGTCTCTTGATATGAGAAGATTTTTTCTTCAGTGAATGCATCATGTTAAAACTGAATAATTTGGTTCTTAGTAAGAGAACATATGCCATCATAACATTGGAATACATTTAAACAAGAAACTGAGCACGATGAGTGAAAAGGTAACACAGGATTCAGTGACTTACACAAGGCCATTCATGATTCAAATCGAAATCCTGGTTATTACATTGTTCTAGCTGCTGTATTACGTAATCCGCAATGCAGTCATTGTAAAATAATTCACCCTGAGGACTAGCTGCACCCACAGTGTGCGTTACTGTTCAATGACTGTACTAGCCGGAGTGAATTATCCTCCTTACACCACATGCTAATGTAAATATAACCTAGCTCACTTTAATGACTCTGGCAGAACTTTTGATGACCCCTCTTTTGTCTACCGTGGAATAAACGTTCCTGTCCTTCTCTAAAAAAGACCAGTACCCTCATTAAATAGAAATTACCAGCGCTCAAACAATGCGTGAGGCGAAAACTTAAAGGAATGATATTAGTACACAGGTATAATTATGCTTACTCATTGAGAGGAATTAAGTGACAAATTGATGGAAAAGCACGTCATTATTCTGTTCTGATGGAGCTTTAGAGCCACAATTAGGGGGAAAAAAATGTCCAAATATTATGAGAATAAAGTTGTAATATTACAAGAATAAAGTTTTAATCCTATAACCGTAAAGTTGTAATTTTAAAAGAGAATAAATCACAATATTATGCGTTGAAGTTGTGATTTTGGAAGAATTAAGTTATATTTTGAAAATAGTTATAATATAAAAACAAAGTTTTAATTTTATTATAGTAAAGTTTTAATTTCACAGGGAATTACATGTAATTAATATAATAATAATAAAATGTAAATTTTTTTAGAATTCATTTGTAAATTTATGCGAAAAGTATAATCGCCCAATATCATTGGATAATTTTCAAAATATAAACCCACATAGACCTCAGTGCAAGGATGAACTGAATTCATTTTGGTAAAGGTCAGTTGTATAATTTCGACACTAGGGGGAGCTCTATCTCCAAGATTTTATCAGAAATGTGTTGCCACCGTCAAAATGATGAACATTGAGCGTCTTGTCAAACTGAATTTAAGTTCAGGTTTGAAAACTGAAGAAATACTTTTGGCCATCAACACCACCACGTTTTTCAGGACATTAATAAGATGGAAGATTGTAACACAGCAGCAGGGAACCGTCTCTTTAGTGGAGGAGGAGACGGCTGCTGGTGGAAAACTGCAGGGCTGGATTTAATTACATCAAGACTTTATTTCTTATATCATATGACTCTATTTTAATAATATTACATCTTTATTCTTCCAGCATTCCAACATTTTAATGTAAATAAAGAAGTTTTATTCTTGATGTGTCCCTTACACTCCATCATAATAATTCTTTCTGATGTGACTATTTAAGGAATCACTAATTACTCATCACGTAAACCTTTAACAACCGGTGTGACTTGATGAATAATGAGCACACACTGAGAAGGATCAGATTTAGAGTGGGAGAATCAATCTGTGAGTTTTATTTTTATTTTAATAGCTGTTGTTTAACAGTCTATATATCAGACTTCATACTGAGAATCCCGGTAGGGAGCTCCATGGTTCTGAGTTATTCTAAGCTGGTGTGTGATTGGAATTTAGCAGCATATTTTAAGAACTCCTATTTTGACTTTATATCTTATATGTATACTTCATAACATTTCTTGATTTCTTATCATAAATGAGTTTTTCATCAGGTAAGCAGGAATGTAAACTCGTTTAATAACCCATACTTGCAACCCCCTATGCTGGACTTAAATGGTCATAATGTATTGCTCAATGAGCAGGTCATGGACTCAGAGGTGCTAAAATGTCGGTGCAAAACTTTCAAATATAAATGTTCTATTTTATCTGGAGGGCTATCGAAGATGCAGTTGGTTCAGAGGCTCAGTCTATGCTTTATCGGGGTCTTTTAAATACCAAAAAGAGGGCTGGGGTCTTACAAATATATTCCTTCTTGTCAGATATTCTAAATTTAGATCTAAAAAAATCTTTATCATGTCAATAGTTCAACCTGAGACTAGAAATTTTGAAACTCTATCTGGATTTTTGAGATAAAAATACATGTTGGTGTTCGACTCTTAGACTCCCTTCTCATCTCAGATCAGATCTGTGATTAATCCCTGCTAAGGACAGACAAATTCAAAGTACAAAGATTTCTCAACAAATTTTCATCTTCACATCACCTAAAAATTGGAGACAGTAAACACTAGAAATGTGGGTCCTGTTACGTAGGGTTGGTTTGGGGCTGCTGTCAGACCACAGTGCTGATGTCATCAGCTTCGTCTGGTTTCTTGGGTTTGCTGGGGAGAGACTTGAGGTACTCCAGGTGGCGACGGGCGTCCTCCTGGTTCTGACGGACGTAATACACCACATATGAAATGACCATGGCAAACCAACCAAACATGGTCACCAGCATAGCGTAGTCTGTGGTCCTTTTGGCCAGATTACAGAGGTCTGTGTCCACCGCCAAGAAAGGTCGTCCTTCCTGGTCACGAAGCTCCGAGCTCCTGCAAAGGACGCGGGCGGCCGCCTCGTGGTTGTGGGCCATTCCCCCGATGGCCTGCTGGAGGGCACAGTCACAATGCCAGGGGTTATCATCCACGATGACACGGGCCTTGAGCCTCGCGAAGGCATCCTTGTGTACGCTAGTGATGCGGTTGTGGGAGAGGTCCAACACCTGTAACGTCGCCTCTATACCGCTGAAGGCGCCCTCGCCTAAAGTCTCCACTGCATTGTACGAAAGGTTGAGCTCCCTCAGAAGCCTGAGTCCATGGAAGGCTTGATCGGGTATTGCGCCGATCTGGTTGTGCTCCAGCCTCAGTAGGACGGTGTCCACCGGGAGGCTGGGGGGGAACTCTTTGAGACGGGACTGGCTGCACGTAACATTGAGGCCGTGGAGGTGGGGGTCGCGTTGGCACATGCAGCCCTTTGGACACATGCTGGCCGAGGGGAAGCACAGCGCCATGAGGACAAGGCTCTGCAGGAGCAGGCACATGGGGATGGAGCGCGACAGCCACAAGTCCAGTAGAGTCATGCTGACCGGCTGTCAGCAGCATCCCGCCTGGGGCCACTAAACCACCGCTGGTCCCCTACACTCATCGCATAGTGGCGAATGTTCTTCACTTTCTGCCCACTGGAGATCGCCGTGTTTGAGAAGATGTCATCATGCTGCTTTGAGGCCTGAAATCAGATCAAACAGAGATACAAGTGAGCAATGAGATTCCAGCTTTGATAGATGTTGACATTTTATGTTTATCATTACCAACGGCCCGCCATATTTGGATACTCATGTAGCTTGAGCCGTGCTCATATTAAATTCCAGATATTAGGGAATTTTCATCGCCGAGTCCGCTGCAGATCTTTCGTGCTAACATAGTAACTAACATAGTGAGTATAAATTTTGAGTATTCAAAATGTATACTCACATTGGTAGGTATACATGGACTGTTGGTCCAATATAGTCCAATTCTGGTGCTTATGACATGACTCAAGAAGATCTTTTCTTAACTTATCTATCATATTTTACTCAAATATTTCATGTTTATGCCAAAAAAGGGAAGCTTTTTTGGTTTTTGTTAAAAACAGTTTTTCACTCTAACTTCCTAACTGTTGGTTCAATTTAGTCGACCAATGAATCTGTTAGATATGACAGTAAAGGCCTTGTTTTAGGCCATAAAAGTCATCAGACTATACCTTCACCAGAAACGACCTTTGGCATCAACTTATTTTCTCTTGGCATTCTCTATTTTTCAGATTTCCTAAAACTTAAGTTTGGTTTAGGTAGGAATATGTCCTAGTATAAGCCCAAAGCTAAAAACAATGCCATGTTGTCGAAGCTATGGAGGAATGTCAGGCTATGTTTGCCATAAAACTTTTCCCACGAAGACTTTAGTAAAGACTAACTCTGAGAGAATCATTGTGAAATGCTGTTAAAGGAAATTCCCTTCTTTGTAATCCACGATTAAGATGAGAGAAAATATGATTGACATGGACAATTTGCAGTGTGTCTGAATGGGAACTCTGTTGACAAGTATCAAATAGTGATGGCTGGACAAGTGTGTCAGAGCATCTCCAGAACATTGGAGACAGGACTGTGATTAACATTAAACAATAGCTGAGAAAATTAAGTGTACTATTGACCGAATCACAATTTGCCTCCTCCTACCATTTGGATGCATATCCTGGTCTGGGAGCTTGGTTAAGACGGATGTTGGGAAATGGTTCTGTGGTGATGTGAGGTGTCCCCACATTCAACCTCTGAATCTGGCCTTATTAACATCAGGATGGAGAGATCCATCAGTAATTTCCGAGCCCGACCGCAATAGTCACTGAGAGAGACTAGAGCAGCTGATGTTGCTGCCATGGCAACTGTTAAAATTCCAACCCTTGAGGATAAGGTCAGCTAGGATTTGCCTCCTAAGTGTGAATTAAAAAAAAGACTTTAGATCCTCAGTTGAAAAAGGTTGTAGACTGGAGAGTAATAAAAATGTTTTCAATGTGTCTTCTATTCGTCTACTTGTCTTGTAATTGGATTCAATTCATTAATTTTCTGTGTGCTGGAGTATATGCCAGCTAAAAATACCTCTCAGTACCTTTATTCTGAATCAGAAAAAAATCCTCATCAGAAATAAAATTCTCCATCTAAACGCCACCTTTCCAAATGAGAAGGTCCTTTTCAATTAAAATTTCAGGGGAAGACAATGGGAATCATGTTGATGGTGTTTCAGAATAATCCCTGGTAGCGTGTACCCGACAGCGCAACTCTTTCTAATGATCTAGACCACATCAGAGTTTGTTTTTAATACAAAAGCAAGAAATAATGATCTTCAAACTTCAACTTCAAAGTGTTTATTATCATAAGCACAGTAAAGAAACGTGTTTCCCTGTACAATGACGTTCTTACTTTGCTGTCCACAGCATACCAAACAATTTTAAAATCTATAAAAATAGATAAATAACAAAAACAAAGCAATACAACAATAATAATAATAATAATAATAATAATAATAAAAGAGTGCAAATGTAGATGTAAACAGTGCAATTATGGATATGCAAACTGTGCAGTTTTCTGATTGTACTCCTATCGGCTGTTTAGGAGTGTGATGGCTGTGGGGAGGAAAGAGTTCTTCAGGCTGGTGGTCCTGCATTTAACACGTCTTTACCTCCGGCCTGAGGGCAGAAGCGTGTAAAGTCCCTGTTGGGGGTGGATGTGGTCTTTGAGGATGGAGGCGGCTCTGCTGTGGACTCTGCGGGCAGTAGAGTCAGGGTGATCTTCTCAGCAGTCTTCCCCACTCTCTGCAGGCGTTGGCGGTCCACGGCGGTAGTGCTGCCGTACCACACAGTGAAGCAGCTGGTCAGGATGCTCTCAACGATGCAGCTGTAGAAGTTGGTGAGGATCCTAGAGGATATGCCAAACTTCCTATGCCTCCTGAGAAAATACAGCCGATGTTGGGCCCTCCTAACCAGCTGTGTGGTGTTCAGTGTCCAAATGTCCACTGATGTGAATGCCAAGGTATTTAAAGCTGCTCACACTCTTTATTTCAAGCCCCCGGATATACAGCGGCTGATGAGGTAGCCGTTTCATCCTCATGTCCACTATCATCTCCTTGGTCTTGTCCGTGTTTAGGGTGAGGTTGTTGTGCTCACACCATGACACCAGACTGGCCACCTCCCTTCTGTAGGGCGCTTCATCCCCGCCAGCGATGCAATCTATCACTGCGGTGTCATCTGCAAACTTTAGGATAATGTTATCCTTGTGAGAGGCGACACAGTCGTGGGTGAACAGGGATTAGAGGATGGGGTTTAGGACGCATCCCTGGGGAGTGCCAATGTTAGTGATAATGTTGGCTGAAATCCTATTCCCAATCCTGACAGACTAGGGCCTGCCAGTCAAAAATTCCAGGAGCCAGTCATAGAGGGTGGGTGCAGACCAAGTATAGACAGTTTGTGGGTGAGTTTGTGGGGGATGACCGTATTGAAAGCGGAGCTGTAGTCAACAAAGAGCATCCTGATGTAGGAGTCTTTATTTTCCAGGTGGGAGAGGGAATAATGGAGGACAGCGGCGATAGCGTCTGAGGCGACCTGTTGGGCCGGTAGGCATACTGCAGGGGGTCCAGGGGGTCCGGTATGCTGCTCTGAATGTGCGCCAGCACCAGCCTCTCAAAACACTTCATGATGATTGGAGTGAGTGCTACTGACCTGTAATCATTCAGGCAGGTGGGTGGCCTCTTCTTTAGAAGGGGGACGATGATGGTGGTTTTGAAGCAGGAGGGAACAGTGCTCTGGCTGAGGGAAAGGCTGAAGATGGAGGTGAGAACATCGGCCAGGTTGTAGGCGGATGCTTTGAGAGCCCGCCCATTGATGTTGTAAGGTCCTCCTGCCTTATGGGGGTTGATCTTCCTCAGGGCTTTATGTATCTGGCCTGATGAGATAGTTGGTGGAGGAGAGGGGGGTCGTGTGGTCCTGGTGTGTGTAAGCCTCCTATTTGTGCTGTGGCTGGAGGTCTCAAAGCGAGTGTAGAAGGTATTGAGGTTATCCGTCATCCTGTCTGTGGAGCTGAAGGTGCAGGTGAGGTGAGTCTGTGATGAGCTGCAGGCCTTGCAACATTTGCCTGGAGTCAGCAGTAGAATAGAAGCTGTCCAGCTTCTCTCTGTACTGCCTCTTGGCTGCTGTGATGGTTTTTCTCAGTTCATACTTTGCAGCTTTGCAAAGTATTCTCATTTCCTGGTCTGAATGTAAGAGAGCGAGCACGCAGCATGTGGCGTACATGACCTGTTTATCCAGGTCTTCTGGTTGGGAAACTTCCTGACTTGTATGGCCATATTTACAGCATGCTAATTCAAGCTGCTGTGTTCTTTCTGCTGCACAGACATCCCCCATGAAGGATCGGTGCTGCATGTTAGTCACACAGAAAAGCTTCTGTCACATACACGTGCACATGAATGCACGGTGGTGGCGCCACATACTGGTTCTTAGCGGTTTTATCTTAGTCAGCAGGAGAAAGCCCTGCTGTGCTTCACGTTCCTCCTGAGAGATAAAGTTTAACTGGTTCTACTGGTTCTATCATGTAATTATGGAACCTGTTTCATAATTATGAGATCAGCGTCTGGCAGTCAGCGGCTCAAGATTGTGCTTCTGAGCAGCTGTTTTCCTGGAGGATTCAAGAGTTTGTTCATCAGCACCAACCGAAGCAGCGAGGAAGCATTTAAAATCAAACAAATTAGCCACTCCAGCATTTCATTCAGCGGAGATCTCATTTTTGTAAATATGAGAAAACTATAAACCACTGTGATGATTCAAATGAAAACATTATTCTTCATGGATGTATCTCATCCATTTGAGATGCTTCCTTGCAGGCTTTTGTTCTCACAATGATCTCAGAATCCAAGAACCTCCAGAGGAAACCTGTACAGAGGCACGATCAGGATCGAACCCTTACAAGAATCTTTTTTTTTATAATAATGAGAAAATAACTCAAAGTTCAGAGACAGGGTGTCTAATGCTATCTTTCCTTTTGTGAGTACAGTTTACTTTGGCAGTTAAGAATATGTCTGAGATGAAATCCTAGAGATTCCCAACCCCACAGCTCGTCTATCCAATCAGAGAACGGCAGCCATTATTTGTCACATACGATTATTATACAATAGCACAAAAGAGCGAAATTGGTTCTCTGCATTCAACCCATATGTGGCACCCAGGAAGCAAATTTGGGTTCAGGGTCAAGCTGAAGGACTCTATTATATGTAGAGTGCAAATGCTGGGATTAAACCTCTAACCTTGGGGTTGGAGGACAACCCCCCACACACTGATGTACAACCACCCAGAGTCATCTTCACATGAGCGGAAAGTCACAGTTTAAAGTTTCCTGATTATTATTTCACACGTCAACCTCATTGGATCCTCATCTGTATGATTTTAATGAAAAATCCTTCATATGTTGCAAAATTCATTAAAAAAATAAATAACATGCATACGTTTGAATTAATCTCAAAAATTTGTAAGAAATTTTGGGGGAGTCTTTAGCTCAGTAGGTAGAGGGGTCATCCCACAATCTGAAGGTTGGAGGTTCAACCCCAGCCCTTGACACTACCGGTCATTGGTCCTTGATCATGACCCCCAGTATCCTCACAGGTTCTTCCCAGTGGCCTCTTCCACCCACTGCTCCACAGAGTTGGGTCAAAGGAAGAAAATTCATTTCACAATGTCTTACTGTATATAACCTGTATGACTTAGTGATAAAGAGTTCATTAATGAAAAGAGATTTTTTTTTTAATAAGTCATACACACACACACCGAACACACACACACACAAAGCTGCCAGACAGTAATCAGGAGAGTCCACTGTGGAAACCACAGTGGATGTGTTTGTAGAACGTGGTTCAAAAGGTTAACCTTTTCATTCCTTCAATGACACAGGTGGCCTTTTCATTTTTCCCTTTGGGAAATCTATTGAATTTTTGTCAGGACAATGAAATGCAGAATATCCCTCAGACATATGAGATGCAAACACACATTACGTACATGCAATCAAATTTTATATACGTATGTATTGTATAGTGTAAAGCTGCTCTAAAACATCATGATTGTTATTAACATTATACTATTAGTATTTGACCTCCTCTCTGGTTTCTTCTATATTTGTGTATGTCAGACAAAATTGTCCCATCTTCAAAGTAAATTAATACTAAAGCAACCTGAGTGAATACAAAAATCAAGCTTTAAATGATAATAGTATCTATCAAATCAAAAAGGTTCACTGAAGCCAACTGGAGCCATGTGAATAAGTAAAGACCTGCAACCTTTGCTGAAGTTGGACCATACGGTATCGTTGGAAAGGCGAGGAAAAAGACAATGCAAACCCAGAAGAGCATTAAGGTTTTCCCGAATTTACCCACAACACATAGTGCTGATGGTCAGAGCTTGTATCAGAATCTTCTACGGACTGATGTGGGGAAAGTTGAACTGCTAAGAGGACAGGGGTCCCGTTACATCTTATGTAGACCCAACACAACATTCAACTAGAAGAACCTTAGTCCTACGGTCAAATACGGAGGACACAGCGGTATTTCAAACCTCCAGTGTGGCTGTCCATCTATAATTCCACCACAGCGATGTCAGAGACCGATCTCCGGTTATCAGAAGAGTTTGGTTACAGTTATAACAAATCCTGGAACTACAGTTAAATTCAGGGGGTTACACTTTTTTCACAATGATGATTCAGGTATTTTATTTGGATTATCTTTGCCTTACTAAATCAAATAAAATTAGAAACCTAGGAGGCGGTTAAACACTTCTTCAGAACTCTGTATGTACGTGTCCATATTTCATTGTGATTCATGCTCATTTGAATGAAACTAATGAGTTTTTAAGAGCTGACGGTGCAATAATGTGAGGAGCATGGAATCATCTGTTTCCTGCTGCATAAAACCAGCAAGCCTTTATCCAACTGTTTATCCAGCTGCTGCACAAGATGCAAAACATGTTGAACGCAAACAGGCATTGTTCTAAATTAATTAAACCTAAACCTACACTGTGTTTGCGAGGTTTATGGGGACATCTGGCCTTATATGACTTTTCATTAAAACCCTCTATTCACATCACCTCATTGCAAATCGGAAAAAAACATGTCTCAGTGGATCCATGTGGATGATATGGCAAATCTAGGAAATTAGCACGTGTCGAAGTTTCAAATACTTAAAAGTTCATGTTAACATTAATCATTTCCTACTGCTGCTTGTGCTTATTAATAATGATGAAGTAGTGGAGCTCAGAGGTCAGAGAGGTTAACACTAACATCAATTTTTCATCAGAATTACATCTGCATGTCATTTTGGTCATTTGTTTGTCAGCAGGTTGGTTTGAAAGGGAGGAACGGAACAAAAGGCAGCCAGATGAGCTGTTATATGGGATGCAGGTGCAGGAAACAGGCTGCACACAAAAAGCTAACAAATCCACTGGAGGACATTAATAACCAAAACCATATTTTCCTAAACACAATGAAGTATTTTTAGAGACTAAATTTAGTAAGTAAATAAGTAATTTTAAGGCATAAAGGCAACAAATTCATTTTGTAATTTTAAATTAACCAAGTATTTCATTACCTTTTACTTTGTTGCTATATAAATATAACCAAGTAGTTACATAAAAGAAGCCAAGAATTTTTGTTGTCTAAATCTGCCAAATGGATTTTTGGCGCTCAAACAAAACTGAGTAATTATGTTACATAAACAAAAACAAAAAAAATAGTTTCTACCGAATTAAATATTTGTTTTGGAAAAATCTGAGCATGTATTTTTAGCGCCTACACCTGCCTCAAATTAACTCATCATCCCAGTCAGTATTTCATCACAACATAATTTCTCAGCTACAGCGTTGAGCAAACCACCCTGGTATAAATGGGTTTTCGGAAAACTATTCCTTCTGTTGCTGTTTTGCATGTTTCACGCCGTCTTTCCCCTTGCCACATGATCACCTCTCATCTCCCTGCTTATGTCTGCCAATACTGGTGCAAACTCTGAGCTGCACGTGTCTGTGTGTGTGTGTGTGTGTGTGTGTGTGTTGGAGGGACTCTCCCGAGAAGAGAAAACTGTTATCTTCCTCCTGTGTGTCAACATGCTAAGCCAATAAAGCTGATTCTAACAGCACACAAAGCTGAGGCCATGGCGGCAGACGATGCTCCACTGATCAGTCACCATCTGAAATAGTGTGATAATGGGCATATGAATTATTGAGCTATGGTTAAAAAGGTTGTTTTTTTTAGGTGACGGTAACCTTGACCTTCAACCACCAAATTAGATTCTGTTAATCCCTGAGCCAGGTCGATGTTTGGCCATATAAGAGGAATGTCACTCATCACGGCTGTCACCGGCGTCGAGGCAAAAATAAAAGCTGTGCTGTCACATGGAATTTGGAGCCATTAGCTTGAGGGCCCTTTTACACGTCATGAATATGACGTCTCATTTCCTCCCTGAGGACCCAAGGCATGCAGATGGGCCTTATGCTACGACATCTCACACATCCCTCACTTGATGCTGATTGGGTGCCGGTTACACGCACGCCCCATACACACACACCAAGCATGAGCTACCACAGCTCCAAACATCTCAACAATAAACCAGGAAAAACAAAGCTCATATTTTGTAACACCAGTAAGGACCAAATAGGCTGTTGAGGAACAACGCCGAAACACGTTCGGCACAACAAATTGAATCACCCCGAGGAACATGGCAAGAAAAGAAACAAACCTTAGCAGTGCGGCTAAAGCTAGCGGGAACTGAGAACCAGCCAGGAGCCTTGAAGTCCCTGAACAAAGCTAACATATGACACATTGACTGAACGAGGCTCACAGAGTTTTGTTTGCATTTCGAAATGTCATACAATTGGTTGGAGAAAGGCACGGAGGGTGCATTCATTTCAACAGGTCAAAATACACACACACTTCCGACCAGCCTTACTTCCACTGCAATCCTTCATATTAAGAGCACTTAAAATACAGTACTCATTACGATTTAACAACTTTCAAGAAGAAAATTGGTATCGACCAGTCGGTAAATTGAAATCCGTACACCTCTATATTCAAGATAACCAGTTTTATTCTTGAATATAGAATATATAATGCGGTACATTTATACAATTGTATAAAATGTATATAAAAAGCAGTGTGGTTGTTTTGACAGTCCGTGTGGGGGATTCAACCCTCCGCTCCGAGAATTTGACAAATGGAGGATCCTTGAGAAATAGGAAATCTCACTGACAAAGAAGGGATAACATAAATACTGATTTGTGAAACCGTTGAGCGGTAAAATTGTGGGGTCCCTGCATTCTGCCCGGGGCATTCAACTGTGAGGCACATACTCAACAACCCTGAGGAGCAGCAAGGTCCAGACGGTGAGACTAGGTATTGCCAAAGTCAGGGAGAGGTTCCATGACTGGATCCTCCCGAAACTTTGTTGCCATTCCTCACCCATTGGGATGAATCCTGTGGACGCGCTGTGACTGTTCACTTGTCGGGTCTTCATGTTTTTGTTTTCCCGTCTTTGATGGAGGAGTTTCCCACTTTGTTGCCTTTTTTTGTGCTGAATCATAAGCATGATCCTCCATTTGGAAAAATGTGCGTTCTCAGAACACCAGGAACAACTTATCTTCTTCGTTTGTGTTAAAGGCAAAGCATTTCTTCATCGACTTCCAAAGCCCAAAGCCCTTTCAAAGCCAGTTTTTTGTCTGTCTGCTCTACAGTGCCCTCTAGAATTGTTGGCGCCCTTTAAAAAATTATTTAGATGAGAGGCAAATAAAATATTCAAGTTTCAATTCAAGTCACAAAATGTTAAAAACAAAACAAAACCAAAAAAATTACATTGTTGAGATAAAAATAATGTTTTCTCTAAAACATGTGTACCGAAATTATTGGCACCTTATCATAGTGTATCGGGCTCCTGGCTTATACTCCGAAATTTTAAACGAGTTCTCTGATTTTTTCATCAAACCTAGTCTTTAAGACTGATAAAATAATTATTGTAGGTGACTTAAACATTCTCCTACATAAAGACAGAGATATTCTTAACCTTAATATGGGACTCTGTTTGTTTCAGTCAGTGTGTTAATGAGCCCACTCGTTGTTTTAAACACACCCTGGATTTAGCCCTGACTTACGGCATTGACATTGAAAAACTAATAGTTCATCCACAGAACCCACAGCTATCTGACCGCTGTTTGATGGTCTGTTTGACCACTACCGCTAGAAAAATCTACACCCCAGGACTATGTGCTTAGAAACAACAGATAGACATGGTGCAGATCTAGACTGATCTAGACCGATCAGTCCTATTGAGCTAAAACAATTAACTTAACTTAACTCAGATGTTTCTTCATCACCATGAAAACTCAAACTATAGTTTATTTTGACGCCACTACCACCATCCTGCTGCCTGAAAAAATACACACAAACACAAATAAGTTAATCCTGCACTGAAAATAGTCCACAACAGATGTACCTACTAGCTCCTATTATTCCTGCTGCCTGAGGGCTGGGTTTCTAAATGACATAGTAATTACAGGTGATGAGGCGTTCTAACACTTCGTTGGCTTCAGTCCTTTAATGAGATTTAAGTGACAATAACGCGGCTTTTAGCATATTTAGATAATCTTTACATTCTCCTGATATGTATTACTAGAAAAGGCCATGGCAAAATTAATCGATAGGAAATAGTATTAGTTGCTCTCACTGTTTTGATTGAGAGAAGATTTCATTGGGTATCAAAAATATGTCATCTATGATAGTTTCCTAAACCAGGGTGTCATCTGGCCCCATCAAGATGCCCTTTAAAAAGTGCTCTAACATTGCTGATATCATAAAATGAATTAACACAAAAAAAAATAACAACAAAATCATGAATCATTAGCGACCTCGTATATCATCACAATTTCCCCCAAAACCCAACGTCACAACGTGACTCAGCTTATTATTACTTAAATAGTAGACTTCAGTGCTTTTCTTTTACATGTGATGTATTAGTGAGTGCTGCGTGAAACACGCTGAACAGAAGCAAACTTCCTCATCCAGTGGTAAATAAGCAGTGAGGGTAGAAGAGGCCGGCAGTGAAGGTCATAGGGATGGGAATTGATAAGATTTGATTGTACCAATGCCGTTATCGATTCTGCTTCTCGATCCAATTCTTTGTTGATACTAGTGAATTTTTTTGTCTGGAAAAAAAGTAGGCCTATACAGATTTTCTGTGTCAACAACACAACTTTTATTGAGTCTCTGCATACAACAAAGACACATACATTGTACATTTTGAACATCTATAGGCTCTATTCATCACATTCTCATTATGAGTCTATCCTTTTATGCCGATACGATATAAGAATATGGACCAGAGAGCCACAGTTCTAGGCCAGTTGACACTTAATAGTAATTAAAATCGATTGCAAAGCATCCTGTATTGTTCATCTTAAACACCTTGCCTTCAAATACCATGAAACTAAACCTACCGGAATGCTTTTTCCACAACTGTGGTGAAAGGGTGCAAACCTTTCACAACAAATATTACTGCTGCATGTTGAGTCGTTCTCTCTCTGCTGTGTCAGTTAACCCTCTGCAGCGAGTGTGAATGGGGTTTGCTACTGGCTGACCCTAGGGTGAGTGGGACTTGGACATGGACGAGTGATGTTAGGGCCAGCAGTGGGGAGGGGGGGGGGGGGGGGGGGGGGGGGGGGGGGGTAGAGGCCAGCAGCAGGGGTAGTAGAGGCTATCAGTGACGGTAGTGGAGGTAGTGGAGGCCAGCAGTGAAGGTAATATGGGCCAGCAGCGAATGTTATAGAGATCAGCAGTTAGGGTAGTACTGACCAGTAGTGAGGGTAGAAGTGACCAGTAGTGAGGGTAGAAGTGACCAGTAGTGAGGGTAGAAGTGACTAGTAGTGAGGGTAGTAGAGGTCAGCAAAAACACCAAGGGAAGACCAAGCAATGGCAAGGCCTGACAACTAATCATCCATGTCTAGCCAGTTTGGTTGAGGAGAACTTTTTTCCATGAGTGAAAAAATCAACAAAACCGAAAAGAATCCTCTAAAACTGTCTTTCCACTGCTGACATAAGAACAACTAGCTAAACTGAAAATAAAATATAAAAACATAGCTTTCGAAAGGTTTTGGATTTTGAATCATTGGAGAAAGTGTGCCCAATAGTTTAAAGTAGAGACACTGCAGTTCTTGCCATTGTTGCATTGTTGAGGACATATTTGTCAAAACTGAGCTTCTCAAACTACATAATCTGTGCGTGTGTGTGTGTGTGTGTGTGTGTAAATCTTTTGAGTAAGTGAAATGCATTGCCTTGTGCAGAAAAATTGGAGAGACTACTGCAGCATGTTGAGATAAGTGTACATGGCACTATCTCATGCACTTTGAGTCCATTATAAATTAAATGCGTTATATATTAAATGTATTGTTTTATTATTATTACATGGTATCCACACTACGAAGTTCAGCTAAGTTGTCTGAAATATGGTTGAACATTGGGCATCAGAACACAAAATAGAAACACCATCAACCTCCACAACCATGTCGTTAGAGCAAGATCTGGATCATCCTCTCTTGCATGTCACTGGTTAAGGTTTCAAAAAGATGTTGCTTGAAGATCGGACAGAACAACAACATGTTTCAACATCTTTGAACAAACCAGCTATCAGAGTATGAATGGTTTCATGAGTCAGCAGACCACGGTGAGACTAAAGCAGCCACGGTATGAGCACAAAAACGTGTGAACTTCAGCAAACCATTCCTGACGAAGTAAAAAGGAAAAGATGACCCAATGTGGCAAACGTTATAACCATTGTCCATCATTAAAGACAAAGTTCTTCCTTTCCTTAACATGCTGTTTCCTTTGGTATTCTTAGTAGGCAACAACCTAATTAAACCATATTTTGAAGTATGCACGATGTCATCTAATTGTCCTCAAAGCCCCAGGAAATGTAATGTATCACACGCTTTTAGGCCTTTTTCATTGTCTGTTAGAATTTACTTTACGGCACAGATCAAATTCTAGCTGGGGAAACTTCAAAACTCATCCCAGTGTGAGGTAGTGTGTGCTCCAGAACATTTTTTCCCTCAGTTCTATCAGTGTGTATTTCGCATGAACATTAAACATAGTGGGCTGACTTGGCTGAGAGACATTCTTCTTCATGTGACACAGAGACAGGTCTGTTCTTTATGATGCCTGATTCCTTGTGTCCTCCTGAACTATTTCTATGCCCTACTTCATCTCATCTCTCAATGGCTGCTTAAACTTCTGCCCCATTCAAAACTTATACATGTTTCAGTATTTGGTACCACCCATCCTACACAAATTTTTTTTAATTTGAGATAATAATGTAAAATTTATTGTATTAAATGTACTTTTTTTTTGTACGGCAGGGCAGAATTGATGTTCCTACGCGGAAAATAAATAGAAGTGTGTCTAACTGAGATACCTCCTGTGTTAGGTCAGAGATTCATGAGCAATGCCTACTCAAGAGTTAAATTTGTCTTTTCAGTATTTCAAGGTTTCTTGGCCTGGGCTGTGAAACATCCCACAATAATTCATTGAATAAGTGCCAGTTATTTAAGGTGCCTAATGAGTCACGGCAGATATGGGAAATAGAATTCCATGTCCCATTGAAAGAGACAGAACAATGGTGCTGAGACTAATTTAAAAAAAAAGCTACCAGGGGACTTCAGAATTTGTCTAACTCAGTTTAAAAGCTAAATAGCTTTTACAGGATTCAGTGAGTGGTAGCTGGACCCTGACTAAGAGATGACACACACTCAGCCTGCAAAACATATCACAATTTTCAACCCTGCAGAATGTCATGTAAGGCAAAGTAACTCAGACATGTCATGTTCATAGATGGAATAAAATATGGATATAGTCTTCATGATGTAAGTGCTGAGTTTCTGAGGAGCCGCCGTGAACTCCAGCATGAGCATATCGGCCGCGACTGTGAGGTAGAGTCTTTGCAGAGTCTGACTCCACTTGACTGCAGGCTAAAATCGTCAAACCTGAGGCGGATGGGTTGTTGAAACGTAGCTCAAAGATACTAAGCAAGCTAGCGCTAACAGGTTAGGGTAATACTTGAGAAATCATTTGTTATAATAAAAATACTACTACTACTACTACAACCAATAATAACAGTAATAATATATTTTATGTCTGAGCGCCTTTCAAGACACTCCAGATCACCTTACAGATACAATGAAAAACAACAAATATCAAGACATAAGTGAAACACAATGCAATAAAATCTAAAATGCTAAAATAAATACAAGGTCAAACAACAGTGATCACAAAGAATAGGTGAGTCTGAAAAGACGAGTTTTCAGGCGGGATTTAAAGGTGGGGAGAGAGTCAATTTCACGGATGGTTTGTGGGAGAGTTCAGAGACGAGGGGCTGCACGGCTAAAAGCTCCTGACCCCATTTGTGATAGACGAGCAGGAAGCGTAGTGTGGAGCATGGAGGAGGATGACCGAAGAGTACGGAAAGGTGTGTAGGGATGAAGAAGGGCAGAGAGGTACGTAGGTGCGAGGAGGTTATGTAGAGACTTAAAGGTGAGCAGGAGAATCTTAAGGTCTTGTCAATACGGTGTTTGACAGGGAGTGAGTGAAGGACGGGGGCGATGTAATGTGTTCTATGGAAGGGGTTCTGGTACTGGTGCGGGCAACAGAGTTCTGAACCAACCGGAGTTTATGGAGGAGCCTGAGTGGAAGACCGGAGAGGAGAGAGTTGAAGATGTCAATGCTGGAGCTGACCTTCAACCTGCTTGAAGGTCATTTCATCCTGATTGACCACTCAGAGTCCTTTACAAGACGGATCAGCATTCACCTATTCACATGCACTGATACAGTGGTGACCACCACCGGCCACCAGGTTAAAACTCCAACTGCTCATCATAGGGAATAAGTAATCACACAATCATTCACACACCAATGCAACAGCTTCTTGTTACCCCTGCCAACTAGGTAATGTGTTTACCTCTGTTTGTTTGTTTGTTTGCAAGATTATGGAAAAAACCACAGGATGGATTTTTATTAAAGTTTACCCAGAGTTAGATTTTAGAATATCCTAGAATTGGTTAAATTGTGTTGATGTTATGTTGTGATGTCACATTAATATTTTCTTAACCAGTGCGACGTAGGGCACTTTCAGAGTTTTTTTGCAATGACATAAATTAATGCAAGGATTGGCTTGAAATTTGACTGCAAAAATGTTCCTTTACTGCTAAGGGAACCTGAGAGATATTAGCTTATTTTCTCCGTCCCTGCATCCAGACTAACCCCTTTTGTACACTTAACTAGCGGCAGTGAAAAACACACCGGAGAATCCCATTGGTACTGAGAAGCTGTGGTTTTTATTCACAGAAATCTGTGCCCTTCTGTATGCATAAAAGTCCAATTTTGCCAACGAATCTCTGAGAAACTGCTTCCTGCCATCTTCACAATTACACACCTGCACTCTCTTGCCTCACTGGTCCCTTTCTTGCCCTTGCTCGACCACACACTCACTCTCTCACACACACACACACACACACACACACACACACACACCCTCTTGGCAGAAGGGACCATGCTCTCCTGCCACAGGCGGATACTGTTGTGCATCTCTTAGTGGTTTCTGGTTTATGTGTGTTTTTTAGGGTAATAAAAACAACTGAGTATGCGCGATCAGAGAAGATAAGCATGAAGATCTGACTCATGTAACCGCTGAGAGGAAGGCAACACTGCTGCATGGTGCTGGACTGATCGCTCCCCACGGAGAAGAGAGCTATCCGTTGCTCCTAGGGACATCTTTTATTCAAAGACATACGCCTGAATTTTACCCTCGCTGTTAAGTCTTTAGCTCCAACCACAAGCTTTACAGCACTCCCATCACCACCAGGACCTCATTGCTTCCTGGGGCCGTTCCACGGTGCTTAAGCATTGTTTCTCCTCTCTGAGGGACCAATCACTCAGCATCAGCGTTGCTCTCCGTTTCTCCCCATGTTGAAATAGCCGCGAGGACTGGACAGATCTCACCAGTTCATCTTATTGGCTCCACAAGCCAGGTCTTTTGCTTTCCTTCTTTTATGGCATGGTTTCATGCTATGTTGTTTACAATGTGGAAGAAATAATAATATCGGTTCTCTTACATCTACGTTTTTGAACTTCACCATCCCTCAACAAGCTACTTGGTGCAGATTAAGACGATGACATCTGTTTGAAACTTGAAGGTCACCATACATTCTTGGATAGTAATGGGTGAGGTGAGATATAATATAGATTCCGGAACTTGTGACAACTGAATTTTTCTTCACCGGTTTTCATTCTACCCCAGAAACACCCACTTCTGTCTACACACCTATTTGTTCCCTTCCGCATAACTGTAATTCAGTTGCGAGGAGGGAGAGAGCGTTAGGAGGGAAACATATCCTCCAATGAAATCATCGGCTGCACACAGACGTCCTTTGATCTGCGATACTTCTATGACGTCATGTCTACGTCACCGGATTTCTTCACATCCACAACACACCACTGTTCAGTAACTGTACAAATCCATTTCTGCAGTAAAAAAACATGGATTTCAGCCGGACTGGACTGACATGGCTGTGCAATGAGTAGAACCAACCAAATTACAGACTAAAACTATAAAACTGTTTTCTTTTGCCTGAAGGCTATATTTTTTTCTTATGTGGTATGGTTTTATATCAATTAAAATGAAATTGACAATTTTTCTTTTCCCATTAAGAATTTATTAAAAGCTGTGGTGGATTTTTTGTGGGATTATCTTTGTTTTTTCTAACTGAACTGAACTATTAAGGACTGTGGATTTATTTTGTGATGTACTTTTTGATTTAGGAGTAAAGCCAAAGTGGAGTTTTATGTTAGAGTACCGTTGCTTTATGAACTTCTTAGATGGTTTTTGGATTAGATTTTGTGGGATCTTATTTGGTTGAGAAATTAAAATATACTATTATTCGTTAGTTTAAGATTTTGTTGTTTAGTGTTATTGGGGTTGGTGTTCATTCAGATTCTGGGGGATGTAAATGAAGGTCTTTATGACTGATTTGATTGTAACTTTTGAAAAATCGAAAATAAAAAAAATAAATCAAAGAAAACTAACCTGCTCTTATATGCCAGGAGAAAGACTCTGCTGTCAACCCTGGGCCCAAAAATGTGTTAGTGCAGGTCAACAGCTCCATATCAGAGCAGTCTTGTATTTATTCTTTTAGACGCTTCAGGTTCCGGAGTTCTGCAGCTCACAGCTCCGCTGTGTAAGTACCATTAACCACTAAAAAAAACTATTCTACTTTTCCAATATTTGTTTGAATGACTTGACTTATCAGCTGCAAAGCACAGCTGACGGCTTGGGGGCAGCTGTCACTCAAACAGGTCATGATCTTAATTATGAATAACTGCAGCTCTTTAAAGATATTAAGACTGACCCCCCAGCGATGGACACCAACATTCTCACAGGCTGTGAATGGTTATTTCTGCTGAGAGGTGGGTTATTCTATCATAAGGCTCTAGGGAGTTTAACTCGCCCCTGAAAACAGCCTCAAGGGGCCGTTTGAGGAACTGCAGCGTTTGACGACTCGATTCTTTTCTTTGTTTTTCAGCCCTTGGGGGGGCTGCTTGCTCTTTCTGCTAGTTTATTGCTGCTTGATATACAGTAAAAGTAGAACTCACACAGTTCTCATTTTCCATGACTGATCTACAAGAACAGTCTGTCCGATAAATTTTGTGAAATTTATTCTTCCTCGGAAACAAAGAGATTGTTTAGTTTGTTCCTTTTATTTTCAAATTTGTTTTAACTGCACGTCTGAGAAATAGAATAAAATATTTTAAAATGCTTAAATGCAAACATCAAATGGACAGTAAATGGAATGTACTTATACAGCACCTTTCTAGTCTGCTTAAGCGGTCACACCCCTTTTCCACCGAAGCTGTTCCAAGGCTGGTTCTGGACCAGTTTTATTTTGGAATGGGTTTCTTAGCTCTACCCCAGCAGAAGAACCGGTGCCAAGGTTGACCCAAAAGATTGCTGTTCTAGAACAAACAACCAGTTAGGTCAGAGACTGGGCCTGGATTATGTTGACAAATCAGAACTTTGTGACCACCTAGTTTAAGAAGACGGTGGGAAAAATAAAAAACCAGTAACTTGATAATGATAATACCCGTGATAAACACGTAAACTGATCACGTCAAAGACAGAAAACTATGTGTCTCTTCTTGTAAGGAGTAGCAGAGAAGGCCTTGTTAGCCTGACATGGTCGGAAAATTGTAATTGTCATTGTAATTCAATTAACATTTTAATTGAGACTACATGTATTTGAGTTGTTTGTTTCAATCCGTTTCATTCATTCCATTGTGGTTCCTTCCAGTGAGCTCAAATAAGTGACTTTTGTTTCATCTAATCAGATTTCTCCGCTGCGACCTCTGGGTGAAACGTCTGCGTCTGCACTGGGGCGAGCAGCCTCCACAGCGAATACCTCTGCCCGTTGAACTACACGAGAAGATTTTTGTTGATTGTCATTTAGCTGTCATTTATGGCCTGTTCTTGGTAGCTGGCCCTGGCCACGTTCTCCAAGTGGACTCGTCCTACCTCAGTATTAAGTATGAGGAAGGCGCTACTTTTCGTCTCTCCAGCTCCTTCTGAGCTTTAATTTTCAACAAATTAAAACTTAGTGGAGAAAAATGACTTGATACCCTTGATGGTTGGATGCTTTGAACTCGTGGGGATGACAGGGCTCACTTTGACTGTCTTTCTAAAGCAGTCGTGTGTTGCACTCAGTTAAGCCATATCAGAAGCTGTGTGATGAATGCAAAGAGGGGCAGGAGGAGAGGATGAAGTAGGCTTGCTTGCTTGTCAGATTGCCAGTTTTCCAAATAAAAAAATGTTTTCCCCTCCTCCTGATTTCTTTTAATTTGTAGTATCACATACTCAAGTCTTTTGGATCTATAGAAATATGTTTTAAGCAGTGAAGTAAAACATATAGTGTGTGGGTAAGTCTGATCCGCTCGGGCAGGCCAGACGAGATGGCCTGACACCAAAACCTCTATAACCCTTGGTCCCCAGCCTTGACCTCGGGACAACCATTGAGGGTATAATAGAGGACCTCAGGTCAAAATGTGGAACATAGGGGGTTAAAAGCTGCAAGGCATACCAAACAACAGCCATACCATGTTGGCTGTTGTAAGTTAGGAAAATTTGTGAAAATCAATCCTGAATTTTACTGTTTTACTGTTTTACTGGAACTCGGGTGATATGAGATCTACGATTGGTCTAAGAGCTGCATTCTGCACAAGCTGAAACTGAAGATTGAGTAAGGCATGAGAACGAACAATTGCAGTAGTCCTAGAATGAAAAGACAAGGCATGGATAAGCCTTTCCGAATCAGGAAACGACAAAGCAGATCTGATTGTTTTGAAATTCAATAGGTGGAAGTAATAGGATTGATTATTGACATATGATTTGAAGGTCAGTTGAGGGTCAAATCTGATGTCTACATCTGTCTGTAGGTTATATTTTTGTTGCTAGGTGACCAAGATATGATCAGAGCCTTAGATTATAACATTGCTGGAGTTAAGTTGCACAAAGTTACAGATCATCCGTTTCTTGATAGGAACCAAACAGTCTATTTAAAATGATCCAGTTAAAAGAACACGTACATTTGTGTGTCGTCAGAATAGCAGTGATATGAGAACCCATTCAAATGAATGATAATTTTTCCTAATAGAAGCCTATAAGAGGGTAAATGATATGGGACTGAGAATAAATCCCTGTTGTACTCCACACAACCAAGAAACAAAGTCTTCAATGGATATAAAAGATTCTCTATTTGAGAGAAAAGATTTGAACCATTAAAGAGAAGTTCCTGATATACCTAAACACTAACTTAGTCTATTGACAAGAAATGAATCATCCATAGCTTCAAACACAGCAGAGGTCGAGGAGCAATGAAACAGAACTATGCCCGGCATCAGTCAAAAATCATTTGCCACCCTAATGACAGCAGTATCAGTACTTTGTCATTTGAAGAGCCCGTATCAAAACATGTGATCATGTGTTAGTACCACCTTTTTAAAGACTTTGAATACAACGGGCATTTAGAAACTAAGCTTTATTTCATTGAATGGTCAGGGAATTTAGTCTCTTTCAACTTCCTTTCCGCTCTTCTTTACTGTATTTTGAAACTCCCTACATGATCAATCCAGTGACAGTGTTTGGCATGAGATGCAGACAGACAGAAGAAATCTGATCTTCACAGCTCGGGAAAATATGACACTAACCAAAAATTGACATTTCTTCTTCTTTTTTGGCAGACAGGATTGGAAAAAGGTTTACTGTTTGTGAGTAATCACCCTTTAGATCAGATTTCTTCTGTCTGTCTGCAACAGACTTGTCGGTACCAAATTTTGGATACTGTACCTGTGCCAGTAACAGTTCAATGCAGTGAACGACTCCCAGCTCTGAAGAGTCAATATGAGTTCATTAATGATACTCAACATTACTGTAAAATTAAAATAGATTCAAATGAAAAATAATCAGATTTCTACAATGATCATTATGCCATTGATTCAGTCAGCATTATGAAATCTTTAAACTGTTCATTATAATTCACACAACACATTAACCAAATGACAACATGCTGAAAATGAACTTAATAAAGAAATCAGATTCCTGCAAGAACACTGTGCCACTGAGTAATCGGTAATTGCAGTCAACGCATGCTTGTGCTTTTCATCAGACAGGAAGGGCTGCAATCAAAGAACCATTAAGCACTTAAACTGCCGTCTCTCTGATGGCTACATCATTGCATCACAGAGGCACTACAACCACGGCATTATGTTAGAGAGGCACTAGAGCTAAATCATTATGTCACAAACTCATTACAGCCACATCATTAAACAATTATAGTCTCACTTATTCCCCACATAAATACAAAAACCCATCCATTCCAACAATATATCCATTACTGCCCTGTACTTCCACACGTTGTTATACTGGGATTGATACATCCACAAGATGGCAGCGAAGAGTTAATGTTTCCACTCCAAAAATGGTGGAGAGAGTGGGCTGTGATGATGTACCTGGTATAGGAGAAACAGAGGCAGGGATGAGGGCTGGCGGTCTGTGAGGCCTTCTATACACATCACATGTGGAAGGAGAAGATTTTTGTTTCTTTTACCTTCTCCCTTTTTGTTCTTCATTGTGTCCACAGACATGAGCTGTGTCTTACTGGAATTATTCTTTTATGAAATGACATCCCCTGATGACTTCTGTTGATACAGCGCCAATGAACCCAAATCAGTGAGCTTTAACAAAATGGGTAAAAATATGAATTAAATGAAAGCAGGGAACGTAAGGAAAGCTTTTTCTGCATTCGCAGTTAACGTTAGACATAAATGAGCTTTTAAAGACCGAGACCATTGTCATCATTGACTATTTTTTTCCCAACACTACCCATTTGTTTTAATCAAAATTTTCACAATGTTTTGGTTAGGTATGATAATCGTGCCCACAGCCACCGATGCAACCGGTTCAAAATAGGCATTTGTGATTTAACTTTAACTCATATATATATATATATATATATATATATATATATATATATATATATATATATATATATATATATATATATATATATATATTTATTTACTTCTTTTGTTTTAGAAAGGGAAAGAATTGTTTTTAATCTTTATTATGTATTTAAACATTGTTTTAAATACATAATTGAGAAAAAATTAAGACAATACCTCTGCTCCCTGATTTAGAGTGGGCCTGCTGTACAAGTGGGCCATGTTCCCCCACCACAGCCTAGCACCTAGTACAAGCCAACAGTAAGCTGAGATACACCGACCAGACAAAACAACAACAACTAGTACATCAACAGTAGCATAACAGTACTCAGGTTTTCTGTTCAACTAAGATAAGACAACATCGCAATATTCCAGAATCCCTAAGTGATGAGAGACATAATGTACATCAGTAAGCACTACATTAGAACCCTTGACTGGCAGTAATGGTCCGGCTGACTTCATGCTAGGTTCACATAGTTATTATTTAGCACAATTAAAACCAATGCAGTGTGAGACCTCACTGTCAAAGAAGGGAAACACGAGGACCCGCCTTTTGAAACCGGTCAGAGGTAAACTGTTGAGGTCAATGTGGTCCATCTGGAAAATTCAACTTGGCAGACAACAGAGAAGAGCAGGGGTCCACTGCCCCAGGAACGGGGGAGGTCCATGTAGCAATGGGGACGCTGTAAAGATAACATCCAGAACCCTGAACCCAAGGGCCCAACATTTTCCAAGCTGTCCTGGAGCCTGTTGAATCGCGTCAACACATCGGAAATGCGACTCGTGGGGAGGCGAGCAATCTGCACCATGTAGCCGCTCATCGCCTGGCCAGTGGAATCCCCCAGGTAAACTTTGTGGAACCCACGTTGTGCTGCTTCAAACAAGTCTTCCTTGTTTTCTTTGACTGCAATGTTCTACGCTCCATTGTTTCTGTTTTGCTAAATTTTAATTAGGATTTTCCATTTAAACACACATCTCAGTTGTCTAGCAACAAAATAGTCATCATCTTCTTCCTCACTGATTTTCAGAGGCCAAACTTTCCTTAATCGTCTCCCAGCCATGGTCCATTCTAGCGCCAGTGTCTGGTTTGTCCATTCAGGCTACAGTACAAACATGGCAGCATCACATGGTGGCCTCCACGGAAGAGAACCCACACCCATGAAGATATAAAAGTTTGTTCCAATCTAAAGTTTAAAAGATATATTTTTTCAGATGATTAAAAAAACTATGAATATTCCATCTATTCAAAGAGATAGGCCAACCTCTAAATTTTACACTGCACCTATAAAGTCAAGGAGATCCTCTCAATGTAATTAATACCTTAGATACCTCACCTGTATGGACCACGAAGCAGCAGTGATGGAAGATACCTGACAAGATACCTGACTCACTGGGAGCTTCTCGTGAGATTTTGAGGTACTATCATGTTCATTCAGAAGAACAGAGCATATTTTTTTTTCCATGAAAATTCTCAAAATTATAAGATAGTAATACCAGTAATTAATCGAGAAAAAAACAGTGTATTTCTCTTCTTATAATTCGGCCTGCCTGAACACAACTGTTTAATTGCCGCATGCGTGTGAAGCATTCAATCTTTGATCATATGATAGATGTGACTCCAAAAACACAGGCTGTTGTCTCTAGGATCTGAACAAACAGCACATAATACAACAATTTTTTTTCCTTTTAAGGCTTAATGTTATCATCGTTTTCAGTATAATAAATAAACCATACGCCCCGTAAATGTAAAGAAGGGACGTCACGCCAAACACCACTTAATAATCTTCTGGTTTAACATATACACCTGACTTTTCAAGCAAACGTTGTAGTTTTTTTACAGAGTAGTTATTAGATTTTATACTTCGAAGAGGGAATGTTTAATTCGGCTAATGTTAATCACACCATGTAGGATATATTTTACCATCATTTCAACTTCAAAAAACTGGTCGCTACCGCCCTCCGCTGTGGGTTCGCGTTGAAAGAGACGTGATAAACTGATACGAAGCAGGAATGAAGTTGGAATTACATAAGAATTTAGGAGCCGATTGTGGGTTAGAATTATGCCGAATCGAAGCGTGACTTCGAAAATTAGAAAATGTATTATTTTTTGTTTATTAAGATATTCCATTTCGGCAATAACCAAAGAAACATCGAACTGATCGTTTTTTAAATGGCGTATGGCCCAAGGTTCCCGGTGAAAACATTACGCATCAGACAGCCTCAGCGACACAACAGCATAAGATGAATAATCTCTCATGGTGATAAAACGCCAAACACAAGTGCACACTAAAATGATCTCTTTTTGACATAAGACATATCAAACAGTGTTTCAGACAGACACCACAGCAGACACTCAAACACACATATACACACACATCAGACAGCCACAGCAGCAACAGGCGACACTCCTCACCTGTGGACATCCTCCCGACATGAAGATGGTCACATCTCATGCAGCAGCTCACACAGACTGCAGGAGCATCCAGCCTCAGTCACTTCTCATCTTCAGCTTCAGGATAAAACACTGCATAGGAGTGAATGAGCAGAGAGGGAGGGGTTCTGGGTGTGAAGTCACCGGGTACCACATGCAACACAACATCCGGCATCACATCCTGATGTAAAACAGGCTGCAAATTCACTCAGGGTTTGTCATCTGGTTTAATTTAGTCACGATTTTACCACGTTTCTCAGCTTAAACTGAAGCACCTAAAAGCTAATCGTGCATGGAAAACGTAAGAAACAGGTTTAAGAGCTGGACTATGTTGATTTTAAATAAACTCATATCCATGTTAAAAAATAAATAAATATATGTATCTTACACACATAAGAGAAAATTGTATCAATTCTACGATAAAGAAAAGTCAAATTATTATGAAAATAGAGCAATGCTATTACTGTAATAAAAAGTAGAAATTTTAGATACATTAAGTCCGAATATTGTACTAAAAAAGTCTGAATTTTACAGGAATAAATTAATCATATTTCAAGAATACTCTTAATTTTATAGAAATATTTCCTGATGTTCTTAGAAAATGGCCACAATTTATAATTTCTAAGAAAAAGTGTTAATATTGTGAAAATCTTCATTTTGATCAGAAAAGGTCACAATATTACAAAAAAAATAAATCCATATAAGAAAAAAATAGTAATAAAAAAAATATTATTACCGTAAAAAAGCATAATATTATAAGAATAAATCCGTAGCTCTTTAGAAAAAGACATATTTTATCAGAAAAGGTCATAATATTGAAGTATTACATTCGTAATTTAAAGTTAGAAGTTTTAAGTTATTAAAGTTATAATGTAAGTTTTAACGTTTAGAAATTAAGATGTTTTTCTATTTGAAAAAAGTCGAAATAATCATAAAATTAAGTCTCAAATTTAGACGTAAATCCTGACTTTACATCTTATGGACTTCTCATTTTTTCTCCGAGGAGGGGGGTCGATGAGCTGAAGCCTGAGCCATGAGCCTCCCCGAGTAACTGGCGTACAAACGGAACCATGATCCCCCCCGTCATTATTTACATTAAATGTTGGTAGCATTGGAGACAGAGCAAGCAGGAATCGGCACAGATGAACTGAACGTTGTCATAAAAACAAATGCATCTGATCTCCCCACAAACTGTTTGTGCACTTCAGCAGCAGTCACCTCTTATAATACGCAAAATCTCTTTAGGAGGCAGTCTCACGCGGTACGATGAATAAATGCTGATGAATGAATGCCTCGGGTTTATGGGAGACAAAAAAACCATCCAGTGATAACTTAGCACAACTTTATTATGTTACCGAAAAGTTTGGGATATAATGGAATCTGCCACAGATCCTTTGTGTTAAAACAATAATTCATAAACTGTTTCATGGCCCTTTTCAAATTTCATACTCTCGTAGAGATGGTAGGAGGAAGAACTCGGGGACTTTCGGCGATAAACCCTTGCGTAGGCTTCAGATTCAGAATAAGGACCACATCCTACAGTCTGATCATTTTGAAAATGCACATAAGCAAATACCTATCCTACTCCAAAATAGTTTTTAGATGTAGTTTTCATACTTTTAGTTTAGATGTAGTGGGACATGATGAAGTAGAGGGGTCCTGTACGCAGCACAACGTGACAGAGGATGCATGTAAAACAAAAAATGCAGAAAACTCAAGGGTAAAGTTTGATCGCACAAATTTGTATTCTATGGAAGACGTTGGAACAAACCTTTAATGTGACTAAATCGGAGAACCACCGCTCCAGGATACTCTCGAGTGGTGACAAAAGTGTGACACAGATCAATCATAACATCCCATCCACCTTTCTCATATTACCTAGATCCTCCTTTTGCCGTCTAAACCGTTCTGAGATGTTACTGTGTGTTCTCACAATTTTCAGAACCAGCATGACATTTTTCAGCAACCCTCTTCTGGAATCAGACAATACAGACTTCCCTTCACTCATATTGTGTATCAGTGAGTCTTGGGGGCCGTGACCACTTCACCAGTCATTGGTCTTTAGACCACGCTAAAGGTTTTGTTGGGTGTTCTGGAGATACTTTGACCCGGTCATTCAGCCATTACTATTTGGTGACGCAAATCAATTATTCCTGCTTCCAACACGTTAACTTCAGGACAAAATATTCACTTGCTGCCTTACCAATCCTTATATAACATCCCATATTATGTCCCAGATGTTAAAGCGTATGGGTGTTTAAGCCGCCTAACTTGCTGACCTCCATGTTCCTCCGAAAGTTCACGCTCTCTCAAAGTTAAAATGAGATTTTCGGATATGGAATGGACATTCGTTCCTTGACCTGCCGTTAATTTCATCCCTGAAGTTGCACATTTTCAGCAAGTTTTCAGATTCCGTCGAAACAGCAGTACAACGTGAACGTTTTTTTATTCATGATTTGCATTATCACATCCGTCAGTTGCCATTTTTGCTGCTGTCCAAACTTCATCTTATGGATGTATTGCTGTCAAAGTAAATGATGCAGGTAAAATTATTTTGGGGCTGATGGAAATGAGATTAGGAAGGGTAAACTTGTATAAAATTATCATTTTTATACGATGAATGAATATATATTCATTTATAATTTACCGCAAAATACCAGCAGCTGTGATTCCAGAATTTTGTAGAGAAAAATACAGTCACCATGTACCAGACATTACCGGAATTTTTGTAAAAATTACAGTAAGTTACGATGAATTCAGTCTTTTTAAAGACAGAAGTAAACATAACTTCACACATATATACAATATTTAAACATTCTATTTCTGTAAAAATCATGTTATGCTCCTTCTGAAGGGTTAAAGTCTGTTTTTTTAAGTTTTCGTAGCAGCAAAATCTGTCATTCAGGCAGAATAATAGTTTTACAGTAATAAATGGTTGTAAACATTATTGCATTTTTCTGTGCATTTTACCAGAAGTTTATATTCTCACGATAAAATTCTGTATTTTCCACATATTCTGACCAGAAATAATGAAGTATTTTATTATTATTAGTTTAGCTATTTAAGATAATTCACAGTATCCAGCATGTTGAAATACTGTTTTGAATTTTACACTGTTTTACTGTTACCATCTGACATTTTTTTGTGATAAGAATGTATATTTGAGCATAGTTTATCGTTTATATGAGTCTTCAATGATGAATTCCCTGTTTGTCCTCATTACACAGAAATATGATTCACATTAGAAGCTAATTTAATCCCAACCCGTCTGCAATTAAATTAATTAAGATAATGATCACTTCACAGGAGATAAGACTAATTGATGCTTTTATCTGCTTTTACCTTGTAGCACTTTGAGATTTGATCCAAATGTAAAGTGCATTATAAATTAAATGTATTATTCTTCTTATTATTATTATTTCAACGATGGCTTTTTAAGTCAAACGGGAGGAACGATGCAGAAAGCAGCTTTTATTTTGAAATCAGAATCACCAGACATCCTGCCAGTTTTGTGGATGATTGCAGGAACTTGTTGCGGCTGTGGTCTTCATGTAGAGAGCAGAGTTAATGAATGGAAAGTCATTCCTGACATGTGCGTGTATGTGGTATACGCCGTGATGATAACCTGGACCTCATTCATACTCCTCCTCACTCCTAATCATATTACAATGATTTTTTCCTCTTCATTTATCTACAGAGTCAATACACATACATGAACCGAGGCTGAGTGTGAAACTGTGCTGTGGAATTTTTAAAGTCATGAATGGTATTTGCTCATGAAATTGTCCCAGTGTCTCCAAGAGTCCCAGTGACCCAAAGAGTCTCACACATTCCAATCAATCCAGGTCAGACACGATCTGCCCACCAGCAGATCATCCCTCCCTGTCTGTCAAACCCAGTAGGGTGAGACAACACTGCAAAGACTATCTGCATGGATATGAGAAAGAAATGCTTGTCTGAGAGGAAAGTGTGCTTCATCAGTCGGTGCAGTAAGACACGATGATGTCTCTCTCTTCTCTACAGTCTCTTGAAATAAATGTTCAACTGCACATTCCACACCTTTATCAATTCAAATGAACTCAAAACTGGCTCTTTTTTTTAGCTATAATCTCCTCACCCCTCTTCTGCAGGTGTCTGGCTGAAAGATGATGATTCCTGTCCCGGTTGATCAGTCCCTGCCAACCTCAAACACACAACTGTCCTCATGTATCACAGGCCAGATACACAAGGAAACCAAACCATGCGGCGATGTTTGGCAGCTGAGCTTTAAAAGAAAAGTAAGCCTCTGCCTCATAATACCCGGTCAAACATTCCCAGCCTAATGCCTCTCCTCTGGGAGGGAGAGGAGAGTAGACTAAAAATCATTGACGTCACATTTCCGGTTGACTTTTCAAGGCCAAAGGACTGAAAAAAGGTTGTTGACTAAACCAAATTCACAACTTTACCCTGGAAACAGCCAGATCTGTTCCTCTGTTCTGTTTCTGAAGGAAGCGTTTTCATCATCGAGCGAACGCTGCTGTGGATGAGAGGAAGAGGCTGCAATAGGCTGGTGTCACAGCGGATTCAGAGGAATGAGGCCGAAACATGAAGGTGGAACTCATAGCTGAGTCCATAAAAATCTCCTGAGAGCAGGAAGTGAGTGACAGATCGCTCACAGGCTGCAGGAAGAGGCTTTCATCGGCTGTAGCTGAAGGAAGGTGGACAGTTGATGGACCTCGCCTGAGCCAACCATTGGCGACTCAGAGGGCCCAAAAGGTAATTCTGTGATGAACACCCTGGTCTGAACGGGCTGTGGTGACTCAGCAGAGGTGTTGTGTGGGTAAAATGGCGCTGAAGCTCACAGCTGAGGATGTGCCCCAGCACCAGGACAGCCACACCAAGCATGTTGATCCATAGGGATTTATAATCCTCCACCAGAATGTTTTCCTTGATTTGAATCACAATATTTCAATCAGAATAGACAGATAATGAAGAAAAGGTGAATGATTCATGTAAATAGTCTATTAGAGAGTGTTTGGCGCTGAGACTCTTCGGGGAGATTGCAATCGAACTTCATCCACCTGTGGAGTCACAGAGCCTCAGACATACATCTGTTGCCCAGCCCACACTGATGTTTGGATGCGATCACCTCATTCCTCATCTCCTCTGCTGAAGGCGCTAGGAAGGCTCTTTGTGTTGAGCCCGGCCGAACAGCCATTGGACAAAGACCCGGCTGCCAGACGTTCACAAACAAACTCCCCATCCAGGTCTGGCTCCAGAGGGTGCCCTGGTCTTCCTACACTGAGAAAGTTGTCACAGCTCCTTTGATGCCTATTCAAGGATATATTTAAATGAAATGAGCTTCCTTAATGTGGAGGCTCAGCCTTAGAGTTAAGTTGAGGAGCTTGAACATCTGGTCGCAGCTGCTCCTTCTCACAAAAAGGTCGAGGTGAGATGGCGTCTAATTAAGATGACTCCAAAACGCCTCCCCTATGAGGTTTTCCAGACAAATCCTGCAGTGAAGTCTCCCAATAATAGAGCAACAAAGTGACATAAAGCCAAAGTTAACCTGTGGATTTCATTGAGCGAGGCTGTGAAAGGAAACTGGAACAGAGAGAACAATATTATTTATACAATGTGGGGAAAGGGATGTTGTTTCTCCCTCCCTCTGTAAGATGAAGACGTCTGACTTGTCTCTTGGCCTCGATTCCTGCAATATCACCTCAACTATCATTTGTGTTTGTTGACAAGGTAGAATAACTGAAGACATACCTCTCCATACACGGTGTTCAAAAGGAGCCAGATATGGGAAGAAATAGCTGCGTTTGGGTTTTTCTGTATTTGTGGTGTATAAGTGCTGGGATGCAGAATAGAAGCCTGTTTATTCCAGAACACCACACAACAAAACCACCCCAATTACTCCGCAGGACTATTACAATCCAAGTGGGAGAAGACCTCAGGCTAGATCCAGAACTCGCTGGACGGACTATATATCTCATATATATCTCAATCTGGACACCCCAGCAGAAGCTGGAGACCATTGCCGGGTAGAGGGACATCTAGAATACTCTGTTTGGCCTCCTGCAACCACGACCTGACCCAGGATAAGCAGAAGAAACTGGAATGGACTTTAGCATAGGTCTGTGAAAGCCCAGGTCTGGGTGTGAAGAGTCCACTTATTAATAAAGTTTGGTAATTTTGTTGGATTTAGTTTCAATACACTTTCCTAGAGATCCTGTTGGTGTCGGAGGGCATTTGTGGTTCTATAGATGAAAATATTATTGTAACGCATGTGTTCTTTGTTCTATGTTCTGCTTCATTTGAAGGTCTGACACATTTTGGTCTGAGATAGATACAGGGGTGGATGATTGAATACATTTTCACGGCCCTGTATGCAGTAATGTACCTCCAGTACAATAATGGTAAATAACAGATTTAATGCACAGCATTATAAAAACCTCTTCAAAACATAATTCAGATTTGGCTGTTAATGCCTTTCAAAAATATATTCTTACATTTTTTCTTAAATTGTGGTTTTCTTTGTTTTTGCTGGTCAAAAGAATGAGAAAGAAACCTAAATTATTACTATTACTATTATTATTATTAACGGTAGCTGAAGTTAGCTTACTTAACTTAATTTTCAGCCGGCCGTCTCGTGATTATCCAAAGGAATACCAACAGGATTAATGCAGGCTCTCTTCCTCTAGGAAGGAATATGAGCGCATTACTGTCATCTGACATTTTGGCTGCTCGTCTCATGTTAAGCCCAGACAAAACTTCGGGGAGCAAGTTGAGGACAGTTTCATGGTGACTGCAGATCCCACTGCGGTCAAACCAAGAACAGACTTTATCATTTTAATAATGACACATGGACGGATAGAGGTGTAAGTTATTACTGTACAGTGGTGTTGACACTGTGTTTATCAGTTATTATCATCATCTCCTATCAAAACGTAACCCGTACGGTATTCACTGGGTTCAGAGCAGATTACAGATCCAGAACAGTATGGAGGATTTTATAAATGTTAAATCTAATGTTATATGAAAACTTTGAATCTAAATATAAACGTAATGTCTAAATGTTGTATCTATGTATTAAATAAAAAATCTTATAACTTAAGTTACATCCAACTGTTAAATGTAAACATTAAATCTAAATGTTATGATCAAAAAACACTAAATCTAATTGTTATATCAAGATGTTCCTTCTAAATTGTATCTTAATATCGAATCTAAATCTAAAGGTTATATCTAAACATTAAATCTAAATGTTATAGCTAAAGGTTATATCTAAACATTAACTATAAATGTTACGTATAAATTTTAAATCTAAATATTAACTATAAATGTTATAGCTAAAGGTTATATCTAAACATTAACTATAAATGTTATAGCTAAAGGTTATATCTAAACATTAACTATAAATGTTATAGCTAAAGGTTATATCTAAACATTAACTATAAATGTTACATCTAAATTTTAAATCTAAATTCTATATTTGTGTATATAATTGAGGAATTTGATCATCAAACTTCCATTCCGGTTCCTTCGATATACCCCTTTAATGTGAATAAATGTGTTCTGTTCATTTGTTTACATTGAAAAGGATCAAATTTCAACGTGATGTTTCATGTAATACTACTTGATTACTTGCAGATATTAGATTCCTCTTGTGCATGTCGACAAGTTGGATGTTCAATTGCAGTTACAAGTTTTGGTCATAAGTTGGCAGCACTAAATAAAACAAAGGTTGTGCCGCCCAAATTCCGTCAAATACATTGCGGTCTATCGTTATCACTCTCTTCTGGACCGGGCCGTGATCCTGAGGGATGGAGGTGTGTGACTGTTGCTGAAGCTACATGACTGCCGGTTAGAAACGACCTGTATTTGTGGCAGCGGTTGGAAGCCGTCACGTTGTTCAACATATAGTAAGAGCAACATTTTCTATCTCCCAGTATGAATGAAACTGCTGTTACAAATCCAGAGCCGCTGGCTTTCCCTCGGGACCGATTCGGGTCCGCCAGTGGGCATTTAGCCTCGGGTCATTCATGGTCTGGGGGGCCATGGTGGCCGGGTGTCGGCTCGGGCCACTCTCTTTCTACCATTTGGGTCAGCATGGCCTTCTGATGACCCCCCACTTGAATCCACATCCAGTGACAATCTTTTTCACTCACTCACACACAAACACACACACACACGCACACATGCCCGCACACACACTCACAATAAGGTGAACACAACATGATGTCGTTTTTAATGTAATGTTGATATGAGTAGCTGTATGTATATATAGTTGCTTGCATGCACCTTTATGCATATGTATACAGTCTATGTATATATTTGTTGTTATTGTTGTCTTTGTCTTTTCTTGTAGATGTTTGTTCCATTTGCAGTTCATGTAACTGGAGGAGTAAGACAGATGCCTCTTCGCAAACTAAAATCTGTCTGGCACTGCAAGGCAGCCAGATCCGTATTCTTCATGCAGAGGCAGCTGGACAGGACAGCTTCAAGAAAAAAAAAGAAGAAGAAAGAGAAGAAGAAGAAATCCAGAGTCCATGGCCATATTTTCTCTGCACTATGAAATCATTTTTATTTCTTTGTTTAGTCTTCAACAAAATTCATAAGATTGATACAACATTTAGATTTAGATTCAACATTAGCAACTAAATGTGGCAAAAGTGTGCAGTTAAAATCAGTATGTGCTACTTTACAAATGTCCCCCTACAGAGGAAGTGACCTGATCTGAAGTCAGTTTGACAAAATGTCCATTTAATTACAACATGATGCAATATGATGATAATAATTCTAATAATTCTAATAATAATGATTATTATTATTATTATTATTATATAGTGTTACCATAACAGAACTATTGTAGATACTTCTAGTAGAAATAACTGCTATTACACTGTAATGAATCCACAATCAGAGCAAAGGAATCATAAAACAAAAAGCTTAAAAATATCTGGGAGCAATGCTCTCAAAGAAAATCTGCAAAAATAAAGTACAATATCATTAATCACTAAAGATACATTTTCAGCAACACCTACTCCTGTGTATGACATTGGGGCTTGACGCAGGCTACAACAACTCACACCTTCCGCCTACATGGATTCACATCCAGAACCTTCTTGCTATGAGGCGACAGTAATAATCAGCACACCACCACTGTAATGAAGGTCATCCTCATTACGAGGATTTTGTAACAACTGCGTACATATGTGAAGGAAAATTCAAAATGATGAAAAAACAGACAAAAATGTAACATTTGATTAAAGATTTGTGCGTTAATTGTTTGCTTCAGCCAGTGCGATTGAAGAACCCGTCTGTAATATCACTGATATTAAAAACAGATTTAATTAAGTATGATATCAAAGTACGAAAAGCTTATTTCGGTTTAGTGTTTATGGAGATAATGTCAATCTGCATTGCATGCATTATTTTACATTATCATTGTATTATTTTGTGTACACTTAATGTTTGAAGAAAATACAAAAGTCTGAAAAATAGAGGAAATCAGTCGGGGGTCCAGAGCAGTAGCTGAAACCATGTTCTTATCGTGATTAGATTTAGACTCGAAGAATTGAGACAGGCTATGTTGATGCTTGGTGTTGTCTTTTAGATTCCTTGGCAACTCTGTTGTCAGGAGGAACCAAGTCTGCTCAGCTGGGCATCTCATTTAGAAAAACGACATCTCTCAGAGGCTCATCAGCCAAAGATGAGTTATTATTGCCGACCAGTTGTTGTGGAGTGAATATGATGTTAGGTTCTGTTCAAAACAGGACCCAAAATGCAGACAACACAGGACACAACATGGAGTTGGGTAATTTAATCGTATATGGAGACTTATAGCTGAGGTGAAGAAACTCAAACCAATCCAAAACATCCAAAGGGAGGGGGTTGGGTCCAAAGACCGAGCTACAGAAAGACGAAACATAAAACTCATTTATACAAAGTACAACAAGACAGGTTTGAGCGTGTGGTGTGTTCAGGAACATCCTGATGATCTTATAGAGGACGACTGTAGGTTAATAAGAAAACCAGTAGCACACTTTGTGACCTCGTCATCATCGTCATCGTTTGATCAAAGGAGGATGCAGCTCAGAACACTGAGATCATTTTGATAAGATCTCTGGAGTATTACAGGAGGAAACGTTACGACAGGAGGCTCAACAAGACGGATCACATCGTCAGTGACTGTTGGGAGAAACTGAAAAAAGTATTAACATTATCTCACAATAATATAATTATATAAAAATAAACTAGGTCTGAACTGCCGACAGCAAGGGTCTCACTCCCAAAAAAGCCCCCAATCCACTGCATTGTACAAGAAATCCCACTTACTGAACTCCTCAATTTAAAAGTGACTCATTAATAATGTCAAACATTACATGTTGCATCAACCTAACTATTTCTATGAACTCAGTAATATGCTCTAAGAAAAGGTCCCAGAGATGAATACAGGGAACTACTGGGCTCAGTAATAAATCAAGGCAGATTTCCTCGTGTCAATTCATGTGAGCTATAAATGTAAACACAACTGTCCTTATGGTTGGGAGGTAACAGTCATAAAACCATTTTTGGCAACAACAAAAAAAGGAAGCCCCCCTAAGCGAGTCAAATATGAAACATTTGAGTAAAATATGACAAACACAAGTTTGGTCTCCTTGAAACGGTTCATATGAGGTGAATTTGGACTAAATCATCCCAGATAGTTGAAGATAGTGTTTATCATAAAAACATCCCCCTGTGAAGTAATATATGGTCTATTAGAGTAAAATATGATTATACAAGATAGATAATAATAATAATAATACATTTAATTTATAATGCACTTTACATTTGGATCAAATCTCAAATAGATCTCCTCGCTGCAGTTCCACAAAGGTCTGTGGTGGTATAATTTTCTTTGAGTTATCATGTTAACATGTAGGATCTGTAGCGGACATAACTGTGACGGTTCTATAATATGATCAATTTTTACGCAATCTTTCATGTTAAGTAGGTACTGCTGTCATTGTGGGCGATCGCCTCCATGGACCTTTGACCACTGGTCAACCAGTGATCTGGCTAAGGGTGAGCTCTTCAGCTTCTGTCAGAGGTCAATACTTTCTTGATATTTCATTACAGTGTGATTGTCTGTGAAGCATTGTTTTTGCATTATAACGTTGCATTGTTTTATTTTGCTTCGAGTTGTTCTTTTTGACATCCAAGACCTGCTAAACTACCTTTCATTGTTTTACAACAATGACAATAAAGATCTTCTTCTTCTTATGGTGACTGATCAATGACCTAAGCCACAATCACCTCCTCACTTGTGTGTTCCTCCTTTGTTTTGGATGGAAAACACTTATCTGCTTTTTCTCTTAACATTCCCAGTACCGTTGCCACTCTTTAATTAGAAACCATCCAGGTCAAAAACGACCATCCAAACAAAATGACAACGAATTGACAGCTGAAGAGCCCAGAGACAGGTGGGTTTACATGGACAGCCTAATTCTGATTAGATTCAGAAAAGACGTCTAATCGGAAAGAAAATGCTGCATGCAAAAGCCTTTCCGATATCCAGTCTCTGCATGTAAACGCTGTATCAGAGAGCTTTCTGTTGAGTTGTATCTGCGCATGCCAGCGTCGAGACGTAATCCCCGCTAAGTTTTTTTCAGCGCCGGGATGCGTTTTTAATACGACGACTTCAAAACGGTACCGGTCTGCATCAGAGAGTGATTTATTCATTGCAACTTTGAGATATTTTAACATTTTTGGACGGTAATATGGGCGAAAAGTCACTTCTTTGTCATATTCTTCTTCTGGGCGCCGGTTGGCGGTCGGCACCGAGCTCACCGAAGCATTATTGCCACCTAATGAACGGGAATGTGGATCGTCTGCGCCTGTCTGAAAGCGTTTCCGATTAAGTGAGTCGATGCATGTATACACCGGTTCAGAAAAGATCACAAGTCATGTAAACAGGCGACTGACATTGCAATTCCGAAAGGTTTCATTCGGAAAGGAGAAAAGTTTTCCATCTAAACTCACCTAATAATAATGAGAACAAGTGAACTTATTAGGCCTAAACTGTCGTCTCCGACAAGGACGCTACTTCCCCCAAAAGTTCCCAATCCCCTGCACTGTGCAAACAGTTCCTCTGACTGGACTTCTAAAAATAAATGTTAATTTATATCCATAACAAATCTCCATCTATTGAGTAACACATGAACTATTAGAGTAAACTATGATACGTACAAGGTAGATCTCCTCGAGTGAATTCATGGACTAAATCAGACTAACCATTCGGATGTTCGGTATTTTTCGTTAAAATTATCTGAACTGTTAAACTAAGATTCGATTCAAATGAAGCAAATTTAGACTAAATCGGAAAAGCCTTTGGAGATCCCCCTAGCATCCTAAATATACAAACTGGCCAATCCCAAAATGATTCCGGTTCTTCCTCAGTCTATGATGGTTTACAATTTGATAATGTAAAATAGTAGAGTAAAATATATATATATATATTACATCATAGGTCTACTAGTGGAGGCATCAAAAACAATGATTTCATAATATCCCGACGAGTCTGGGATGTGATGAAAGCTAGAGGCAGGTGAGACGAGTAGACAGTCAGTGTGGAGGGAGAGTGGAGAGGGAAACCTAAAGAGGAAAACAGATAACAACACACAAAAGACTAAAAACATGAACTGAGAAATCCACAGAAATGAAGGAAAGAGAAGGTTGGGGAAGATTAAACACCAAATAAAGAACAAAAGGGCAAAACATATCACAAGGGAAACAATGACAATCAGTTTTAAAAAAGAAACACCATATGAGGAATAAACTTTCAAAACAAACAGGGAACCCTAAAACTAAAACCTCGAACCCCAACTAAAAGCACGGCCATGACAGATGATGATTAACTGTTCATAAAGCTCTGATCTTCTCAATACGAGGCTCATCAATGTCACACAAGTGTCCGTGTGTGACATAGATGATTATCTCTAATCCTTCGAAATCATTCAGGGATCTTCATCGTATTGAACTGAGACCCATCACAGTTTGTTTGACTTCCTACATGACTATGTAGAGCACCACTAATCTATTGATTTATGGTGCTCTACTGGAAAGGTCAGGCGCCACGATGCGAACCGCTAGTAGAGTCTCGGCGGTCGATAGGAGGAGAGAGCGTTTGACAGCGGAGAACAGATGGGAAATATCTATTCAACCGGCGGCGATTTCCTCCCTGCCTTCAAAGAGGATAAAACTATAATAACTATAACTATAAAAAAACACTAGAAACTCATGTAAGAGTATAGAAGTAGGTATCAGCCACGCTGATCAACCATAACATTATAACCATTAAAACAGCTCAGAAATGTCAGTAAGTGTTCTGACACCTTTATATCAGAACCAACATTAACTATTTCAGCAATTTGTACGGTAGGTCTTCTGTGGGATCAGAAAATACAAGCTTGCCTTCACTCCCAAAAGGCATCAATTAGCCACGGGCAGCCAAGACAGTGTAGGGGGTCAGGTTGTCCTTACTTGGCAGACTTTGGTAGGTACTAATAACTGGAGACCATGAACACCCAACAAGAGCTGCATTCTGGAGATGCTCTGATCCTGTCATCTCGGCGTAACGATTTAGTCAGTTTTTCAGTTGCTCAGATCAGGAAAAATTGACAAGCACGTCAATTTTTATGCTTACATGTCATCGACTTCAGGGCAAAGTGTTCATTTGCTAACTAGTATATCCCACCCACTTATGGTAACAAGATAAGGGTTGATTACAGTTGACTTTGAATTAATACTTATATGCTATTTTTAGTTTTTTATTCTCTCTTTTATAACAAAATGCAAATTAAATTTTCAAATAAAGCACATCTGGTGTGCACGATCTACCGCTGGTCTCCTGAACACCTGCATGTTAACTCAGGTCTGACCTTCCATCCCGTGTGCACACTGCACGAGGAAATTATAGCGTCATTTCCACATCATTCAAATGATATTTATATCACTGTAAGGGAATTTTGTCATACGGGCATCTTCAGGGCAGGACTCAAATCAAACACTGCAAGTTTGGGACAGATTGGACAATAGAAAAATTATATTATGAGCGAATGTTCTGAATGGTGAGTGATCAAGATTTGCTTTGCCGCCATGATCAGACCCTACAAGTTATGGAGAAACCTTTAATAACTTTACATCCTTTATGGGTTGAGATCATTCCGACTAAATTTCATGTTGATCAAGTCAAATTTCTAGGACGAGTTTGTAAAAGTACGAAGATCAAAATTCGCACATAAAAAAAAAGCCAAATTCCAAATGGCTGACTTTGGGTGGAGTTATGATCATGACTTAAAGAAGCTTTTTTGTAGATCATTGTATGAAAAACATGTGTATCATATTTTTAGGTGAAAGACATGCAAGTGGCTGTTTTTTTAAAATACAGTAGGGGGGACAGTAGAGCCATTTTTCCATACATCCCTAAAAAACGATGTCCAATTGCTCAACCCATGACCCTTGACCCCTGACTAGTGTACTTGTCTTTTTTATAAATAGATAATGATAGCGACAGTGATGTTGTTGGAAGTGTAGACTCAGCAAATTCTTTCTCCCGCATTACCAGAACTGAAGCATTAAATCACGTGATCCACGTAGAGGGAAGTCTCACACGCCGTCAGTAAACACACATATTCTCTCTAAAAGGGGCCTGCCTTCACACAGCAATTAAATCTGCAGAGGACATGCTTATTCAACCGTTTCACCCTCTGATTCTCTTAAGTCCTCCACCTGGGAGGCGTCCTTCACGCTCAGACTAACCTCAGTGTGAAAGACAAGTGGGAACACCGTCTCTGCCATTTACACTTCATTAACACTTCACAGCTCCGAGATCCAGACGAATCCCTGGGTCAGGTTTCTGCTGCTGGAATCTACGTGTCTATATTTAGAGGCCAGCCTCAACGCTAAAGACTTATGGCATATTATGGATTTTAATAGTCTGGAAAAGACACTGGTGGGACAAAATGTTTGCTTACAGATGCAAAATAATTCAAAATGAAGCTTTGAGAATGAAATCACAACCAACAACGTCAGGATGCAAAAAATGTAGAAAAATGCAGAAGTAGTTTTCACGCTAGAATCCAAAGAGAAAGAATTGACAGCAACATTCCCTTTTGGTTTAATGGTAAACACTAATTAGTAAAATGGCAAATAGATTGTGTTACGCCACCAAAGCCTGAACAATTCTGCACATCTTGTAGTTTCCACAGCTTTGTTGGAATTGGTCCTTAACTTTGCACCTAAATGTTCAAGATCTGTACTCCACTAAAATTTATTCTAACCTGACCCATAATCCAAACCTCAAACCTATTTGGAGATGAAGAAAAAATGTTGTCACGTTACCGAGGTGAACCAACTCTCACAGCCTCTTTAAATGCTGTAAAAGGTTTCTAGTGCAGCTTCATCCTCATGAAATGATTTTTATTTATTGTTTTACATTAAACAAGCTCCGACAGACAGCATATATTTGAACAATTAATACAATAAAACGAGTTGTAACAAGATCATTTAATTTTGTAGCAAAGTGCCCCATGATTAACGTAAACTTTTACGAAAAGTTCTGACTTTGAAGTCAGAATAAAAAAATAGACATCTTTATTTTTCTTCAGAACAGTCAGGATGTTTTTTCTAAGATTAAAGCTGAGATCTAAGTAAGACTGAACTTCTTACTTCATTCTCAGAATTCTGACTTATATTCTAAACAAGGGGACCAGAACCCCTATTAGAATACACCAAACACTGGCCTTGTGGAAGCAAGGATAACAAGTTGGTCTGTGAATAATAGGCCAATTATTAAACCTCAAATCTGTTTCGTAAGAAGAAACAACCTATCAATCATCATAAATGAATACCTGGATTTTATCTCATTACCATTAGAGTTTAAGGTTCAGCATCATATCATGGCACTAGTTAGATTATTCTGGGCATTTCATTTTTGGATGAAGGTTAATGCGAATTAAGCAAAGATGGTGACCCTTTAATAAAATCTGCTTCTTGGCAGAGGCTCTTATTAATGCACTAACTAAAATGGTGCTGTTCAAAACAGACTGCACTAAATTGGACAATCAGACATGGCCCAGAATCCTTTGGCATACAGGCTAGACTATAGTCACAGCAGCAGGCATGTGGATCCTCTCAGATGGCTCAGGACTGACAGATTCTCCTGGTGAGCGCAGCAGCCTGTTTCCCCTGATATTTGGTGTAATAGCCTCCACATTGGCTGTGCTGACAGTTGCAGCTGTGGTCTTCCTTCTCCCTTCCCCAGTCCGACATTAATAACACTTGACACACTTAGAGACAATGAGTAGCATACTGTGGCCCGGCTTGAAACCCCCCACAGAGACGGTGCTACACTGTCAAATAGCAAGTAATGTGGGAATTTATCTTGACAAAATATTGAGCTCTGTGTTGTTGCTTTTGCCCTTTAAAGCCCTAAACTACATTTAATGCAAAAACACCAAACACCCTTATCAAACTGTAAAATAGCCACTCACTGCATCTGCTTTACAGCTGAAATGGAACATGAGAATGAAAAAGTGACCAAATTATCAAGGACTGACGTAAAATTTTGTACTTCTTTATTGTAGTAAGTTCATTTTTGATTGTTTTCAAATGTGTAATGTGGTCTGAGTGATCTGCATGTTACACGTGGGTCAAAATCAGGAATAAATGAGGACTAGGATTACTATTTTCAATGTATAAAAATTTGACGGCTTTCATTCCACATGGATATGCTCATTACCGATGTTATTGAAGTAAGCGAAGAATCTCATGGATACTGAGTTTGTTGGAGATGTGGGCATGAAGTCTCTGCTGAAGGCAGAGACACACTCACCTGTCCTCAGAAACATCCCTCTCTGAAGATCAGATCTGTGTTTCCACTCCATGAATTATTCACTAACAAAGAGAAAGCATTCATATGACCGGGGGCACGGAAACCAATGAAGTCTGTCAGGCCATTGCCTACTGAAACTACAGAGAAAGAGAAAACTACGGAAAGAAGGAAACATGAGAGAAACTGAAATTCCAAATAAACAGAAATTACAGAAAAATCCAAAGAACTAGAAAACTGAAACTATTTTAAATAATATAAAAAAGAAAAGAAAAAGAAATAAACTGAAACTATTGAGAAACTATGAATACAGAAAAATGGAAAGAACAGAGGAATTGAAAGTCAAAAGAAACAGAATCTACAGAGAAAATCAAGCGTGGAAATCTGAAAGTACAAAAAAACCCTGAAACCTGCTTGTTTTTGATGGGTGTAATTTGAGGAGACAGGAGACATAAAGTGGGTCATCGGTAATAATAAATTCATTACTGACGTACTTACAGTATATATATGTACATCCAGGATTAGGATGAGGCGGACAAACTTGCAGCATCACCAGCTTTAAAGTTATGAAAGTGAACCAGGCTGTCCTGTCAATCTACTTTATGTGCTGCGAAAGCAGAAATACACCCTGCAATAAGCCGGCAACGACATTTCAGAAAGAAACGGCAGCATCGTTATGCTTTCTAGTCTAGTAGCTTGTAATACTAAACGTGAGCATAAATGTGAGGGGACATAGTTGAAAAGTCTAGAATGTTAAAATGCAGATAATGTATCTGCTGACACTTTTCTCAGTTAGGAATAGTGTCCCATTCAAACAGCGATCAGCTATATTACATTGAAACCATAAAAACACATATATAAATATATACAAGAAAATATATACAGGAAAATCATTTCAGAAAATGAACTTCAGATTGAAGAAACAACCATGTTGAGGAGAGACAAGATCATCCGTCATGTAACTGTGAAGTTAAATCATCGTCTTCTTCTACATTAAGCAATTTTTGAACGCATTATTACCTTTTTTTATAAATACGAATTTTAATCTGGTCCCCTAAACCCTCTTCCATACAAATCATGTATGACTGATATATTTCAAAAATAATCCCATGTACCCCCCCCTCCCCCCCAAAACCCCTATTAGAATACACCAAACACTGGCCTTGTGGAAGCAAGGATAACAAGTTTCACAGTGAATAATAGTCAATTATTAAACCTCAAATCTGTTTCGTAAGAAGAAACAACCTATCAGTCATCATAAACGAATGCCTGGATTTTATCTCATTACCATTAGAGTTTAAGGTTCAGCATCATATCATGGCACTAGTTAGATTATTCTGGGCATTTCATTTTTGGATGAAGGTTAATGCGAATTAAGCAAAGATGGTGACCATTTAATAAGCTCTGCTTCTTGGCAGAGGCTCTTATTAATGCACTAACTAAAATGGTGCTGTTCAAAACAGACTGCATTAAATTGGACAATCAGACATGGCCCAGAATCCTTTGGCATACAGGCTAGACTATAGTCACAGCAGCAGGCATGACTGCTTCAATCTGAAGTTATGAGAGTGAACCAGGCTCTCCTGTCAATCTACTTTAGGTACTGCAAAAGCAGAAATACATCCTGCAATAAGCCGGCAAGACATTTCAGAAAGAAACGGCAGCATCCTTATGCTTTCTAGTCTAGTAGCTTGTAATACTAAGAAACAACAACGTTGATGCTTAGCAGAAGAGATGATCAACCGTCATGTAACTGTGAAAAATGATCGTCTTCTTCTACATTAATACATTTTTGGAACATTATTACCTTTTACTAGTGGAATCCCGTCTCACCCCAGCGCGGCGCTGCTCCGCCACTGATGTGTTTAGGTTTAACAAAAAAGGCGTCTCGTAGAGTTTGCTACACATTTCAGTAGGTGGGTTTACATGGGGCACTTTTCTCCTTTCTGAATTAAACCTTGCAATGCAATGTCGGTCGCCTGTTTACATGACTTGTCATTTTGGTTTTTACATGCATTGATTCATCTATTCAGAAACGCTTTCTGACATGCGTAGGCGATCCACACTCCCGTCCATAAGGTGGTGATAATGCTTCGATGAGTTGGGTGGCGACCGCCAACAAGCGCCCAGAAGAAGAATATGACAGAAGGGACTTTTCGTCCATCTAATTATCCAAATATGTTAAACTATTTCAAAGTTGCAATCAGTAAATGACTCTCCGATGCAGACCGGTACTGTTTTGAAGTCGCCATATTTTAAATGCGTTGCGGCGCCGGCTTTTTCGAAAGGATTTAGACTACCTCCTTGCAAAGGAATGAAATCTCATTCTGAAAGGTTCTATCCATTCGGAAATTTGTGTTTACATGCAGCATTTTCTTTCCGATTAGACGTCTTTTCCAAATCTAATCGGAATTAGGCTGTCCATTTAAACCCACCTACTGTTATACTTTTTCTGCGGCAATGGGCTAATCAAGATTAGAGCTTGAATTTCAGTCATTGAAATATCAACATACTTTGAATTTTATCTGTATTCCTTCAGAGTAGTCCAACATACTCTCTCTTTCTGAAAAAAAATCCTTGTTTAACTTCCAGGCCTAGTGGATAAAATGAAGTTAATGCAATCTGTCTGTTAATTTGTTTTTCATTAACCTTACTCTCTAAACCAATCAATGAGCTCCGGGCCCCAATTGACACAACATAGTTTGAAGTAATAAAGCCTTTTTTTTTGCCCTTACTTGCTTCTCCACTCATCCAGCAGGCACAAAGCCGCATTGGCATTCATCTGGAGTTGATCCCACAGTGAGTGATGCTCGCTGTACAGCAACGTTATCAAGGCCGTTTTTACGGAAAAGCTGCCTGCTGCTGACTGAGACCAGCTTCATTAGAACGGAGAGAGAACATTAAAGACAAAGTGCCATAAAACCAAAATACCGGCTAATTGACACTAAAAACTCTGAAGAGCTAAAGGGAACAGCAAACGTGGTGGATAACTCTCTGTCGATGTAAACTGATCAGCCGCAACTTTATATCGATCAGAATAACATTAATTATTTCCTTACCATGATGCCTGTCAGTGGGTGGGACTGTTAATCAGCAAGTGAACATTTTGTCCAGAAGTTTTAGTCCGCCCTTGAAGGTCTGCAAAATCTTCAGTCACTTTAGTCTAAGATATATGAAGAAAAAAAAGCGGCTTCCCTCTGATGAAACAACCTTAACCTGCATTCAATAAGTTAACATTGAGAGAAACAAGGGTAAATGTGACTTACTATCAATGGAAACCTGAGTAGGATGGATGACAGGCACATGCTGAGTGTGATCAGAACATCTCCAGAACTGTGAGTCTCGTTTGAGTGTGGGCTAGCCCTCGTTGTCCAATCCCAAAGACGCTGACGTTAGAAAAAAGTTGCTGAAAAAGTTGGTTCTGAGGTGCCAGAACACAGAGTGAAACAATGGAAGTGCTAAAAAGTGCTAAAAAGAGTCATAGACCATATTAGGCAGGTGCTTTAATTGTATGTCTGTTCATGCAGAAAATTTCCAACGGCATCATTAGTAGTTTGACTAAGTTGCCAGTAGCGTGTTAATGCCTTCACTCTTTTCTGAATCACAATTGTTTGCAGTTGCTTAGCTGTTTTATAAATCTAGTAGTTGGGAGAAAACTAAATTCCTCCCAACTATTTCTTCAGATCACTAGTAGTCATCTGAAATGAATAACCCAGACTTGCATGTCAGAGGCTTCCAACTGGGGGTGAAACCATATCCTTGGTCTGATATTCAATATCTCTACTGTAGGGTTGTGCAGAGATTCTACTGAGTTACGTATGTGAGTGAAAACTGAAAATATCCCATGAGCTACACAGCTGTGTGCCGTCCAGAGCATCTCATTCGTATGCACATATGTAAATCCCCCCCATCCAAATCAGAAGGGTGACAGAGAATTCAAACGGGTGACCATTAATAATGGAAAATGACAAAGGATGAAGGAAAAAAAATACATAAAAAAATAGCACTAGTCGCTACCTAAAAATATTTGTAAAAAAATACAAATAACATTCAATAACCTCTCATGTCTATGTTTTATTTTTCATTGAACCTTAATTTGCTGAAAAATGTTTGTTTCAATGCCAATTCAACTTTTTATGTTTCAGTGCCATGTTTTTCAGTTCATCTTCTGTTTTCAAAGCCAAATTCTACTTGCAATGCCAAAAGTCATTGTCAGCATTCTGGCCCCATTTCACTCAGAAGAGACGATTGAATGGAGAAGCATATTTTTTTATTGCAGCAGAAATGTGTGGTAAGTCTTAGGCGCTAAGCCTAGTGTGATCGAAAGGGTTCTGCCCTGAGCGGCAGCAGAGATTTATCTCCCAAAGGAGTCCGGACACTAGTGGTGATGGTGGTGGTGGCTGATGTTACGGCTGATGTTACAGGTCCAAGGTATGGTCCCATTCAATTCAATTCAAGTCAAATCACTTAATTTGTCCCTGAGGGGCAATTATCCCATTTGCGAATCCTGCCTTCTTGACTGTGAGGCCACAGGGCTACTCCCTACCAGTTGAATGCAAGTACACTGTAGTGGAGAAGGTTAATGTAGCTCGTAGCCGTTGTGTTCAGCAGTGTGAGGTAGCTGTAAGGTGAACAGTGCATTGAAAGAAGCAGAAGTAGACAGTCCGGTTTATATTACTGAGTGAATGCTGAGGGCTCATAGCGTTCCGTCCCACCAGGGCTAGGAGTTGATAAGTCGTATAGCCAGATAAACAAAAGACTTCCTCAGTTTGACTGGGAGGAATACAGGGACAGACATCAGCTAATGAAATAATGAAAATGCTGAGACTCATGTTTGTCATTGAGTCTAAATGAAACGCAAAATTTATAGTTTTTCATTATTTAGAGCATTTTTGGTTCGCCGAAGTTTGGAATCTTTATTAAAACTTTTTTTTACGTGTCTATCTGTTGATAGCTTTGTCGCCCACTGAGGAACCACTGACTTGTAATAAAGTTAAAAAGCACTTCATCATCATGATCCCCTTTTGCCATGTAACTGTAGCTTAGTGTCACGTAGTTTTAGTGTTCGGCTTTTCTCTGAGGAGGTAAATTCAGTCTAATGAATGCTCACTCGTAAAAGAAGTCGGTGCTTCTTGCCTAGCATAGGATTCATGGACAACCTACATCAAGTCAATCCACATCCCTCCAACTCAGCGGTCTACCATGCCACTGAATTGACCATTGCAGTAGATTGGCATAAACACTGCAGCAACTGTCCAGGTTCAGAGTTCAATTATTATTGTTCACATTCACACCTACAGCCAATTTAGAGTCACCAAATCACCCATACTTATGTTTTGGACAGTGGGTCGCTTTTTGCTGCCTCAAGATTGTACAGCTATATGAAGAACCTGACCAGACTTTACACACAGACACTCCTATAGGCACAGTTGGAGCATGCGGTCGGTTCTTACACTATGTTGATTCGTTAAGCAAGTCGCCGTGGCCGTGCCCCAGCAGATTCCCCAGTGTCTCGTGTCTCCTTCTCCCTCGTGTCTCCACAGGTCCCCCTGTCCATCTCTCTCTGTCTTTGTCTGTGTCTGTGGTTTTGTGGGCGTGTCCTAATAGCGAAAGATCAACAGCTCCCCCTGGCCAGGCTCCAAACCTGTCTTCCATCAAGTTCATCACCCCTCCCGTATTTCAACCCTCTAGTTCCTCCCACTCATCGGCAGATCGTTGCTTTTACTGTCTTGATTAGCTACTTACCAGCCTGCGTCACGTTTGGATTGTCTTGTATTTTCATTGTATATTGCCAACTTGGATTTACTCTCCTCGTCTCCCGTGCTGCAGGATCCCAGCCAGCCTGTCCCCCTGCCTGCCTGTCTGTTCGTCTGCCTCCTTCTTCTCCCTCGCTACCTCCGTCAGCCACGCCGCCTCATCACAATCCCATCTAACTGGTTATACATCTAAGAAACCTGCTAGAACGTCTTCAATCTCCCTGTCTGTGTTCTGCACTTGGGTCCTCTAAAAAGCTACGCCGTGACAAAGCAGTGCTGCATCAGGCACTAAGATTTTCCCGTCATAAATATTAATAACAGTATTATTATAGTCATTGGTGAAATCAGTTGAAGCGCCATCTCTTTCTCATCATGGTGGGTAAGAGATTACATTTCCTTACACAGAAATGTCTAGAGAAAATAAAGCTTTTTAATGCAAACATTTAAAAATAATGTGATTTAGACGGTGTTTCACAAAGACAGAAAAAAACGCATTAATCTAAGAAACTAGAGAACTTTTACAATGATTAACAGCAAAGTTTAGGTTTCACCTTAAAGTTAACATGTTCAAGTTTAAAAGCACCAAATTATATAAATCAATTGGTTTTAGTTAATCATTGCACATATTTATTTAAATATGTGATAATCTATATGTTACTTTGTCAATAGGAATAAGAATATATATAATATAATATATTTCGAATCAGAAACGGTTCATTTTGCCAAAGTAAATGGCATTAATAAAGAGTTTGACCTAGTATCCTGTTGAAAAACATGCAGTCAGTGAAAATCTAAGCATTAATATAAAAGGTATTATGAGAGGAGTATTTACTGCAGAAAGCCATGTAGGATATGCACAATGCTGTCAAATGCATTTGCATTTGTAAGATTTGTGTCCAATGTTGATAAAGCCAGCAGAAAGCAGGTAAACAACTGTTTTGTGATTATGCTTTAAAATATTTTATTAGAGAGCACAAAAGTGTAAAAATTGACTGAACGTGTATTATGACCCAGTGGCAGCATGTATATGCTAAAGACCTAGGGGCCAAGGATGGATCCCTGGCGGACACCACACCAAGAAGGAGGCCTTAACTATGACTATTGAGAAAGTGCTTTTCGATATAAGGATTTTTTTCTGCCATGTTAAAGAACATTTGGACTCACTTAACAAAATGATGTAACATATATATTAAAAGTTAGATATAACTGAGATATAATATAGTCAAATATTGTTCTAAAAACAAAAGGAAGGTTGAGCTAATCTAATTAAAACCAGCTTTTTTGTATGAAATACAAAATTTCATGAAATTTTTTTTTTAGTGTTTGAAAAAATGCTTGACCAAACAATTTCTTATTTTGAGGTAAATTTAGATTATTCAATGTCCCAAATAAATAAAATGTGCTAATTATTTTCCATATTTTACCTCTTCGTGAGGACATTGAAGGGTTTACAGAAATATTCTATAAACAGATAAAAAAAAAACCCCAAATGATCTCAACAACCATTTATCCAACAAAACTGTTAATCACATGATGCAGCTGATGAGGCTGTCAAAGTCTAACTTACAGTTTTCTCCTTCATGGCGGATTCCGCTCTCCTTAAAGGAGAGTGACTATTTTTTTCAGGCTATCAAACATGTTTATTTCTTTCAACCTTCCGATATATTAACTATTTGACGGGTTTTTGGATCAGCTAAGGCGAGTCATCCGAACCAGATTTGATTTTGATACAGATATTACAGAAAATGTTGACTGTGAAGAGTTTCTGAAAGTTGTAGCTTCTCCTAAAGGAGTGCATTATGAATATACATGTTGGATATCTGAATTAGAAAATTAAATACAAATTTACAAGTTGTGTGTGGTTCAAAACAACACCTACGTTATTTTTAGTACAACTGCCAAACATTTGTCTGGACATACTCTCAGCCTCCAAAACACAGCTAGACGCTGAGGAATTTGTTTACAACCTGCTATTTGATGCGATTTTCAGTGCGTCTGCAATATGAGTATGAAAGCAGTAGTAAGAGAATTCCATACATCCATAGGGAAATATTCTGGTATTCAATCACTGTGATGATCACAAGAAAATAACAGAAAGGTGATGCTGCTGTTTCTTCTCACTCCCTGGATTGTAAAACGAGACACTGAAATGTCTTATTGCTACGAGATGGTGTTAATAACCTGTTGACAATTACTTGTTATTCCATTTCTATTTTCTTCCACTTATCAGCTGGATAAGCGGAAGAAAATCCGGCAACAGTGACAATTGGCCAAGCAGGGTATTCCAGATGTCACTCTCTCCCGCAAAGCTCTCCAGCTCATCTTGAGGGATCCCGAGGTGTTCCTCGGCCAAATGAGCTATACAGTCTCAACGGTTCTGGGTCTACCTTGGGGTTTTCACTAAATACCCATCGGGCAATCTAGAGGCTTCTTCATCACATGCCGGAACCACCTGAACAAAACCTTTTAATATGAAGCTGCTGCGGCTCTATTCCTTCCTTAGTGCTGAAGCTGAGCCCGGCCACCCTACAAAAGAAACTCAATTGCAGCCACTTGTTTCTATGACCTCATTCTTTCAGTCGCTACCTAAATTCATGACCAATTCCAAGGGTTGGAGCGGGGTTTTTTATATCGCCAAAAAGTTGTGGATATTATGGAACCATCATCACCATTGCTTGAAATTTAAAGTTCACAGTGGTTGATCTTTGTAGGGGACGATATCCATATTTCACCAAACTCTAAAAAGCTGTTAATAGGTAGAGCTTTCATACCACCATGGTTACAGAATAGGACTCCTGCTCCAGCTCTGCTGCAGATTTATGTTTAACTATTAATGATTGGAGACTCTTTTAAATTCAAAAGAAAATGACCTGACACCAGCGCTCCAGTCTGTCTTGTTCTGCTTTGTTTTTAGATACCAAAGAGGAGATGAGACGTTCAGTTCCTGAGAGCGGTTTAATGAAAAGGGATGGTTATTGTGATCAATAGCCTCTATAGACACAGAGTATGTGCAATATTAATGAAAAACCAGAAGGCCTTGAAGAGGATTGAGTGCAGATGGGGTTGGTGATAATGGCTTGTGGCACAATGTTTAGGAATATTTTCATCAGTGAGAAGTGTCTGCTGGATTCCTGACATCCAGCAGAGGCTGTCTCAACATTCACACTCTAATGCTCATGCTTCTATAATGGCTGAGAGCACAGTTTGAGGAGCATCAACCCACTGCCAACAGAATCAGAATCAGAAAACAGTTAAATGCCAAACTAAGTCACACTTACAAGGAATTTGACCTGGTATCTTGGTGTAAAGCATGCACTTACAAAAAAAACAAGCACTAATATAGAAATGAGACATGTAGTGTTAACCTAGAATGCATGTATTTGCACAGAAACACACACACTCACACACGCCTACATAAAAGTGATGGTGGAGTAGTGCATACTGGGCAAAACAATAAAGGTGCAATTGAGATCAGGGTCAGTCAGATGTGAGTTTCTGCCAGCAGAGGCAGAACTTCTAATGTCGTTCTCCTGAGTTCTTTTTAAAGAAGGGATTACATAATCTGTCTTGCTTTTGTGATACAAACTCAATCCTAACTTAATAAAGAAGATAACGTTTTTGAGGATTCTTCATCATCATGAAAACAAATTCCACTGGATATGAAGAAGAGCAGATGGTTGAGGCCGAGACAGAGATACCCTGTCCGTAAATGTAATCTGTAGATGACTGGTGGTGTTTTATCACAATGGTACAAAGTCTCTGAGTAAAACATCAATGTTTGAGAGAGAACCCATGACAACAGGTCAATAGATTATTATCTGAACCCTAACATTAATAACATGGTTAATCAAATCAATTTATATACAGCGATCAGGCATAACATTATAACCACTGACAGGTAAAGTCAAGAATAACATTGGTTGTCACGTTACACTTGCATCTGTCAGTGGGTGGGTTATATTTAATGGAAAGTAGGTCTGTAGTATAGATTCACTGATACAAATCACAGATAATGAGATCCCATAAAAGTAGGGGCTATTATGGAAGCGTCTGTAGTGTGAGGAAAAGCTGGATTGATTTTGGGAGAGGTTGGTTGTATATTTCTCATACTAAATGTTTTCAGGCCATAATTTCTCAACTGTTGGGCAGATTTAGTCCAAATTTGGTGCAAATGAAAGAACTCAAAGATATCTATCTTATAAATATTTTACTCTATTAGTTACATAAATATGTTTATTAAGTCTTCACATGCTTTAATGCCAAAAAAAGATCTTACTCGTTGAAAAGGAATTTCTCAATAGCCACGGTTAATGCCACCTCCTCGGTGGCCTCTTTGACATGTGGTGTCCCCCAGGGCGCCATCATTGGCCCCGTACTCTTTAGCACACACACGATAGGGACTTGTGCTCAACAAAACAGTTTAGCAGAACACTTAAGGGTTAAACACTTTTCATTCGGCTAATAGCAGTGCATATGGCTCTATATAATGACTGATAATCAGTGAAAATGTATACAACCTATAAACAGCTAATGTGAATAACATTAGGATTGTAATTGCTGTCCTAATGATATCCAGCAGCTGTTGAGATTAAAAGACTATAAAATGCATAATCTCCAACAGCAAGAATGTTTGAGGAAACATTATGTGATGCCTGCAAGACAAAATTGTTTTTAAGTTTGTGACATTTGATTTCCATAGTTCAATTAAATGAAATTGTGTTTATGCAAATTTCAATAGTATAGCTCTGGCTTCAGATGGAGAACATCTAATAGGCAAGGGAAGTTGTTTAAACACTTGGTTCTGACGATTGACCATATCCCTGAAATATTAATATTCAACACATGGAATTTACAGATGACCAGGTGTCATGAGGTCTTCATCATTCTACCGTGAATGGACACTTAAAGGAGCAGTTCTCCCAAACATGAAAATCCATTCTACTCCCAGGCCGAAATGTCTTAAGCCAGCATGACACTACAGGAGAATCAGGTCGATATCCTTGACAAGTGACGAAGACTGGGGCTCTAAAATCTCAAATTGATCAGACATGACCTTGAGCAATGTTACAAACATCAAGAGAAAGAGAAAAAAATGACCCACCTTCTCCTCTCCGCACATCTGTTCACTTCTGGTTTCATAGGGGTGGACACTTTCTCAACACATGGACTGTAAATATACACTTGAGGGACCAGGCAGCCCATCCTTGACCTCGCTGCTGACACTGTGGGCTTCAGAGCATCTCAGGGACTGTTTCCTAATTACTAGCCTTCTCATTCAATAGGTTAGAGGAAATAACCTTTCTAACCTTTCACCCCAGAAACTGTCACACGCTTCACTTCACTCAGCATTACTGGAAATAATTTAGGCTAAGATATCCAGAAGAACTTATATTGGAATTATTGTGTTAAACTACAAATGCAACGTCATCAAAATCCAGGATTATGCAGTGAGGGCCAATTAGCAGCTCCCGACAGTCGGATAATAAGGTGGTTTTTCTTTTTTTCTTTTTATTCTTTAATTGGTGAAATATGCATACAATACTTGACAAAGACAAAGAGTGACAGAAAATACATTATAACCAGACATACAGACAATTAAATATACAAGGGGAATGTGTTTGTGTGTGTGTGTGTCACCATATAATACTGCGGAATAATATTATATATATATATATATATATATATATATATATATATACACATATACATATATGTACAAACATAAATATATACATCCATATGTATATTCTATTTAAAGCAAAAATATCATAAAAACTTTATTACCTCCGTCAAGGAGTTTGTTTTCACTCCTGTACGTTTGTTTGTTTGATATTTATTAGCAGGATACGGACAAAACTACAGTGTGGATTTGCATGAAATTTTACCCAGTGGGGGCTTTGGCACCGATCCAAAAAGACTTGACTGCAGGGCAGTATCATAGCTTAGGACATCCCTACTGCTTCAGGACCACGCTAGCATTAATCAGAAACTTCCTCTATAATTCTAAAGGTCGTTACACGAGCGCTGCAAAGGATTTGTATCGTATGTGAATGAAGAGGCAGGACGGCGGGTTGGTGCATCAGAGGAATTCAGAGAGAGCAGGTAGAGAAAAACCCGAATAGATTATGATATAGATTGTTTAAGAACGGGTGTATGAATGTTGAGTATTTAGATGGGATTGGAAAACAGACCGAAGAAGTGGTTAATTTCCTGATAACGTTGGACCAGGTTATATTAAACGTTGTTTATTTGTTGTTCAATGAGGCGCGCCTTTTTAAAGAAGATATGTGCTCCATTAGCAGACTCTTCCAGATAGTGATGCTGATGTTACTTTTGGATGTCAAATTCAGGAAGGATTGTTTTCTCGGCGATGATTAGAGCTGTGAGGTAGAAGGAAGATTTACTTCTGTCAGTTAAATAAGATGTGACTCGCTGCCAGAAGTGATATATACGGGTGAACAGAGCCAGACTGCATGCAAGTAGGTGTCTGCTGTATCTAACCAACAATTAGTACATCACTTTCATTCACTGAATCCTATTTTATGAAATTTAGCCGTTGTGTAATGAGATCTGTGAATGACCTTGTACTATATTAGTTGTAAATGTGTATCGATGTTCCTGTTGACCTTGTTATTAAAGATCTGGGTCCAGAAGTCAGTCTCTGTACTAATGGAAAGACATTGTTCCCATTTTGCTTTCGGAATCGATATTGAAGTGTGCATAGTTTACGATCATGTAAATCTTTGATATGATCTTCTCTTACTTGAGATGTTCAATATTTTGTCCACTGGCACTCAATTACCTGATGCGTCTACCGTGTTGCTCAGTATCAGTAATACTGTTTCAATTGCATGTATTCCCAAAATTTTCTGTTTAAAATTCCAAACTTTTCGGTCAATTCTGAGAAGTCAATAAAAAAGCTTCCCTGAATGATGTGGTGAACATGTGTATACCTTTAACCCTTCAGCAGGTGAAACTGATGTTTTCTAATTAATAGTGAAGTCTGGGTTGTTGCAAATAGGCGAGGGGAGGGATGTTATTGTGTGAGAGCTGGTGATCTGCAGTGATTTCCACCAGGCTGTCAGAGTTGTGGCGATGGTTTGACTTTTGAAACATTGATGTCGCTTTATGGTTTGTGTGATAAATGGAAGGACTGGTAGCTGGATGTCGGTGCATAGTGCTTGTTCTGTGTCGAGAAAGGATGAGTCAGATGAATGTGTACAGTGCCATTACCATGCCAGGTGATAGTATTCAAAATTGGGTGCTTCCACAACCACCTGTGGGTTTGTTTTTTTTGTAAAGTTGAGAGTTTATTTCTGGATGCTGCTAGAGGTTCAATGAATAGTGCAAAAAGTGACGGAGAGAGAGGACAACCCTGCCTAGTCTCATTTTGTAAAGCGAAATGCTGAGAAATCAAGCCGCTGGTGGTCACAGTTGCCATTGGCGAGGTATATAAAACCTTAATCCATCCAATAAATGATTCTCCAAAAACAAACTTTTGTAGCATTGCAATAAGAACTGCCAATTAACTTTGTCAAGGGTTTTTCCGGGATCAAGTGATAAGACTATTTTGTCGTAGTCACTTTGACTAGATAATTGCATTGGGTTGAATAGTTTCCGGGTGTTCTCTGATGACTGCCTTCCTTTGATGAAAAATCAAAATGTTTATGTCTGGTTTGATGAGTGATAGCGGGCGATGGTTAGCCGGTTTAGTAGGCGCTTTCTCTGGCTTTAAGAGTAAAGTTATCATTGATGTGTTCATAGTTGAAGGTTTACTTGAGGAGGTTGTGATTTCTGTAATCATCATAGAAATAGTGGAGATAAGGTTGTCCAGAAATGCCTGTAGGATTCCACAGGGAAGCCAACATGTCCTGGAGACTTATTGTTGGGAATCTTACTGCACGGTAAATTTCCACTGGAGATACGGGCTTGTCAGGACTATTGGCTTGGCTTGATCTTCTGTAAGTAGCGGTAAGTTTTAATGTAATTAGAAAAATTGTGAAAATGTTTCCCTTTGACATCCTCCATGACGGAGATGGTTGCTTTCTCTTTGTTGCATTTAATTAGCCCAGCAAGATATTCTGCTAATTTATTACCATATTGGAGTTAACAGTGTTTTCAGCCCCTCTATCTGAAATTGAGTTTTTATATAGTATGTAGAAATAGTCTTTTTTTATTCATGAGATCATTTAGCAATTTATTTTTCCTTATTTCACAAAGCAGATTTTCTTCTTTTTTTTTCTACAAACTCTGTTTATTAACATTTTTGTTAGTTTACAGACCACTTCACACTTAAAAAATAAAATAAAAACATTGGTTAAAGAGAGGAGAAATTAAAAAAACAAAAAAACAAGTAAAGGATGCTTCCGATCTCACAATACCATTCGTCTAAGAATAAGATACTCTATCACCCGGTGTACCGGGCCTCTCCCTTCTTATTCAAGACATTTTTATTACTAAAATGATCGAGGAAAGGTTGCCATATTTTGTGGAACTTTTCTTCCTGATTCCTCATACAGAGCCTGATCTTCTCCAGTTCCAAGTGTTTCATAACATCTCTCATTAGATGGGACTGTGTTGGTGGAGCCTTCTTTTTCCTGTTAAGTAAAATAAGTCTTCACGCCAACAAGCTGACAAAAGATATCATAGTAGGTTCCGTGTTGTTTTTTATTTGGTCCTGACTTATGATTCCAAGAACTGCCATTAAAGGATCTAAATCAACAGGCTTATGTAGAATTTCTGATAATGTTCCTGAGATGTGTCGCCAAAAAACAGCTATCCTTGGGCAGAACCAGAAGATATGAGCTAAAGATGCTGGTACAAGGCCACAACGCTCACATGAAGGATCTTTTTTCGGAAAAATCTTGTTGAGCCTTTGTCTGGACCAGTGTAGGCGATGTATTACCTTGACCTGTAGAAGTCCGTGTCTGGCGCACATTGAAATCTTATGAGTCTGTTCTAAAGCTGTCTTCCATTGCTCCTCTGTAATTTCTCCTCCCAGATCATCCTGCCAAGCCGTTTTAAAGGGTTCCATATTTGTTGTGTGGGACAGTTCTGATAACCTCACGTATATATTTGATATGCCTCCTTTTTTGTTTGGGTCTTGAAGAATTCCTAACTCCATCGGAGACTGGTCTGGGGGTCTAGGGTATGACGGATTATTCTGCTTAATAAATTCCCTCACCTGCAGATATTTAAAGAAGTGTGACCGGGGTATATCCTATTTTTCCCTTATTTTTTCTCAAAAGAAGGGAATATCTGCTGAATGAAAATATCCATAAAACAATGAATACCCTTTCAAGACCAGTCATCGTATATTTTATTGTTGTAGGAGGGCATAAAACAATGATTTTTAATAACCGGAGCCAGCTTGCCAGCTTGCCAGCCATAATTCTTTTGGATCTGAGAACAAATCTTAAGTGCATTAGAAACTACGGGATTGTCTATAATTTTGGAGCATACAGTCGGTAGAGGTGAAAATAGTCGAGCCGATAAAGAGGAGGGGGAGCAGTCTGCTCCTTCAATACAGAGGAATCTAATTCAGAGGAGGTTGCTTTTGAAGCCAACAGGCAACCATCTTGAAATTACATGCCCAATAGTATTGCTGAAAATTTGGCAACCCCAACCCGCCCGCCATTTTGGGTCTTTGCAAGAACGCTTTCCTTATTCTGGGAGTTTTTTTTATTCCAAATTAATTCTGAAATGATTTTATCAATGTTGTGGAAAAAAATGTTTTTAACATATATTGGAATGCATTGAAAGATAAATAGAAACTTTGGGAGAATTGTCATTTTAGTTATACTAATTCTACCTGCAAGCAACATTGGAATGTAGGACCACCTCTGTAGGTCCTGTAATACCCGCTCCTGTAAGTTCAAGAAATTCTCTTTATACAGACCTATTAATGTTTTAATGATTTCAATTCCTAGATACCTAAATTGTGTTGAGACTTTAAATGGCAGATTGTCAAAGGTTTATTGATCCGCTAGTGTATTAATCGGGAATAATATACTTTTGGCTATATTGAGCTTATAACCTGATATTCCTCCAAATGTTCTTAAGAGGGACATAATCTTTGGAACGGATTTCCGGGGGTCCGAGATATATAGTAATAAATCGTCCGCATATAATGAGGCTTTGTGCTCCCCCACTCCCCTGAAAATCCCACAGCAGTCGTGTGTTTTTCGCAATGCAATTGCAAGGGGTTCGATTGCTATTGCAAAAAGTAGTGGTGACAGCAGACAGCCTTGCCTGGTGGATCGTGTTACATTAAAGTAATCCGATCTGAATTTATTAGTTTGAACTGAGGCCATTGGAGAAATATAAAGAAGTTTAATCCATGAGATAAAAGTAGAACCAAAGCCGAACCTCGACAGGGCCTCAAAGAGATACTCCCACTCAACCCTGTCGAAGGCCTTCTCCGCGTCCAAAGATATGAGTATCTCAGATTGGGCCCCCGATCCGGGTGAGTACATAATGTCAAATAACCTGTGAATGTTGTGAGTCATTTGATGATTTTTAATAAATCCTGTGTGATCCTTGTGTATTACAGTAGGAATTACATTTTCTAGGCTAAGGGTCATTATTTTTGCTAATATTTTTGTTTCCAGATTTCCAGAAGACTGGAGAAGGAATTATGAGGTTTCAAGAGGGAGGAGTATTTTTGTTGATCCAGGTGCATATATCTCAGAATGTCTATTACCTTGGCTGAATTTAAGAAATTCTGCAGATTTTGTCAAAAATTGTTGTTTTTTTGATGATCTGTCTAACGTTGTATCCATAACGGTATTGAAGTCTCCTGCCAGAATTAGCTTGTGAGCGTGAAGGTTGGGTGTGGAGGCTAGTACTGCACTCATAAACTCCTCATCGTCGTGGTTGGGGGAATATACATTTGCCAGTGTTATCGGAGTATAATAAATCTTCACAGTAACTATAATGTATCTCCCGTTTGGGTCTGAAATAACATCAGCTAGGGTGAATGGAATGTTTTTGTTGATTATGATTGCTGTTCCGCGTGATTTGGAGTTACAGTTAATGTGATATACCTGCCCGACCTAATTTTTGTCTAGTTGTGTGTGAGGTTGATTTTTAAGATGGGTTTCCTGCAGAAAAGTCTATATCTGTACCCATTTTCTGTAGATGAGCCAGTATATTACCCCGTTTCACTGTTCCATTCAGGCCCCTCCAGTTCCAGGTGACCAACTGCGCCGCTCTGCCTCCGTCAACATTAATCGATTCCTGCATGCTTGTGTCTGTTGTCTGATACATATGGAAAAGTTGTGAGATCCTCAGCATCTGAAAAGAAAAAGGGAAATGTAAGTAAAGGTAAACATAAAATACATATACATCAACATTTGTCCATACACAAACCTCAAACTTTAAGACCCTCCCCCCCCGTACAAGTATAGCCCGGGGCCTCTCATCTCCTGGCGGTCTAGGGGCAATGGTGCGGTGCTCTCCGTCGATCTTCATCGGGGAGTTAGATTCTAACATCCGAGCCCCGCTGGGAAGAAATCCATCACAAATCTTATCATTTCACCTCCCTCAGTTCCTTCTTTGATGCCTACTATCCTGAGATTGTGTCTCCTGCTTCTGTTTTCAAGGTCCATGTATTTCTCCTGAAGTTTCTTCCGGTCCTCCGTGGTTGTTTGTTGTACCTGTTCCAGTGCCGTTACTTTGTCCGTTGTTTCGCCAAAGTTTTCCCCATTTCTTCATAGTTACTGGCTGAACCTACCTAAGCACAGGTAAGTTCTAGCTCAGCTGCCAGCTCGTCATGTAAAGCGCGTATTTCAGACTTTGTTTCTACGCGCAATGCTGATATATCAGCCTTTATTGCTCTACATGTGGCCGTGATCTCCACTTTTATCTGTGCCAGCAAGGTCTCCCTGAATTTCTGCAGTTCTTCCTTCAGAATTTGTCGCGAAAGTTTGCTCTCAGGTGGATCCTCTGTGGTGGTGTCCGCCATCTTCGGGATGGCGGACCGTTCACACTGAGAACGTTGTTATTGTTTTCTGGACTTGTTTCACCCTTCCCTTGCGCAAGCTTTTCCTCATATCAAAAGTACTAGGGTTAGGGTTAACCCACTCCTCTCCTGTGCCAACAGGAGTTACTTTGCACTCCTGTTGGCACGTTTTCGGACATTCAAATGTCCATGTTTGATCGATAGTTATCGGAGCTTCTTTCTTGTCCTTCCTACTCCATCAGGCGGAACCCACAAAGCAGATTTTCTGATGGATTATTCACATACATGTTTTCCAATTCCTGTCATTTCGTTTCAAAGTCATTTTCCATTTGTGTTTCTTTCTTCATTTTATAAGAAAACAATGATATTATTCGACTGCCAAGTACTGCTTTGGCGGTTTACCAGAGTAATGATTACATTTGATTGATAATTTGTTTTCTTTATCGATTGATTGAAGCAAATTTTTAGTTAAAAAATTGTCCGTTCGTGAAAATGTGTGATGTACCGGTGAGAAAAATGGTTACTCCCTCTCATCCTGACTATTTAGTCTCTGGTCATTGCCAAGACCGGGGTCCCACTTATATTGTTTCAGAACCAGAGATGACTGGGAAGATACTGGATCAGTCTCCTCCTGTGATATGGTCTGAGCTTGGACAGTCGTTGAGAATGGAGAAAAATGTGTGAAAGAAGTTTGATTCATCCTGGTTGGGTCCGTATCCATTAGCTATTGTGAGGTGTTGGTTACTACCAGAAATATTGATTGCGACATATCCTCCTTCAGGATCAGTGATGGTCATGTTATGTGTAAACTGAATTTATAACATTGACAATGTTTTTGACTGGTAGTAACGTCACTGCTCACTGCTTTGAGGCAAGAGGGGGATCAAAATATGAAAAGAGTTGTTGGTTTAAATGAACCATTACCAAAGCTCAGTAACATTTATCAAATCATTTTTACATTTTCTTTCAAATTCAGATTATTTCCTTGGGAACCCTCTCTGGGGTATTAGGAACAAAATACAACACTAAAAAAAAAACAGGCGGCAGCAGCCAGTGCACAACATTGAGACTAAAATGTATTCACATTCATGAAGTCATTTTCTTAATAAATTTGACAAATTAAACAATACTTCTGCATTTCTGGTACACATTAACTGTTGGAACGTATCTAAATTAGGAAACACTCTTTAATATCTTCCCATCGACACTTTCCTATCTTCAATGAAGAAAGAACATAAAAACAAATAATGAAACTCGTCATAATAATTTCAGATACCTTTGATAAGAAACATCAGCTCTAAATAATTTATAAGTGTCCCACAAAGGAATATTGTGTAATTTATCATGCCATCTGTGTAACTCTATGTAACTTTACATATTCAGGGCGATACCCGTCCCACACCATAGATAGGATAAACCACAGTGGTCAAGAATGTTCTTAACATTAAAACATTTAGACTGATGGATGTTATTTTCAAACAAAACGAAATGAATTATTTTTGTACTTCCACTTCTTAAAAGCAGCAAAAAGTTTATAAATCTCCCGTAAACCTTTGTATCCAACCTATACCTGCCAACTTCACCACAAACAATACAATCTGCACTACGCTTGTTCACATGAAGTAAACGTTTCAAGATGTCCTCTCAATTTGTTTTAACTTATAGAACCCCCAAACTTAACTGCCATATAAAAGAATTGGTGCAATGAGTTGTTCAAATAATTCATGCTATACATCAATGGGTGATTGTAATTAGTATACTCTGTTTTCTATTTTTTTCCATTATTTTCTGTGTTCCCATGGCAACAACTTGTACCTATCTTTAAAAAAGCAGAATAGTTTGTTATTGAAGCACATCTTATAAACTATGAATTCTGACTTTGACAAAGTATATGATTTGGATTTTTACATTGTAAAAACTGCTGGTTCTCAAATAAATGGATTTTGGGTAATTATGGGAGCCCAGTGCTGGGTGGAAAAGAGACCAACCAGCCACAGGTTGTCTTAATCGTGCACATTTGGGTCGTGGGTTGGATCCAGCATGTTGACGCATGTTTTCTACACAAAATGGGTAAAAAGACTGTTTTTCAGTTAAAACAACCAAAAAGTAGTATTATTAGTTTTACATGGTTAAAATGACATGTTTTATATATTTATTTATTTATTTTAGATTAGATCTCATTTCATTCGTATTTTTCAGACATATTTTTCCCATCCTCATATACAAAAAAACAAGGTTTCATAAACACATATACAAATAGTCATTTATTCCCTTATTTTATTTTTGACAGAAAAGGGGTAGGCTGATGCTACAGCCACATCTTAGCCTACATCTTTTACATCTTAGATTGTGTTTTAGTTGTTCTCCTTATCTATCAAAAGCAAAAACTGATACATATATATATATATTTTTTTTACATTTGTTCTTACATTCATTTTTTTTAAATAAAGCAGTTTCCCTGAGTTCGTATTGACTCACGCTGATTTCAGTACGCCTCTGAATTCAGCCAGAAAGTGAATTATTTTCTTCTTTTTACATTGTCAGAATTACACTGAGGTCCAATAAATCATGGAATTTTAGGGTATTTAATTTAATGAATAATGTGTTGGTTGATTCATAATAGTTTGACAGAGTTTTAATTCTTCCTGCTTTGTTTTGCAGAGCAAAGATTTGTTTTGTGCTGGTTTTATGTTTCCCCATACGCTCACACATTACTTTATGTATGGGAATATAGAGTAGAGAACAGTAAAAAATCTCTACAGAGTTCTTGTTCAGGATTTATTTAATTATATAAAATATTACACTAGCCCAATAGCACCCAGAAATGTATTTTTAAATACGCTTTCTATTGCATGTGTATGTTAACGGTTTCACTATGGCTTCTATAACATTTTTTATTAAAGACATATATAATCAACGAATTTAAAATTAATAATAATAACATATTATTTAACTTCTTATTAAATCTTATTATGCTTCTTAGTTTATTTTTATATATCTTATTTTTGTTTTTGGCCTCTATTGTTCTGTGTTTTAAAAATGTATTATATAAATAATATAATATAATATAGTTCTCGATACCTTTGCTGTTCCATGGCTTATCCGTGTGTTTGATCTTCCTGGTTTGTTTTCTCACTGGAAACTGTTTTTCATATAGTGCAGATTATTCTGACAATAAGGCCTGGGAGACTGTTTAGGATCTTCAGGTGCTCACACCTCATTCCATCTTTCTCCTGTAGGTCCAACTTCAGGGCAGTGATAGCTGCAAGTAATAGAATCCTTTTCACCATTTCTCTTTAAGCTGTTATGAAAAACTGCAGAAGCAGGAAGATGGTCCCTTAAATCATTTATCAGTAATCCAGAGACTATTTTGCTCTCTATTTTGTTTGTGAATATGTTGTCAATCGATGCGGCAGAGTCGGCTGTTATTCTGGTCGGTTTTATGATCAGAGGAAACAGATTGTTGCTGCACTTTGTTTTTATAAAATCTTCAGATCTTTTGTGTCCGTTTGGGTTTAAATGTTGAATATTGAAATCACCACGGATTATTTTCACCTTGTTGTCATTCAATCTGTCAAAAACATCAGATGCCTTTTTGATAAATGTTTGTGGGCAGGTTCCTATACACACCGCTAATAATAATAATGTTTTTTAGCATTTTTAACAGAAATTTCAATCGTTCCATATTCCAAAATATGATCTACTGTACTTGACAAAGATTTAACTAAGAGCATTTTAAAGTTCTGTTTACATATATGAGATATATATCAAGCTATGTCTCAGATATAGTGATACATTAAACTTGTTAAAAGTCTTAAATGATCCTTGAGATGAGGTAAGTTTTCTGAAGGCTTCTACTGTTGAAGTGTGTCACTGATAAAGAACGGTTCATTTCTACATTGTTCTCGAATTCTTCATCTGTGTAATACTAACAGTTATTGATGATGTTATTATAAAAGTGAGTTTCTGGGTAATATCATTTTCAATATCAAACATTTAATCCTCTGTTCATATTTTAATACTTACTACCAAATATGTTTTGTTGATCAGCCACACAGTCCATGTTGGTGTCTTCAAGCTCATCACCAGTTTCTCTGAACGTGAATGAATATTCCTCATCCAGTCCTGAGTTTACAGTTCACAAATCGTCTGATAATGACAAGTTTTGTTTTTCTCTCCTTTCGGGGAGAGGGTACGACATGCTGCTACATTTTTGCTGTGTATGACGATGTTCTGAGTTTCATAGAATTTGATGACTGGCCCTTCAAGAGGACGCTGCTCTTCGGTCTTGGCATCCTCTCCGTCTCCGCCTCCAGTAATTCCACTAGCGCCAGCGTTAGCATAAGTGCAGTGTGTTGTTTCAGGTCTGGTTATGATTTAATCATCCATTGTGTGACAAAATTTTATAAAACATCCAGATAGATAGCTTCAATGCAATAGAGAAGAGTTAGCAAACAATGCAAGCTAAGTTTAGCAGCAAAGGCCATAGCTGCTCATACCAGCTCACCTATATTCACATTATATGTGAGGGGTCACAATCCAGTGTACTTTTAGTGCCGGTCCCAAGCCCGGATACTGGTGTCAGGAAAGGCATCTGGCGTAAAACCTATGCCAAATTTGTTAGTATCAATTATTAATATGCGAAACGCAAAACTTATTTCCAAACTGGATCAGTTGGGGCTCGGGTTCACAAATACCGTCACTGGTGCTCTTAGCCAGCAGGGTGCCAATCTTAATGATGGGTGGAAACAGGTGATCCCAAAAGGAGATCCCAAAAGGAAATGGACGAAAAATAAAGAAGAAGATGTTGTACCAGGCAGATTTCAAATTAAAGCAAACTTTAGCTAACATGAGCTAGCTTACCATTAGCTAGCTTAGATGACCTAAGGCTTGAAATACAATCAGCTAACATCCTTTTCATTTAAAGTTAACTATAAAAATGAATCATGTTGAAGTATGGGGCAAAAAACATAACAACAAAATGTCGTAAACAACCATACATTTTGGAGCAAAGGTTAAAGGTCATGTCAGGACACTGTCTTTTAATTTAAAAGAATGATTAGCCTTAATTTCAGATTTCATCTCCAACCCATTGTGCTGGGTCACAATATTTTAACCCAATGTTGCGTCAACCCAACCCAACTTATTTTCCAAGATCATCAACCCATCATTTGGGTTAGAACAATAACCCAGCATGTTTTACAGTGTATTACTAACTGACTGCTAAACTGAAAGAGCTCATGTTCATGCAAATGCACTCAGTCTCATTTCCCTTGCTTTCTCTTATGCGTGAATATTTGTGGAAAACACTTTGGAGTTTCATTTTCTGGTTGCCGGTGCTCCCTGAGGTCTCTTTTTAAAAAGTCGTGCAGCACGAGGTAAAAAGTAGCACAGCTATGGTTTTAAAGTGTCTTCCAGGAACTGCATGTTACTTTTGTGATTTGTTTACAGAACCCACTTCTCATGGTGATCCTCTGACTTGCTGATAAAACGGAATAATCAGTCTCCTGCTGAGTCTGTTATTGTCCAAACTTGAAAGTAATACAACAAAGTATAGTAGGTCAGCAATAATAATAATAATAATAATAAAAGATCTGTCCATGGGCAGAATGAAGCAGCTAATTTTCTTAAATTGTCTCACTGATATTGGTGTCCCTGCAGACGTCCATTACTCCATGCTGGAAAATATAACACTGGCTATTAAGATGGAGCTTTACCCTCTCAACAGGAAACCCACTCTGCACGTCACTAGTTGCAAAGGCATAGTAATGGAGGACAGGACCTGGAACATTGTACTCCAGAAACTAAAACGTTACAATGACCGTCATAAAATCATGAGGTTAATTTAAAGGTCAGCTTTATGTGTAATCAGAAGAGCGGACCGGCGTGGAGGACCGCGCCTCTGTTGTTGACAGCCGTGTACATGAACCCATCTGATGCATTTCTGCCTCCTGTGTGTCCCCCGGTTTTTTAAATGTCTTTGATGACAATATCATGTGCATCGCTTAATGAAATTTGAAATTATGTTGAGCTAATGAAACTTTATTAGATTTTTTCCTCTTATTATTAATTTATTTCAAATGAAGCCCGGGAGTCGACATGAATGAAAAACATTTAAAACTCATGACAATTCACAAACATGCACATCCGTAAATTGCATGTGCGTTTTTTAAAAACTGGCAGTCGTGTTCACACCCTCCTGTTGTTCTATGTGATGTGATTTAAACAACATATCATAGCCTGTCATTTTTTGTAGGTGACCTTCTTGTCAGGCCGGCTAGCAGCAACAGCACTGAGACATGTTTTAGGGTAAGTGGGCGTGAACATACTTCCAAGTTAATCTAAATTTGTGTGTTATTTACTAAAACATGCGGATGTTTGATTTTCTTTATCAATGTCTGCTCACTTGCTCCAGCATTTCAAGGTTAAGGGATCTTTTTATTCTTTGGTATTTTTCATTAATTTTATTGTTCGATATTTTACCAGATGTGGTGGAGGGGTCAACTGACGAGTGAGCACATAATTGAGACTGTGGAAGGATGAGGTTTGAATTATGGAAGCCAAGAACATTTATTTATGGCTGTAGAAAGATAATTATCTTCTTATCAAAGATTACAAGTGACCTTTTTGTTTTGGTTGATTATTGTCACCGTTTTCTTGTGATATTGAAAAAACAAAAGGTTGCAGATTTTTTCCATAATTGATAAATGAATCAGATTCCACCTCAATCAAGGTGTAACACAGACAGAAATTGCTTTTGTAGCGGACACTCTTATGGGCGGTGTGAACACGTTGCCATGGCCACACCGGAAGTAATTAATCATGCACTATTTTCTAAAGGTGGATAAAAGTTATCTAACACACCTGATTTACTGTAGCTGTGGGTAATTCACACACAGCTACAGAAACCTAATAATCACCTAATAAAGTGATTATTAGGTTTCAATTGTTCTTCTTATCCACCATTTCTCATGTTTTTGGTGCTGCACTTAACTTTCAGGTCGTGCAGTCATGTGACTCAGAATATAACCTTAATCAACATCGTGACCCTAACGTGACCCTAACATACACAGTACTCAAAACTACAATAAAGGAGGTGTATTATTGCTTAATACTATACTTGCTTTTATCCATCAATTGAAAATCGCGCATATTGACTTTGGTGTCGCCTTGGTAACAGAAGTCAATATGGTCACTTGTTTTCTGATGATGACGTGATAATTAACTTGTTATCACGAGAAAACGGTCACATACATATATATAAATATATATCTGCCACCAGGGTCGTGCCCGGCTTCTATAGTGAACTACAGGAAGTTGTTTCATATTATATTTGTGGTCAGAGCTGCTTAAATGTAATACAGGCCACGTTTTTAAAGTATTGAATTTGTTAGATTGATTGAAAAAAAGCGGGAAATTCCCACTCAGGGACTTCATGAGTTAAATATTAAGGCTACACTTGTTCAACAAACTATCCGTAACATTTAAACTGTTTTTGACATGTTATCACAATGGTCTCCTCTGGGCTAAAAAATACATCTTTCTGGGTATATATTAGTTTTTGTTGCGTTTCACAAATTAAATGTGAGATTTGTCCGATTTCTTGCTGGGTCTGAGTGACGTGGCACAAAGGTCATGCTGTGATTGTTTTGACAGATGTCACACTGAATTTAACCGAGTTGCGATCTTCAAACTTTGAAGGTACTTTGAAGTGTTGATGGTATTTTGATTATTTGCTCAGCATCCGCGTGACAGAGTGGGTAGGAAAATTGCCTCGCAGAAGGTTGTGGGTTCAAATCCCCTCTTCTCTGTGGGATTGGAATGCCCTCCCTGTGTTTGTGTTGGTTCTTACTGGATGATCCGACTTCCGACCACAGTCCAAAAACATGCATTATTGGTGAATTGGTGACTCTAAATTGCCTCTAGGTGTGAATGGTTGTTTGTTATGAACTGGCGACTTGTTCAGGGTGCATCCCACCTCTCATCCAATATCAGGTGGGCAAGAGAAATTCCAGCCCCCCCACCACCCTGATCAACACAAGTAGTTAAAAAAAATGGAATGGACTATTACGCCACACTCTGTATTGTTTTGTTCTTTGTTTTTAATAAAAAATACAAAAACTTTTTAAGAACCTGCAACTTTAGTTGGATTAAGTTATTAACTGTTGCTTGAATTACATTAATTCTGTGTATCTACTACGGAAAATGTTAAGGTCTCTAATTGAGACCATTATTTTACAACTATTTATATTTTAATGTGCATAGCCAAAGTCTGAATGCTTATTGATAAGTTTCTGTGACCTATTTTTTTTTTAAATGTTATTGAAAAAATGCTTCAATTGTACATCCACTGTCATTTGATATTAATATAAATATGAAGCAAGTGTTCCAGAGCGAATGTTTTCAACAGAGGACACGACTGTAGATGCATTAGAATGAAAAAAGTGATGAATACAGGAGTCACTTCTTATTATCCGGCTTTGTGAAGCGATGATAAAAATTTCTCTTTGTTAAGGAAGCTGTTCAATTATGCATGTGTCATTCAGGGATCACGCCTCCACTCATACTGATATTTCATTCAAATTAAGAGCTGAGCTGATGACGCCTGGAGGAGCACAATGGGAAGTTCTTCTGCCTTCACCTTCAAGGATGATCTGATGCAACACCTAGGGCACGTTTGCCCAATCCTTGACCCCTGACCTCGACTGTCTGCACTGACCTGCTGTAGACTGTTGTAGCACAGGGCTGACCCTTGATTACATGTTTTTGTAGCTTCCTCCTTATTGGAGCGATGGTCCCCTCTGGAGGGGGCGGCTTCTGCTTATAGTCACGCGGACGTCATCGTCTGACATTTACTGTACGGCGGTCATTATGTCATCCTGCTGTGATTCTGTGGTGGTCCCCTTATTTCTGCCAAACCGGCTCTGTGATGTTCTTCCTGAATCCTTTCTTTCAGAAACAGCATTAATTATTAACTCCTTCAGAAACTTGTGCTTCAGGTTTAGACAGCATGACCTAGCTTCCACTCTTCATGCACCATCATCGTGGCCTCCAAGACCCTTGTGGCCGGTTTACTATACCACATCAATCAGGTAACTATGGGCTTGAATGGTGTCCATTTTTCCTGTTTCAAACACATCAACTTCCAGACAAAATATAATACAATATGTCCCACCCATTGACAGGTGCCATGGTAACCAAATAATAAGTCTGTGGGAGGAGCTTCAATCAGTGGGAGGAGCCCTGGCCTTGCTTCCCTACAATAAGAAGGTACAATCATCAGGTGATGGGAGACAGCGACACCTGTGGAGTGTTCCTTAACTCTACTTCATTCCAAAATTTAGTTTTTGTTGCATTCTTTGCGTAAAATCCTTATTCGCTTGGATACATTGTTAGAAATGGAAGAAACATTTGCAGGGCTTTTGTGTGCAATCTTGGGAGATTCAGCCTTTACTTTGAGCCAGATTGCTGACAGGCATTATATGTCAAAATTATTTTTCAGAATTTCTAGCAATATTTTATTTTTTATTTTTTTTATTTGCCTTTTTTTTCCTGAATTATATTCGGCCCAGTGTTGGTCTGTAGCCCGTAAGCAAACGCTTCACTGTATGGTTCCGGTCCACAGCCAGATGTTTGGGTGCCACTGTTCTAGATAATTCAAGGTTCTAGAGGTTTTATTTTTCATAACAATGTTTATCATTTTCTGTAAACAAAACAAAAAAATTTGGTTTAAAAAAGTTTTTCAGCTTCTCAGCCCTTCATTTTATCACAATCAATGGCGCCAACGCCCAGCCAAAAGTTTATTTAAAAACAAATAAACTTATTTTATAAATGTTCATGATGGAAGAACTAACGCAGTGCAATTAGCTTGCACAAAACATGAATAATGAACAAATGCCTTGTGTTTTACGAACACAAAATGTGTTCAGCAAACAAACAAACCGGTTTTCCAAATACACCATGTACTAACAAATTTGTTGGAATTATTGAATATATATAACCTGAATAACAAACTAATGTTTTCTGATTTTCAAACACAAAACGTGCTTAACGAACAGCAAACATATTTCTAATACTTCATCCTTAAAATCCTTTAATGTCATCACCAAGAAAATAAAACAGATATGGAAAAATTATTTCTTTACATATTTTATTTCTTTGGGGTATTTATTAAAATACAGTAATATCTTAGACACTCTTAATTAACCATAAAATAACATATATTGTTATTCTTTGGTCAAGGCTCTTTTTTCACAGTAAAAAACTAATCAGACATATAAAATTATTGCATGATGAAATTTGATTTTGTGGAAAACAGTCTATTTTAATTAGATTAGCTCAGGCTTTTGGTAAAACTGTTTTTTAGAAAACTATTTGACCCTTTCTAGACTTTGTTTGGTTGTATCAAGTCACCTAATTCTGTTAAGTAAGTCCTTACATGCTTTAATATGCCCAAAAGAATTGTGCTTATCGAAAAGGAATTTCTCAATAGCAATGCTTAATGCCTCCGCCTCGTTGGCCCCTCTGACATGTGGTGTCCTCCACGGCTTCATCATTGACCCCTTTACTCTTCAGCATATGCATGCATAGATATTAAAGGGTTAACTCCATAACATTCATAATCAACTCATTTGGAGAGCTGTGATTTTCACAGGACAGCAGCATTGCCAGATTTAAGATGGATGAATGTATATGTACCATAATATCAACCCTTATCCAAAAATCCTATATTGTACGGTAATTTTACCATTTTATGACACATACTGAGAGTTACAAAATGTTGACCGGGAGCTAATACACATTATCTAGAATTTTAAAAAAGCTGATGACGTTAAAGGTAACTATAGTAGTAGGCAGAGGAAATACAAGGACCGCAAGACAGATCAGAAGCGCCCGTCACAGAAGCAACAGACGTAGCAGTAGTGATTCTGGCTCATCATGCTGGCGTAGGCAAAAGAACGACGGATCATCTGTGTTGTTGAGCTGTGTGGTATCATGATGGCATCAGAGTGAGTAGAGGAAGTGACTGAGAACAATATTCTCATTTGTATAGCTTCAGGGATGATTCATTCAGTTTCAGCCTTGTTGACAGCTGAATAGAGTAGAAAAGACTGACTCAGCAAGAGAATACCCGTGCAAACAGGGATTTCCAGGGAATAAGAAGGACGAAAAGTCTGCAAAGGAATCAATCAGGAGAGAGCAAGTTGCTGTTCAAATTAGACTGAAAAAATCAGAGAAGAAAATATAGTATGGGGGGAAATTTACAAGGATTCAGGTGGATGGCCCACTCGTGTCCTGGGTTGTTAACTATCTGACTGGCAGACCACAGTATGTGGGCTTACAACACACAGAGGGGTCGGCAACATCGGGGCACCGCATGGAGCAGTCCTCTCACCCTTCCTCTTCGCCCTCTACACCAGAGACTTCAACTATGGGACAGGGACTTTTCATCTTCAGAAGTTTTCTGATGACTGCTATAGTTTGATGTATCACTCAGGGTGAGGAGATTGAGTACTGGACTGTGGGAGGAGACTTTGTCACATGGTGTGAGCAGAACCACCTGCAGCTCAGTGTTACAAACACAAAGGAGCTGGTTGTGGATCAGAGGAGGTCCAGGACACAGTTGACCCTTTTTTCTATCCATAGGATCTGTGTGGACATGTGGGCGAGGAACACATAGGTCCTCCTGAGCCGTCTCTATTTTCCAAGCAGGCTCAGGTCCTTCAAGATCTGAAGAACGATGCTGAGGATCTTTTACGAGTCCGTGGTGGGCCGTGCCATCCTGTCTGCCGTTGCAAGCTGGGGCATTAAATTGAAGGTGGCAGCTGCAAACAGACTCAATAAACTGATTCATAAAGCTGGCGCTGTTGTTGGGTTGGAGCCGGACTCTCTGGAGGTGGTGTCAGATAGGAGGATGCTGGGTAAACTACACAGCATCCTGGACAATGCTTCACATCCCCTCCATGACGTGCTGACCCAGCATCAGAGCACTCGGAGCAGGAGACTCATACCTCCAAAATGTACAACAGAGCACCGCAGGAGATTCTTCCTGCGTGCCGCCATCAAACTCTACAACTCCTCCCTCTGATAGAGACTTTATAAATACTTTGTCTTCACTTTTATTCGTTCTGGAGTCAAGACAGGTTTTTGACTCAACTTACCCATTACCTACTACATTTTATAATGTACATTATAATTTACATTCTCACACTCCTATATCATTACTATATTGTTATACGTATATTGTTTAATGTTTTGTTTATTATTTCTGATCCGTACTCTCTCTTCCAGTCTTAACAGTTTTTTTTAAGGAGAATCAGGATCTATAAAGTATTTTGGATTCTGTTTCTAATTCTGACATAATCAAACAGTGGCAAATGAGCTGAGATAATGGGAGAAAGGAAACCTTTAAAGAAGATTGAAAAAAATAAAGAAGGAGAGATAAAAAAAACAGGAAGAAGCAAGTAATTATAAGCAGGCTAAGATTAGGCCACAGCAAACCTCAATAGCACACTTACTATAATTGGGAAGGATCAGAGTGGCCATTGTCATTACTGTGGAGAGCAGGAAACGCTGGAACATGTTCCGCTCTCATGTGGAAATTATGAAGAAGCCAGAAGCAATATGAGTATGCAGAGATTGGGGAAGGGGTAGCCGGGATTGGAAATCTACTACAAGCGCGAGACTCAGTCAAGAAGAAAGGAATTAATTAGGTTTTTAAAAGCGACAGGACGATACAAGAGACTGTAAAAGACTAATAATAAATGACAAGACTATGGATGGGAGCTGTTGACTTAAGTTGTGATAATAGTAATAACTAGAAGAAGCAGTCAGAGATCACAAAAACTCCGCCAAGGCACAAAAATACTCTAGGTAAAGAAAAAAAAAATGCAAATTCCTCCATTTATGTCTGAGTTCTTGCCAGCCTCTAAAACCACAGACAACTCAAATAAACTCTCTGAGTATCGTTCAAATACCCTGAGCCGGTCATCTTAATGAACTTCCACTTCAGCATCTCTGTTCAGCCCCCAGCTCCAACCCCCCAAAGAAACATCAAAGTAACCAAATAAACTCTTGAAACTTAGGAACATCAAAGGAACAAAGGCAGCATATCCACATTGTGACGTCACTACTCCAGACAGCATGTTATCATATTCTTTTTTTTCCGTAGTCCTTCCCAAAAACAAACAGACAAACAAACTATTTAGCAGGAGGGAAAATATAACCTTCTTCCTTGCCTGAGGTTAAAAACACCAACAATGATAGAAAATAATCATGAACAATATTAAAACCAAAAGATGCCATCTGACTATTAGAATGTGTGTTCATATTAATAAAAGGCTTTCTTGAAAAGATATGTTTTAAGATGTGTTTTAAAGGAATTAACTAACCAGAGCTGACTGAAAAAGACCATCTTTAGTCCTGAGGCGGGACTCGGGAACTTCTACCAGAGCTCTGTGTGAATATCTGAGCCTAAACCCAGCTCATATGGGTGGAGCCGCTCAGTGATGTAGCAAGGAGCTCAAGCCATGAAGGGCTTTAAAAGTAACCAGCAAGATCTTAAAATCATTTCTAAAACCAGTGAAGAGAGGCTAAAACAGGGTCTTCCTCTAGCTGCTGGACTCTGAACAAGCTTGAGATATGAAAGTGTTCTTTGGTTTCACCCGAATACCAAGAATTACATTAATCCAGATGAGACAAATCTGGAAAAGGACTTCCTTTTCCAGATAAGAGATAGAGGCAGGACATCATCTTGGAAATGGTCCTCAATTGATAAAAAACTAAATTTAACAATGTTAGTTATTTGTGATCCAAAGTAAAGTCGCCAACAAAGATCACACACAGGATTCGGGCTGCAGGTTTCATATTTGAGGTGAGGGGTCCAAGATGATTCTTTGAAATAGAGATGGACTTCGGGAGAGCAAAGATAATTATTTATTACTATTTTCATTTAGTTGAGAGGGTTGTGTGACAATCAGAACTTTATCTCAGACAGACAGGAAGGAAGACCAATGAGATTAAAATTGAAATGTCCCTGTTCACTGTAGTTTAATGGGACATAGATCTAAGTATCATCTGCATACTTTGCGAATGTTGGAGTAGCTGTAACGCCCAAAAGTTCCACGTTGGGATTAATGCCGTTTCTATCTGTCTATCATAATAACGGTACTGGATTCAGGTTAATAGTAAGGGACAAAAGATGGAGCCCTGGAGGATACCACAGGTCAGAAGGGCCAATGACGAGGAGGCATCAACCATGGCTATCAAGAAAGTCCTATTTGGTAAATAAGACTTGAAACATTGTAAAGTAGTTCCTCTAATGCCCATCCACTTTTAAAGCTGGGCTCAGATCTTAAAGACTTAAAACTGAGCTGCTGCCAACAGCGGCGTTTTTTAAGAGTTCATTTGTCACTTTAATCAGGACAGATTATGTGCTGTGTCGTGAACAAAAGCAGGATTGATATTCATCAAACACATTGCACTGATTCATAAAAGACATCAACAGTAAGTAAATAGATTTCTGTAAAACTTGAGAAAACGGTCTAAATTTATAAACATTATTAGGATCCAGGCTCACCATTTCTAATGAGAGGGTGCGTTTAGTATTGTGTGTATATATATATATATGTATATATATATATATATATAGTGAAATTAGTTCTCTGTGTCTGAGCCATCCATCCCTGAGGAGCAGAGGGCGGCCCCTATGAAGCAACGAGGGAGAAAATCTGGGTTCAGAGTCTTGCTCAAGGACACTACAACATGCAGACTGTGATTGCTGGAGATCAAACCTCCTGTCTTCAGATTGAGGGACGACCATTCTTCCCACTGAGCTACAGCCGCCATTTCCAAAAAGCAAAAATGGAAGCCACTTGGCCACGTCTTTTCCAGTGTCAGACACAAACTTCTTTAGAATACCAATTAATGTCTTATTAAAACCTTCAACCAGTCCATCAGTGTTGTGGTGGTAAGGGATCGCTCTCACTCTTTTGATGCCTAAGGGTGATATACCTGAAAGAGTGTTTGTCTCATGAAATTCAGCCCCTTATCAGTGAGAACCTCTCTGGGAATACCAACTTGGCTGAAAACTTGAGCAGAGCTGTGGCTTCCTGTTTAGCTGTCACGTCTCTAAAGCGGTTGGCCTAAGGATACCTAGTGGCATAGTCACAAAAGACCAAAATGAACTTATTGCCTGACTGACTCCTTTCTACGGGGCCAACAATATCCACACCAATGCGCTCAAAAGGAGTAGCAATAACAGGACGTGGCATGAGGGGTGCAGGAGCTTTATGCTTCCCTGCAGTCAGCTGACATTCAGGGCATGTCTTGGCTGCAGAATATGAGAGACACCAATTCCAGGATAAATCGCTGGTTCCTCTCCATGCAGCCTTTTGACTTTGATGTCCTCTACAGGAAGGGAAAAGATAACTGCACGGCTGATTATCTTTCTGGGCGCCACGTGACAGGTGTCGTCTCCAGAGGGAGAAGGAAATATCATAGGGTTTAGTCATGCCTGCTAAATGACTGTGAAAAAACACACCAAAGAACAATCGATTTTGTTTTTAATTCCATCATGTCAGCACTTAAAATTGTTTGAACTTCCGTTTGGGTGTAGTTTTCTACCAACTGCAGTAATCCCCATGTTTTAGCTGTTAGCATTGGCGTTAGCATGCAAAGCTAGCATTATCTAATTTGAATGTCGTGGTTCTGGTTATGCTTTCTGTTATAGAAATAATATTCAGCCACAGTTAAACTTCAGGTGGCTAAAACCATTCATAAAGAAGATGGGGGGACCAGGGCTGTACCAGGTGAGAGCCAAAACAGTTTTGGTTTTGACTTGCTGAGAGAAGTGCTGCCAAATATTGTTATTTGTTTCGCCTACAGACCGTACAACATGTAGATTCAGAAGGCTGGGGATCGAACCTCCTGCCTTCAGATTGAGGGGCGACTGTTCTTTACACTGAGCTACAGCGTCTGTTTCCAATGCAGCACTTTTACTTGAAGGGGTTTATTTCAACATCGTGTAATAACGGTGATACAACTTATCAAAATACAGATCTATAAAGGCCCAGAGGGCCTAAATTAATTTGTAAAGATGTTTATTAATAACAGTTTAAGTTGAGTCCTCAATTTTGCCACCAAGCTGAAGACATCAATTCCACATTGTGAAGTAAAAAACTCTGAATCCAGACAGTCATCCAGATCAACACCAAGATCTAATAGAATTATTGTTCGGGACAAACCCTACCTCTCTGAAATCTGGACATAAACATTCATAATAGAAACTAGGCAGGTTCTATCACCCCAGACAGAAAGGTTACGATCCCGAAATGCCCCTATCCCCTGCGTTGTACAAGCAATCCTCCTGAATGAACTCCACAAAATAAATGTGAGATTAGGTCAGAACATCTTTTGTAAAAAAAAAAGTCTCAACTAGTGAGTAAAACTATTCAGGTAAAATATATTGTATATATATATATATATATATATACACAATATATATGCCCATACCATATCCCAGTCAAAGTTGCTGTCTAAATCCAGGATGTCTCCTCGCCATCTCTGTCCAGTGGAAGTGTTTTGTAGGAGGCTTCAATAAAGTTTTGGTCTAAGTTGGAAAATATACCCATAGATCCTTTTTTTGTCGCAATTGCTTCATGTAGCGGCTGTATGGGCATGGTTGCTGCCATGACACACCGTGCGCCTTGATGGTTGCTCAAAGCTGTAAATAATAAAAAAAAGTATGTGCCTGCTACATTAAAGCTATTTTTAATGTCCTGAAAGGAACATAATCCGTTTGCATCGTTGACCTTGCTATTGATAAGTGAGAGTGCTTGAGAGTGCTGATGGCCATCCACAGGAAATACTAAAAACTTTCCTGCTGAGCGCCAGACTCGGAGGAGTTGAGCTATTATTGGCCAAAACTGTGACTGACATTGTCAATGTGAAATGATATTACGGTATATCAATATTGATATTATAATTTGCAAATAAAACATCTGACAAGGACCAAGGATGCACCCTTTTTTCTTATAATCTCCACCACAAGACCACCGCTTGAGGATCAAACCATGTGATCAGAGGTCTGACAGTGAAAGACTAGTAGTACAAATTTAAATTATGGACCGCGAGGCCAACGTCTGTTCTTCCACGCTGAATTGCGGTTGATTTGAAGCGAGGACGCCTCCCTTACAAAATGTTCTTCGAGGCTGCTGCAGGAAGCTTACTCATATAACCAACAGAGGGAGAGAAGCATCATGGAGCTGATAACATTTATTCTGGGTAATACATTCATTTGTATCATTGCAATGCAGGCTCGGAGTGAGTTTGGTCAGCTTGTCCATCTGTCCAAATCCTTTAGAACCCTATTCAGTGTTTATGTGTAATTATAGCCGACAACTTCCTCAAGTCAACAACAAGCTCTTTGGTTTTGTCCATGTTCGGAGACAGGTTGTTGTCCACCTCCGCTCTATAGGATGTTTCATCGTTGTTGCTGATGAGGACCACCATTGACGTGTCATCAGCGAACTTGATGATGAAGTTGGATTCTGACTCAGCAGAGCAGTCATGGGTGAGCAGCAGGATGGTTCCTGATTTTCTGCTGCCCACGCGTACAGTCTGTGGTCTCTGAGTCAGAAAGTCCTGAACCAATTACAGAGGGAGGTGTGCAGGCCCGGCGGAGAGAATTTGTGTATCAGCTACTGGGGGATGATTGTATTGAATGCTGAGCTGAAGTCAATGAAAAGGTTTCTGACATACTTCACAAGAGTCCAGGTGGGAGAGGGTTGAATGAAAGCCTGTAGGAGAAGGCATCATCGTTGGAGTGGTTGGGGTTGTATGCAATCTGTAGAAGGTCCAGTGAAGCTGGGAGGGAGGACTTTATGTGCCTCATGACCAGCTGCTCAAAGCACTTCATCAAGACGTGTGTCAGTGCTGCTGGGCGGTAGTCATTGAGGCATGTGACAGTTGACTTCTTAGGCACGTGGATGATGGTAGTCCTTTTGAGGATCATGGGAACCACCGCCTGTCTTAAAGAGATTTTAAAGATGTCTGTGAAGAGTCTTAGGTAGGTGTTAAGCTGAACATGTCCCAGTCTGTGCTCTCCAAGCAGTCCTGCAGAGTGGAGGGGGCACCTGCAGGCCAGACTCTCATGGTTCTCTGTGCTAGCTTGGAGCGTGTCAGCAGTGGCGTGTATGCTGGGAGTAGCATCAATGATATTTGGTCTGAGTTGCCGAGGTGGAGGTAGGTGATGGCCCTGTATGCTTCACGAATGTTTGTATATACCAAGTCCAGTATGTTGTCTACCCTTTTATCAAGTTCACGTGTTCGTAGAACCTTGTCAAAATAGCATGAGGTTTCTGTGGTTAAAGTCTCTGGAGACGGTACAAACCCTGTTGGGATGAGCTGTTTGTTGGTAGCTTATGGCGGCATAGAGCTTGTGAACTGCCTCTTTAGCATTAGCACTGGGGGGATGTAAGTTATACGGCCGACACTTCACCATCAGGTACTCCAGCTGCTGTGAAGAATATGTGGTGACCGTTGTGGAATTAACACACTTATTGTTAGGAAACAGCACTCCCTCGTTTTAGACTCAGTGACCAGTTGTAGTGTAAGATAGTCCAGTTTGTCCTCTAGGGAGCGATAATGGCCAGTAGTAATGACGGCAGGGCTGGTCGTTTCAGTTTAGCCCATAGCCTGTTGCGGACACCCGACCGCTTGCCCCGCTTCTGGCTCCCCTCACACCGCTTGCGATGCCTCCACTGCGGGGTAACTGCGGCCAGCGGATCCGATCTGGTGGGGACTTATACTTGTTGTAGTACCAGGGTGCGTAGTTTCTCTTTCAGAACAATTGATATACTTAGGCCATCCATCATTCCCTTATTTTGTGTGGAGTGAAAGTTAAGGAGGTTGTCCCATTCATACCATATCCAATTCGGACAACTTATATGAACATTTACACAACATTCCGCTGCATCTGCACGCGCCATCACCTATGGCTTTTCAGGGATATAATAATACTACTAATAATAACAATATAAAAATATAATCCTTGAAGGAAATAATACTAGTGTCTTTTTTGCAATGTATAACCTAATTCTGATAAAGACTAAGATTCCGTATTTACAGGTTAATGTAATAATAATAATAATAATCATCATCATCGTCGTAATAATAATAACAATGGTCGTAGAAGAAGAATGAATGTGCATCAGAGAGAGAGAAAAGGTTTAATATTAGAACCTGGTGATAAGCTCTGCCCCAACGGGACAGGGTGATATCAAAGGGAATGCATTCTGACTCAGTTGCCATGGCGATTGTAATTCAGCTTGGATATCTTCAATTAGGAGGCAGGAATGTAAAAAAAAAATATTAAAAAAAAGAGTAGAAGGAATAATAGGTAGCAAAGTCATCATCATTAAAGCAATAAGAATCAATAGTTCCTACTCAGCAAAGGCAGTGTTGGTATTGAGCGGTGGAACGGAAACACAGGGAAGGAATCACCTCACAGTGTCTTCTGCAAAATTCTACTGCTGTAACATTTTTACGTGCATTCAAGTCACTTCTCCGATTGAGTGGGGGAATCCTGTCCATAGTGATGTGGCATGCTAGCTCCTACAGCAATGATGAGGGTAAGAGCGACAACAAACAACAGAAACCGGATTTAGACGAGAGGATGTAGAAGTCATAACGTTGAAATGTTCCCCATAAAGACACCGGGCTTTCCTTCCTAACTCATTTATCTGTGTCAGATTATTTCATATTCAAAAATAAATGAATAATGGATTCATTCATTAGCTGGATGAGACGGCCAGATGAGTTAATAAAACGTAATCTCTAAAAATGGCCTGCAAAGACATTCCCCGGTACAGTAATTCATCCTCCGGCTCGGCCTTTATATCATGTTATTAATTCACTTGAGACAGTAGGATTATTATTCATCTAGTGAAATACAGAGGAAGAGGGCTGATCTCTCCATGTCCAGGACATGAAACTAATTTGACTTCAGACGTACAGATAGGGATCATAAGCACCTCACCGAGGGAAGATGAGGAATCTGTGAAAGAATTACGATGATGTTCAAAATGAGGTTTACATCTTTGATGAGTGTTTTGTTAACTAGCTGCAAATCATTGTATTTGGGCAGGTATTTATTTTCAATGAAGAAAGAAAGATCACTTCATGATCATTATTTGTAACAACAACAAAAAAAGATTGCAGGTAAGATATAGTAGAAGAAGAAAAATGTGCCAACTGTCCTTTGAGTATCGCCGCCTCCCCTCCCCTGAAGCTACTGAGAATACCAATGCAGACATACACTCTTAAAATATGCACTGTATAAATGACAATTATAATAAAATATAATATCCCACATCATATGTGAATAGGTTTCCATGTCATTATTATTGTATAATTTGCAATGCTGGAGTTTAAATTGTCAAGAATGGGGCAGTGAGACGCCTCCCCTGATGTTTGAGGACATGCAGTCACTCTTTTCCCCAACAATGTTTTGGTTATTCATTAATATAACTAGGCCGACACTGTTGTTCCCGACAGCAAGGGTATATACCTGAAAAGCCCTCAATCCCCTGCATTGTAAATACAATCCCCTTCATCGAACTCTTCAAATTAAATGTGACTGATTAATCATTTCAAACAGTCCTTATTGACTTAATATAACAATTTTTATGAGTGCAGGAATATGCTCTTAGGTAAGATCCCCTGGTAACACAATAATGAAGATAAAAACAAATTTTCTCTGAGGTCAGTAATAAAACAAGATAAATTTCCCTGTTTCAATTCATATGAGCTACCCTTTGACACAAATGGAATTCTGTTTGGGAGGTAACTGACGAGGAATTGTGTTTCAAAAAAAGCTCCGCCTAATGACAATATATACTTGAAATGCAAATTTAAATCTCCCTGTGTATGAGCAAATTTGAATATAATCAGAAATATGATTGGAATTAATGGTGAAAAAACCTTTTTCTGTTGAAAAAGACCCTCTAATGAGTGAAATATGAACAATTACAGTAAAATATGAGGAATACAATAGATCTCCTCAAGTTGATACATGTGCACCAAATTTGGACTAAATCGAACCAACAGTTGAGAAATTATAGGCCGTGAACCTTTAGAGATAAAACCCCGCCTTGTGGCTGAAATATTGAACAGAACATTTTCAAAGTCAATCCAATTCTTCCTCACACTAAGATCTACGGGGGTTTAAAATTTGAACATGATGATTGATGAAATAGTTCCTTAGTTATCGCGTTAACAAAAAGGATCTGCGGCGACGGCAGCATTGACGATTCCATATTATCCCCTTTTCAGGAATATATCTGGGCTGACACTGTCGTCCCCAACAACAAAAGTATATCCCTGAAAAGCCCCAATCCCCTGCACTGTACAAACAATTCCCCCGATTGAACTCCTCAAATTAAAAGTGTTTTGGACATGAAATTATGTCCAAAACAGTTTTTTGTAAAAAGAAAATTTACGAAAGCTCCCACTAGTAATTAGAATATGAACAATTAGAGTAAAACAAAAAGAAGATAGATCTCCTCGAGTCGATTCATTTTCAGCAAATCTGGACTAAACGACCAACGGTTGAGAAATTATGGCTGGAGAAATGTTGGCGATACAGCATCCCCTAGTTATAGATGCAGTTCTTCTTCAGACTATGAAGGTATTACATTTGAAAAACGACGCATGAAACAGTTTTTGTGTTATCGACATTTTGGTAACGGAATGAGAGAATTTTGAGAATTTTTGTGGTAGTAAAAAAGGGTTGCCACGTCTACTTTAAAGTTTCCTCTTGACTACTCTTAAGTTTTTGCTGTGCTGGGACATACTTGTACGTCGTTAAATACTAAAAAGTTAGATCCTAAAGTTATGAGCGACACGCCCTCTCTTCTTAAGAGTGGCTCCTCGATCAGCAGGTCATGAGCGACTCTTGATCTCATTTAAAATCTCTCTCATTAAATACAAAGTCCTTAATATTCAAGCACCAACAGAACTAGAAACGTTTTTCTCATATCCGACTAGAACATGCAGGGATACTCGTAGTCCTTCAGGCTGCTCTACTGTGGAGCCTTCTTCCAGTCGATTGGTCGATCCACACCCTCTCTACATTTTAAGAGTTGACGTAAAAGCGTCATTTTTGATAAAGCTTAGAATTAATGCCGGTCTAAGCTAGCTCTAAGCTATGCTACTATAGGTATAGACTGCTAGGTGATTTCTGGTGGGCTCCTCTCTCCTCCTCTCTCCTCCTCTCTCTCCTTCTCTACACATCCATGTCTCATTAACGCCTTTTACCAACTGGACTTCTTCCCGGTGTCTTGGTGCTTTCTCGTCCCACAGGGTTCCGTGGGTCATGAGTGGACCCACTGCTGGGGATCGGATAGAGAAAGGCTTTTGTTTCCCTCACCTTACATGTCACGTTCTTTCTCATGTGATGGTGAGTCTCACTACCACATGAGAAAGAACGTGACGAGATGGATCTCCTAGAGTCGGTTCATGTGCACCAAATTTAAATTAAATCAGACCGAAGTTAGGAAATTAAGTTTTGTAAAAAAATTAAAAAAAACTCCCCAAGGGAATTAAATATTAACTATTGCAGTGAAATATTATGTGTGCCAGGTAGATGTCCCCAAGACACCAAAGGACTAAATCAGACCAAGAAATTTAAGAAATTATTCCCCAAAATCTTACGGTCAATACTGTTTACTGTATACTGTTGGATTTCATGAATCATCATGTTTGGACTGTGTTGCCTTTTGCTGTTTTAAACAATAATTTGTGGAAACATAGTAACAGCTTAAAGCACTAAATCCCTCTCCAGACATCGGTAGGAACATGGTGGCCTCCATATGGATCCGATCCATAGAGATAAAAAGGCTTTTTTTAGACCTTAAAAAAATATTTTCACTCTCAGCTGAAATGTCACACAAAAAAACAAAGTTTTGAATATTGCATTTAATTTATTCAAAGAGATAACCATAAATTCCCCGTAAATTGAACTATACTTGACGTTTCACTCAAAATGAGAGAAGGCTGGCCTGCGTTATGAACCACGATTGATGGATGATCAGACAAGAGAGGCGCTGGTACAAGTCCAGTCAATTTACCGTCGGTGATTTTCCTTCCTACTGCACTGCAGTCCATGCTGTGCAGTAACTACAAGGTATAACATGACAAGATCGGACCACTTAAAGAGGTCCTTTGGATTTCTCTCTGCTAATAGTCGCCTGCTTCAGCTCCAAAGACAACACACACCCTGGAACGAGACCGGGTATTGATGTTCTTATTGAATAGAATAGAATAGAATAGAATAGAATAGCTTCATTGTGCCTCATTGAACCAGTGTTCATTATATCTACATTCACAGTGAGGAGTTCTGAACACTGGAGTCTGAAGGCTTTAGTCCTGTTGATGTTTTATTACTCCAATAGTTGACGAGTGTCAAAGCAGGAACACGCTCAGGAAGAAGTTAGATCTTTGAACATTTCATATTTTTAGGGTTCATTCATTTCATAAGGTTACCGTTTTATGTGAAGACCATTGTTGTGTAAAAAGACCCCAAATATGAATGCTTGATGTACCGCCTGTTTCGTGCAAAATAGAAATTGCTTTAATATGTTCAACTTCCTTTCTCAATTCCAGAGTATGCAAGGCTACAGGACTCCACATTTTGAAACGGCCTAAAAGAATACTACATTTAGATGTACTGTGTTTGTGTGAATGCATTCAGACACTCATTCTGGAAGTATGCAGTTTGAGACACACAACATCAGTGACCAAAGGCAAAAAGGTGACACCTGCAGGACAATATGGTTCCTACGTAAACATTAAAGATGCAGTGTGTAAGCTAAAGTGGAATCTAGTGCTGAAATTCCAAATTGCACAATATAATACATATGAGCCCATCCTCTCCTATTCCAGAATGTTTGGTAGCCTTTCAAGTTGATTCCTTTTAGATAGATGTATTCAGAAATTACATTTATTTATTTATTCTGTAAACTTATCGGTCAAAGCATAGATGTAAGTTAGTAAATATTAGAGGTGCACAGATTGCAATTTTCTGTACCGTAAGTGACAACATACGTGCAGCAGGGGCCTCGTGTCTGGCTCCGCGCTCTCAATCCCTTTAGTCGCCCTGCCAACGGTAGCCTCTTGAAACATTTTATGTTCCGCGGGACGATTAAATTTGAAGTGTCTGATTAAGTTTGTTGTGCCGAACGTTTTCGGGGTTGTTCCTCCACAGCTTATTTTGTCCTTACTATTGTTACAAATTTAGAGCTTTGTGTTTTGTGGTTTGCTGGCGAGGTGTTTGTTGCCATGATGGCTCATGCTTGGTGTGCGTGAACATCGCATGTGTGTAACAGGCAGCGAATCGGCATCGGTGAGGCTGATCCGCTGACTGACGATCGTTTTCAAGCCGATCTGGCGCAGGTCGTATCATCCTCCTATTTCTCTACTATGCCCTGGCAGATCAAGTTTAAGAATAAACACTTTATTGTTGATGTATCATGTTTGACGACTGAGTCAGACTGTTTGGTGGAAGAGAAAATCTTTTGCTTGAGTCCAATCATTCCTCATAGGAACTTCTTAGCTAGTCTTCATGTTGTTTGGCACACCTCAAGTCTTGAAATAGTTCTGTACTACTCTTTTTGCCCAGGTGGGACCGTAAGAAGCTTTTGATCTCTAACTAGGAGGTCTTCCTTATTGGTCAACATATCTCTGAAATTGCAGGGCTTAATGGCGCGTAGCACCCCTCTGATGACCTCAATCTCTGGGAAATTCTCTTTGAGACCCTTGCGTTAATTTGTTCGCAGATACTTTTATAGTTCATTTCAGATGTAGAGCCGTTATTTAGTCCCACATGGATCTGAATCCTTTTTTTGACAACAATGGAAAGATCATTAACGGCAATCACGCCCTCTCCGGTGTCCTTACGCCAGGAGTCTGGTGTGTTTTGGGCTGCATGTGTGACATGGGATTTTTCGGTATCACCCTGAGTTGGACACCCTATTCGAGAGTGTATAGTCTCCTGAGGGGACCTGGGTGAATGGTAAGTGATCAATTTGCTGGTTACTGGGATGGTTACCATTCTCCTCATCTTTTGTGAATTTATAGACTGCTTAGATTTGTGCGTTTTACCTTGTTATTCCTCACAACAAGCATCAGTGCATTCATATCAACATCACTTGTAACAGCTTTAGGTTTGACATCATCTGAAGGTGCCAAAAGGACCAGGGATTACCTCAAGATCAGTGGACACAGGACCTTGACCGTGGCTCATGATAACCCCATCGATGATACTCTCTAGCCTCTTTAATAGTGGCAGTCCTTAATCATCACACTCTGAGGCTGGACAGTTCAGGTAGGCGGACAGATACTCCACCTAGCTCTCTGCATCATCTCGGCTTAATTGAGTAGCGTCATGTCGGCTTCCACTGGCTGTTAGCTGTTGAAGATTTGTCTTGATGCTCCAAACGACTCCTTCAATCTCATTAGCAGATAGGATGGTCGATATCAGTTTCCTTGGGCAAACTCATCCATCACAGGTAGCTTCAATCGTCAGACCCTTGATTGTCTCTCTGCCACTTCAACCTATAAACCTCTCTAAATCCACTGTTGGTTTTTTTTCATTTACGCAGCAACTTTACAAACATCGAAACACAACACGACCGAGACTCATTTTCCAAACTGGAGTTAAAAACAATATGTTATGAATATTGTATTTCAATTATTCAATCCAGTGTCCCTAAATTTTACAAACAGCACGTATAATAGAATAATAGTTGATGACTATTATTGACAAATTTCACACACTTCATTCTAAGGAGAAAACGGAATATTGAGATATTTTGTAGAACAGGGAATTATGAGCAGTATATGTTGAAATCAAAGGATTTTTAAAACTACTATCTGACGCTTTTGCACATCTTTAGTTGATTTCAATGTACAGATGAGCCTCAGCTCAGTTTTTTTCCCCCCATTCTTGAACTAGTGTTATTTTAGTTATATGTATCACTTTCTTCTCTTTATTTGATATTATGTCAAACTTATTTGTGGCTGATGGCTGCTCTGCATGTTTGAACATCGCACTTTTTCTTTTTTAACCAAATCAAAAAAACAAACTGCTAATTCTGCTTAGGGAGCCAAAAAAGCATGGGTTTTATTCCCAAGCTCTGCTCATGGGAATAAGGCTGTGAGTCTGAATCCACCCGTGGAGTTTGCGTTATTAAGTTTCCATTCAGTGTGAATGGTTGTGATGAATGGGTGAGTTGTCAGGGGTGTACTTAGACGGTCAAGCCCAACCACCTGGCGAATGTCTACAGAACATCGAACTCTCAAATTATGGCATCGTACAATGTTGGTGTTCGACGTCATTTTTATGTCCGGAAAAGTCGGGAATATTATGGAATTGTCAAAACTGGAAAATTCTTTAATGGATCTTTTGATCTGTATGAATTGACTCAAGGCGATCTATCTTACATATATCATATATATATAAGATATATCACACACACACACACACACACACACACACACACACACACACACACACACACACACTGTTTTTCGGACATCACATTTCATTTGAGGAGTTTAATCAGGAGAATTGCTCGTACACACAGTGGATTTGGGGCTGATCTGGGATATACCTTTGCTGTCGTAGAGACGACAGCAAAGGTCTAGTTTATTTCCGACTACAATCTAACATCTAACAGACATTAAAGTCTCACTGATTTTACATTGAAGTCATTTACCAGCTGGTGTGAATGCTGGAAAGAGCTCTGTGTTTCCTCTCTCGTATAAAGAAGCCATATAATTATTGTCTGGTCTCTGAGGACCGGTAAATGTCCTTTTTCCCAGAAGCGTGTCTGTTTCCCCTCTTGCTTTCATTTCTGCCTGACATAATGGTACTTTATCCTGAATTAAACTGTCTAACTCATCCCTGGTGCTCCCGTGATGGCCTGTTGTTTCCTCTGCGCTAAAGAAGAATGCCACACCTGGCTGTATTAGAAGGAGAGAAACAGGGAGTCAGGGTTTCAGTTTGGATAGCGCCTTCATAAATGAACACAAAGGCATCAGTGTGAAATCATGGCTTCATTTGGGTGTAATTACAGGCAGCTGCGCTCACTGCAAAAACCCGACTTATTTTTTGACGGCAATCAAATGTCCAAGCTCTCTGAAGTGTAAGAAAACGGCAGTTGGCTACAGGAAGCTAACAGCAGGTAATTAACAGTTATTATCTTCTAAATACAATTATTCACATCCAAGTCTTCTATATAGAGTTTCTTCTCAGTTTACTCTAATAGATCTAAATGCCTCGTGTATTTCATTCCAAGAGATAAGCTAACGAGAGGTACGTCACAATTATAACATAATAGTCTGGTTGCAATTATTTCAATTAATCATAACTATTTTTTTAGAACTGTGATAATTGCCTGCAGTCATCTGGGGAAAACAGTTTGATTTCTCATATTTCTTCACGGTATCCATGTCGTTTCCCACTGTTCGATGCTTGACTGGTGTTAATGATGTTGTCCCGTTGCCCTTACTCTAATTTGAGTGGAGAGTTAAATCTACCTTTAGGGCCTCGAAGGTACTTAAACATACATGACAGAATAAAGGTCCACTGGCCAGATCTGGCCTGGAGGTATGATTATATCCAGCCGATGACACAAAATTGAATTTCTATAATAACTGGGCACCAGCATATCCCACCAACACTGTGGATACTACAAATCCCAAATGCAATTTTTTGTAATGTATTGCTTCTTCTTTCAGTTGTTGCTGATGAGCCACACAACAAAGATCTGGGAAAGAGGAGTGGAGGATAGGTTAAAAAAAGAGATGACTATTTGTGAGCAGTAGTCTATTTTCATGCCATGAAAGATCAGTGCAGATGCCATGTTTGCTTTCAGAGTGCTGATGGAGAAGTACAGAGAAGGTCAGAAGGAGATGCATTGTGTCTTTGTGGATTTAGAGAAGGCTTACGACAGAGTACTGAGAGAGGATATGTGGGATTGCAAGAGGAATTTTGGGGTGACAGAGAATTATGTTGTTGTACGGGATATGAGAGTAGCATGACAGCGGTGAGGTGTGTAGTAGGAGTGGCGAATGGGTTCAAGGGGGAGCTGGGACTGTGCCAAAGATTGGCTCTGAGCTCCTTCTTGTTCAATATGATGATGGACAGTCTGACAGATTAGGTCAGACAGGAGTCTCTACGGACTCTGATGTCTGTGGATAATTCTGTGATCTGTAGTGAGAGCAGGGAGCAGGTGGGATAAAAACCTAAAGAGGTGTAGGTAAGTGCTTGAGAGAATAGAGGAATGAAGGTCTGTCGCTGCAAGGCGAAATACATGTGTGTGAATGAAATGGGAATAAGGCTGTGAGTCTGAATCCACCCGTGGAGTTTGCATAATTATGTTTCCATTCAGTGTGAATGGTTGTGATGAATGGGTGAGTTGTCAGGGGTGTACTTAGACGGTCCAGACCAACCCCCTGTTGAATGTCTACAGAACAGTAGGTGGAGCAGTGAGAATGCAAAGAGTAGAGGTGAAAAGGTACAGGAGTTCATCTCCTAATTTTCTTTGTTTTTCTATACCTTCGGATCTGTTTTTGATTAAAAAAATATATATATCTTGTGTGCAACTAACTTCACATGTCTCTATGAATAATTTTTCATAATACCTTTTATTAAAATCAGGCCAGTTAAGTCGTTTTTTTTATTGAACACCGACCCCTGCATCTCTGTGCGAAAGGATGATTTAGCTTGTTGTTAATTCATGAGGGAGTTTAAATGCATCTTTTGGTCATAATGTCAAACGCTGCTTTGAGATTTACTCTAAATTGAAACAGAGATCCTAATACCTTGAGAGAGTCGGATTTTTAATTGTTTAGTAAAAAGCTTGTGCTTAACTTCTAAATCCATTTACAAGCCTACAGATCCACCACCAAATTCACTGAAACTTTGACGGCTGGACAGTTTTCCATCTAACTGTTATTGATGTTTTTTGATGAGTCTAAATATAAATTTGCCATAAAATGGCTTTTCTTCTCCAGTAGATCTATTTGTATTACTGTTGACCCGCACCTTAATTTTTTTAAGTGAACTGCTCATTTAAACAGAATTCAGGACCTCATTGATAAGATATAAATATAATTTAATAAATATATTATATAATACATAGATATTTCAACAGGCATTTCTTAATTAGTTTGTCTTACAAAAAAATGAAACAGAAAGAGCAAAAATTAAGAGATATAATCAACAAGAAGAACATAAATGTCTTACAAATGTTTCAGGCCGTTTCACTGGATTACATAATTTAGGTGATAAGAATCTTAATTTGAAATCTTATTTTAAGGTTCTTTCTACTGACTGCCTGTCTTGCTGTCTCTATTGAAATGAGCATGGAACCAACATATATGACCTGCTGTAAGCCAACGCCACCTGCTGGAGACAGAGGACGTCTGACCACTAAAATGTTCAATTTTCTAACTGAGCGAAGAATACTGTAATGTTTTGGCTGTTTAGAGCAAATAGTTGGTGGCAAAGATTCTGCTGAACATACTGACTTTCATTCCCTTACACTTTGGAATGCAGGACTTTTACTTTTAGCTCATGCTATTTTTACTGAAATCAGAGCTTCCTCCACCACATGGTCAAAGACAGACCAATTCTGTGTCAGGGTCAAAGCCAGGATTAGGTTACCGGTCCAAGTCCCTTCAGTGCAAACCTGGTCCTGGTCAGACCATCAATAACTAAGTGGCCAGACCATAATGCAGTTTACATATTTATATCAATTTCACCATTTTCATTTTTCTGATGTCAAAACATAACAATACAATGTAAACTGATCATATGGTCTGGATTAGAACACACCTCCACCAAGGCTTAACAATCCAAACCCGTTTGTTTACCTTTTCTGTAAAATGACCCCCTACGAATACCTGTTTCGATTCAGCAGAGATTGGACCATCTGAATCTGGACCACACTATAGCCATAGCTTTACCAACACCTGACTCACATTATGTAGGTCCACTTTTGGTTCCAAAACAACTCTGTGATGTCAATGTGTGTTCCGACACCTTACTGTCAGAACCAGCACTAGCGTTTTCAGCAATTTCTGCTACAGTAGCTCATCTGAGGGATCTAACAACAGGGGCTAACGTTTGCCACACAGGTGCATCAATCAGCCATGGGTGATGATGACCCTGCTGCTGGTCCATCAGCGGTCCTTCCTTAGACCACTTGGTAGGTGCTAAACACAGCAGACCGTGAACAGTCAACAAGACCTGTAGTTCTAGAGATGCTCCAACCCAGTCGTGGGTTAAGCTTTGACCATTTGGTCCTTTTTTACCACTTGTTCAAAATCGCTCAGATTCTTACACGTATTCATGTTTCCTGCTTCCAACAGATCAACTACAGGACAGACTGCTCTGTTGCTTCCTAATTTATCCCATCCACTGATGGATGCCATGGTAACCACATAATCAGTATGATCCTGAATGTATTTGTCAGTGGTTACAATGTTAGGGCTTATCATTGTGTATACCTTAACATTTTTGAATTAGGGGATAATAGAACAAGTATTTTCCCAAGCAGAACAATTCAAGTCACATTAAAGATATTATGCTTATTTTTATTATTTGAAGTTTGTACCCTGATAGCCAACTGTACGATTTTTCCATAAAATCTTCTTTAGAATTTTAAACAAACGAAAAAATGGTAGTGTTAATAAATTATGAAAACATTCAGTCAGTGAAGCTCACAGTTCATCAGATGCTGGAGAGACACAGTGAGGCGTTGGTGCCACCAAATCCAAAGGAGTTTGTGAGGGCGACCCGTCGGCCCTGAGTGCGCCACTGCTGTGCTGTGCAGGGAACATAATTCAGGGTGAAGTCGGGCTCAGTGCGATCCAGGTTGAGAGTCGGGGGAAGAATGCTGTGGTAGCAAGCTAGAGCTGTGAATGCTGCCTCCAGAGCCCCGGCGGCCCCCAGCAGATGTCCTGTGGCTCCTTTGGTGGAGGAGATGGCCAGATTCTCAAGGTTCTGCTGGAAAAGCCTCGTGACGGCAGCATTTTCAGCTGCATCGCCCAATGGAGTGGATGTAGCATGAGCGTTCACGTAAGTCACATCAGCAGGTGAGACACCAGAATCTCTGAGGGCCGCTGACATACACCTGTAGAGACAGTGGTCAAGACAATGATTTCAAATTCACCGTTTTGGATTTCTGCAGTCCAGATTTTTATATGTAATTAAAGATGAAACGTTGGCATAAATAAACATGATTTTTGTAGGTGAATTTTTGTAGTTCACCTGAATGCTCCATCTCCATCTGCAGTGGGTGCCGTGATGTGGCTTCCATCCCCTGAGAGCCCATATCCCAGAACTTCGGCATAGATCCTGGCTCCTCTTTTCACTGCGTGGCCCAGCTCTTCCAGAATGAGGACCGCCGCTCCTTCACCCATCACAAAGCCATCTCTATCTGGGTGAAAGGGTCTCGACGCCAGCGTGGGGTTGTTATTCCATCGTGTGGCAAGGGCGCGCGCCCTGGCAAAGCCGGCTATCGAGAGAGGTCCCACACAGGATTCTGTTCCCCCTGCAACCATAGCAACTGCATCCCCGTGGGTAATAAACCTGGCAGCATCGCCTATGGCGTGCGCGCCTGTGGTGCACGCTGTGGAAACTGCATGGTTGGGACCCCTCAGCTTGTGTTTGATGCTTATGTGTCCGGCAGCCATGTTGACAAGGATTCGAGGCACAAAGAAGGGACTGACTTTGTTGTAGCCCCTTTCGAGGAATGCAACAGAGGTGCGAGCAATTTCATCCAGCGGCACCATGCCCATGCCGACAGCCACCCCAGTACTGAGCCGTTCCTCTTCGGTCTCTGGGTGCCATCCTGAGTCCTCCAGAGCCAGCTGAGCAGCCCCAAGGGCCATCACAGTGGCAGGTGACATGGAGTTGATCTCCCCTCGAGTGGCAAACTTCTCCTCCTCAAACTGACCGAGTTCATTTCCTCTAGGAACCAGAGCTGCTACTTTACAAGGAACTGTCCTGTACTCATCCGAGTCCAGGGCAACAATCCCACACTGGCCTTTAATAAGTCTGTCCCAGGGCAGAGCGGTTCCAGTACCCAGAGGACACACTAACCCTACACCGGTGATGACAACCCTCTTTCTGTTTGTTCCACAGCTGTAAGGTCTGGAGTCTTGGTTTCCCTGTGGACGGGTATTATTCAGAAGAAGCGTCCTGATGTTCCGTGGCCTCAGCTGGAGTTTAATCCAACAGGATAAAACAGTCATGCTGAAATCTATGTTAGCTTTGAAGCAGCTAGCTTTAAACTCTCTTAATATCAGATGAATAAATATTTAAAAAGGGTGAATGTCCTCAATACGATGTATGGTAGCTTACTTTGTCAGCTGCCAATTTTAAAATCATTCACTAAACGAGGAAATGCCATCCTTGAATTTGCATGCTGCTATTTTTAGGTGGCATTTCTGAACGCCTGAATCTCCGGTTAAATACAAAGAAAAATATAATTAAACCTGTAGAGCAAAGAACAGACAAAATAACTTCAACAAAAGTGATTTCGATGAAATACAATTACCTTACGATATGAAACTCAGCTAAATTGGTATTCAGGCAAAGGCGAGTCAGCTCTACCCAGGCCCCTAAGAGCTAATGCTTGTTCATGATACAGAAGTATTTTCGGAAATTACAACCTTATACCTTCTAAAACATGCATGTACGTGATCAACTTGGAAAATATTATTCATAAATGTATAATTAGACATATAATAGTGAATAATGTTAGTATTGATAAAGTTCGAGCAAACCAACGAGCTAAAATAAGTAAATACAGAGGAGTGTGACAGAAAGAGCACCACTGACAGAATTCACTTTATTTTTAGCAAAAAGTATATCACATACGATAGTAAAAAATGTTTATACCAAAGATGAATTGCATATCTGGGATTTCTGAGTGAAAAAAATTCTAACCGACCATGCATCTAAGTAATTTGTCCGACTCAGAGACGGAATATTCATATTTCCGATGCGTCTTTAAATGCGCCATAACAAAAAAAATACACTATTAGCACTAGCTATCTTGACTGAAGTCGTTGGAACAAGAAACATCATCATGGATACGTCTCCCGCTGTCACCTCATTTTGTGAGAATTGTAATGAAGACTTTCTAGAAGCTGCCAAGTTGTTGCTAACGTATGCGGACAACATTTTAAGGCAAGGCTAAGAACGAAATATATGTTTTGTGTTATCATTATGTTAGCTAAACTGAGTTTGTTAGCACTAAGAAGCTACCAGTCCTGATAGAGCCAACTCATTCACTCCTCGTGTAAAAGTTATTTATTTCTTCTTTAACATTAAGTAAATATGTTACTCTTGTTACACCAATTCATTATTTATGTGACTCATTTATTTACACCTAACTTATTATGCACACAGTCTGTGATATGTCCCTTCTGCCACAGACAAATAAAATTGATAGTGAAAGCGTGAAACAGCCCTAATCCCTTATATGATGTTCCCCCTCAACAGGTATCCCAAAGAGGAAAAGTACAGATCGATCCGCATCGGCAATCCTACTTTCTCCACCAAGCTGTTGCCCATCAAAGGTGCAGTGGAATGCCTCTTTGAGATGGGATTTGAGGAGGTAATTCACATTAAAGTGGATCATGTAATAAAATGGATTAGTACCAGGGAATAGAATTTGGTAGAGGAAATCTACATTGCAGATAGGACTGAATGTGGGCGTGAATGGTTATATGACTGTGTGTCAGCCTGTGACGAACAGGTGACTCGTCCTGGGTGTAACTCCCTTTCACCCAATGTCTGCTAACATATGCTCTAGCCCCCGCGATCCTTAGCAGGATAAGCGGTCATAGATGATATATGATACTGCCTATTTCACAACCTGTTATACCTATTGGTGTGGATTCTGTTTTAAAAAATCTTGTTTGTTTCTTTATTACACCTAAACCAAAAACATATGGAACATCATCAATTCATGAATGCTGGTGGGACTCTTGGGGTACGGAAGTGAATGACAGACACATTTTGGAAAAATACTTGGGAGACAATACACCAAACTTTTGAACTATAAATCCCTTTGTAAAACATTTTATTTGGGGGACCAGCTGGGAGGGATTGAAAAAAAAAAATAGATATCAACCGTAAGTGGTTACAGGTCCATTCAACTACATTTGATAATTTGATGGAAATCATGAGATGGAAAGATTAACTTTATGGCCGAGATTTAGAAATGCTTTATATATTGCAAAATGGATAAATTTGAATCATTTCTAGTTACCATAAGGAACATGGCTGCTGGTTTATGTTAGTCCCTTCTGGACCCATACTGGACCCATGTATGTGCTGTACTGCAGTATATCATGTATGAAGATTCTTTGCATGAGCCACAATGCCACATATATGTTTGGCTTTTCTTTATGAGTGCTGTGAATGTAGAGTACCGACAATGTTGTTCTTGTAAGGCTATTGTTTTTGTTATATATAGACAATAACAAAGTATAAGTTACAGTACAGATTGGAGCCTGTTATAAGATAACACTTATAACAGGCTCTTACATAAGATAAAGCCATTACAGCATGGCATCTGTCTTTTCCATATCTGTGATTAACTCCAAAAATCTCTTGCACCTATTTTCAGGCGGAGACCCACTTGGTTCTCCCCAAGTCTGCGTCAGTGGAGCAGCTGAAGCTCATAAGGGAGTCCATAGCATCAGAGAGGGATTTGAGGCTACGTGGAGGACAGCCTGTCAAACCCACCGATGGGGCCTCAGCTTCTGCCAGCCTACCAGCTACACCACCTGCTCCACACCCACCATCCTTGGTAAAGATGCCCTCACCCCTTATGTATATTAGGATACATAATAGCTGTATAATAGACCACATTCTGGAGAGGATTGTAAAATTTGTTTGAGTTAGTAATTGGATCTTTTTTTCCAGTCAACGTAAAAGAAAATAGAATGTCACTCAATAAAGCACAATCCTACACATCTGTCACCAGATAGCCTGGCCAATGCACCACCCTTCCACAAAGTTTTATTCTCATCAGTTCAGTGTTTTTTTTAATAAAATGGTTTGAATTCCAGCGCTGTTAAGGCCAGTGAAAGGAATCTGACATCTACATCAAAGTGTAATGGGTTCTTTCTTTGCCTTTGCTCCATCTTTCCAAGATCTCTTTTTAACCCTGCTGACAAACCACCAAATGGGCATGGGAGAAAACATAACCTCCTTGCCGGACATATAAAATACGTGAGGGTTAAATCAATTAAAAATGCACTACCTTTTCCTAAACAAGCTGCCTCTCTATGTATTACTAACAAGTTTTTTATTATATAAGTATCACATAAGTATCACTATATCTAGCTACCAAAGAAGCGAAAAGTTTTGGCTGTCCATTACATTTAATTTCTTGAGAATTACTAGACAAAGGTTCATTGTTTTTTCGCAAACTTTTTACACACAGCAACCAACTTCTGAAGTGGTGCCTTTTACTTTTTAGGAACTTTAAATTATATATATGACTTATGTAACTTTTAACTGTCTTTCTTTAAATAAGCTGCAAACATGAGACTTAAAACTTGTTCTGAGTATCATTTGGTTGTAAACTGAATCTCTTCTTGTCCCCGTGTCAGGAGAGCAGCATGGGCTTCTTCGTGACACTCCAGTCAAACTTCCAACATGTCATGCTGTATGAGAACAGTGAGCTGCAGCAGAAAGCCAGGAGCTCCATCCCTTACCAGCAGCTGACCTCTGCTGCTCAACACAAGCTAATAGAGGCGAGAAAAGCTGATCTAGGTACTATACAGTATCAGTCTTATAAATGTATCCAATGCTTGTAATGACTCAGAAATACCAGCTAACAGCCTCTGCTGTTTACAGAATGTAAACTTGGTACAGAAGACTTCCTGGTTCTAGAGCTGCTCAGGTGGTTCAAACAGGACTTCTTCTCTTGGGTGGACACTTTGGCCTGTAGCCGCTGTGGAGGTCCGACCCAGAACAAGGGCTCTCTCAGTCCCACAACGGATGACCTTCGGTGGGGAGCCCAGCGAGTGGAGAACCACTACTGTCAGAGCTGCGAGCTCTCCAACAGATTCTCCAGGTCTGTGTGTGTCTTGGAAATATATGATAGTTCTCATTTTAACAATGAGAGACTTTAGTACGAGTCCTTTGAGCTAAGACTAAAATTTGGATTAAGTTCCAGAAAGAGTAAGGCAAGTTTAATGCTGCTTCTGCATTTCATCGTTGGAACGATGACTTCCATTTTGCAGTATTCATTCATTCACATTCAATAGTAGGGATATGGCGGTATGAATGTTTTTCAAGTTTCTGCAAAATTTGTTTATTAGCAAGATTAGGGAAAAACTCCTGGATGGATTTGCATGAAAGTTAACCAGATTTTAGGTTTTGGCATATCTTGGAGATGGTTACATTACCCATCCCAATATATAATCTTGGGATGGGTATTAATGCACCATCTGCACCTAAAAGTGGGGGGGGGGAAACAAAAAGGTGCCCTACGTCGCAATGGTTAAGGAAATGTTTTTTATGACATCACGTCCTGAAGTCATGACAACGTCACCAAAATGTAACCATCTCCAAGATATGCCAAAACCTAAAATCTGGTTAACTTTCATGCAAATCCATCCAGGAGTTTTTCCCTAATCTTGCTAATAAACAAATAAACAGACAGATAGCAGACAAACAAAGTTAAAAAAGTAAAGTCCTTGGCGGAGGTCATTATGGATTGTTCTTATTAGCACTTTGAGATTTGATCCAAATGTAAAGTGAATTATAAATTAAATGTATTATTATTATTATTATTATTGATACCCCCTTATTTTTTCTGCATTGTAAACCACAGGTACAACAATCCCGAGAAGCTTCTTGAAACCAGGAGGGGGCGATGTGGGGAGTGGGCTAACTGCTTCACACTATGCTGCAGAGCTGTGGGCCTAGAGGCCAGATATGTCTGGGACAGCACAGGTATGAAAATGATTCACAGGCGTATTTAGAGGTATTTTACATTAGGAATCCTGAATTCCCGTCCATGTCAATGTTTATTTTTGCAGTGTGGCAAGAACCATTATCCTCTTTTGTTGATCCAATTCCTATGTACTTTGCAAAGGCTAGGATGAGTTGTGTAGAATTAGAAGTTGTTTTAAGTATGAGGGAAGGTTATGGCAGATTAAAAAACAAATGAAACTGCAAGCAGTGAAAATGTCTTCTCGATTTTAGCATTACCCAATTGAGTGACCCATACTTAACACAGTGATGTGTTCTATATGGACTACCCCAAGCAAATCTAGAAATTTTGAAACGACATTGGGAGAATTTAGATTCACTTTTGAGGTGTTCTGATGCATAATCTACAATTGTAAGACCTAGAGTGATACAGTTAATTGTGTGGTATAAAATTCTCAGGCTTCAATTTGGTCATATTTTTCAGACATTCCTGCTCACAAGGTCAAGAATAAACGCACTTGTTCGAACGTGTTGTCTACATATGATTGAAATCTTCCACCCTCAACAAATTGAGAGTGGAATGTTGTTAGCGATATATAAACAGTGCAATGTAAAGATTAAAATGGAACAAGTTTAATATTAAGAATGGCAATTAAAGTGTTAGCTACATATGGGAAATGTGATGTACGCGGATCATGTCATCACATTTCCTACATCACCAACTGTTGATCTGATTTTAGAACAGTTTGTGGGGAATGGAGAGTATGAAATTTGCAGTGTCTCATTGTTGTTTCAGACCATGTTTGGACAGAGGTCTTCTCCGCTTCTCAGCGCCGCTGGCTGCACTGTGACTCCTGTGAGAATAGCTGCGATAAACCTCTACTTTATGAGGTCGGCTGGGGGAAGAAACTGGCCTACGTTATAGCTTTCTCCAAAGACCAGGTCAGACAAACTGGCATGCTATCACTATCTACAGTTAAGATATGCAAAAACAACAAAAATGTGACAAAGAACTTTCTGATAAACCTCCAGAATTAACTATACCCTTAAGGGCTACAGTCAGTCACAGCGTATAAGTACATTAATACAAACTTCTGATAACTACTTAAGGAGGAGTTATTCTATAATTATAGGGGACTACATGATTTGAGGAAAAGGAATTAACTCAAGGCGTCTCCGTTGTTTTTCTTAGATATATGGGTTTATTGCAGACGGATCTGTTTTAAGAGAGAAGATCCCGGCACGCTCAGGTGCAAGTCTCATCCAGGAATCTTGCCCTTAGATCCAGCTGGTCTAAGGGGCAAGATTCTGTATGAAACACCAGGCTTTGGAAATGCATACAACACACTACAAAATAATCAATATATATTGTTAGTTTGGTTGATAAGTGCAGTTGGGTGCTGTGCACTTTACTTTTAAGGATTCCAACCAAAACTTTGTAATAGAATGGTCTGATGTGCCACAAACAAAATTAGGAGTAGTATATCAGAGGGAATTTCTTCCATCCATTGCCTTGAATTTTCAGAGTAAAGCTCAAAAGTTGTATTTTGTCAGACATTTTCCACACACAATAAACCAAAATTAAAGTAGTAACTTTTTCTCTTCAGGGATTTTTGTAATTTTTTTCCCATTTCCATGATCAAATGTTTAACTTCGTCTACTTCTACTGGTTTCCTTTAGTTTTTGTAGCACATCTCAAATTCTCTCCAATGTTTTTTTTAATAACACTTAGATAAAAATTGGGATATTTAGTAAGTTTCAATGTAATATGTTTTGTTGTTTTTTTGTGTTTGTTGTTATTGTGTGTTTTATTTGGGCTCATTCTCGGAATGGTATTTGTCTCGGATGATAGTTTCTGTGTAATAACTTAAACAATGTTCAATATTTTTTCACAGAACTTAATTGAACATCTCCTTTGTAATGGAAAATGGGCTTTTAAGTAAACTGGGTACTGATAAAATAACTTTGACTCAACCGATTCACGTGTAGTCAATCTGTACTAAAATCTGAGAGCCCAGTCTCTGGGAGAGATACTAACAGAGTATATTGAAAAGAGAGAGAGTGAGTGTCCGTCAGCCCTGTAAACTTAACTATATTTTTACAAACCCAACACGGAAAACATTTACTGTAATATCTGTAATGAATGCAAAGTTATTCTTGACATCTAACCTGAGGAAATGCCTGATCAAACACTAACTATACCTAAAAGCTAAAAGCTGAGTCTCCTGCTGCAGCAGCTGCTGCTAATGTTAGCATGTCTGCAGACAGCACTGTGTTCCTTTATTTCCTTCTTGTTGTGGTGAAATAAACATCAACGATGCTTCACAACAAGCAGAAACTGCAAGATCTAATGAGGGAGAATTCTGCGAGTTGCTCTAATTAATGGCGTTCCTTAGAAGAGTATTTGCAGAGAAAAGGAGAGACAGAGAAAAGGAAAGGAGGGAAGTGCATTATAAATTAAATGTATTATTATTATTATTATTATAGAGTGACGAGTGAAGAAGACAAAGAGAGATACAGGAGGGAGAGTGACAGGGAGATAGGAAGGTGAGGCAGCAAGAGAAAGGGGAGAGACAGTGGAGAGAGAAAGGGGAGAATGAAGCAGAGAGGGAGCGGAGAAGAGAGAAAAATTGAGAAGGGTGATAGTATTGGAAGTGATAAGGAGAAAGGGAAAAGAGAGTGAGTAGATTGAGAGGAAGGTAGAGCCAGGTAGTGTCGTGTGTTGGACTGATCACTCACCCACTGGGTTAGGCTCTGCTCCCTGCTTCCCCATGTTTTGAGAGGGAGGGAGAGAGATAAGATAGATAGGATCAATAAGCAGTTTGTTTCCTTGTACATGTGTGCATGTGACGCAGGTGGTTGATGTGACGTGGAGGTACTCCTACAGACATCCAGAGGTTTTGTCGAGAAGGACCAGGGTTCAGGAGGCTTCGCTGCTGCACACCATTAATGGGCTTAATGTCTCAGTAAGTATAAACCATTATATCCTCAAACAGAGCATATGTGGTCAATGTGCTCCTAAGCGCCTCCCATCTGTTCTGACACTGAAGAGGCAGCAGTCCCTGAGTCTAGACAGGAAGAAGGAGCTGACGGAGCGGCTGCTTGTTGAGTTGGTGGAGTTCATTTCCCCCAAGAAACCAAAACCAGGAGAGCTGAGTGGACGCAGCTCCGGCTCTCTGGCCTGGAGGACAGCCCGGGGGGAGTCCGGAGCCACTTCTACTGAATCCTCCAAACAGGTGCGGTAAATCATATATGGTATTCTGTTTGACCCCCTACTGATTCATGTCATTAGGTCTGTTCTTATAAACTGACTTTTCAGTACCGGTCTCCACGGTGACTGCATTTCACTCGTATTTGTCAGATATGAACACTTGAACGAGGATCGCAACGACATGCTATATTTATATAGTATATTTTCACTATTATGTTAAATGTCTTTTTTTACACAGGAACACAGATACTCCTTGGTAAAAGTGGACCAAAATAGGTCCAATATACCTCCTCCGATCAGCAATGTGATCATTATTGAAATGTAAAGTTGAAGAAAATTACTTGCCGACTTTATTCCAGACTTGAAAATCTGTGAAGGAAAAAATTCTCTTTATTGCCACATGGCTATTACTTTTATAGCTTTAGACAACAAATCAATGGGTCATAATAATGTGGTCTTAGCAGATCTTGGAACACAATGATGTCACAAGACAATAGATGCCACAATACAAGAAATCAGGGCCTTTAAACCATGGTGTTATCTTTAGGTGGGTTTACATTGACAGCATATTTCCGATTAGATTCGGAAAAGACGTCTTATCTGAAAGAAAAGGCTGCATGTAAACACCCTTTTCCGAATGGAAAGAACCTTTCCGAATTAGATTTCATTCCTTTTCAAGGAGGTAGTCTAAATCCTTTTGGAAAGCCTTTCCGATTGCCAGTCGCTGCATTTAAACGCTGTATCGGAAAGCTTTGTGTTTGAGTTGTATCTGTTTATGCTCAGCGTCGTGACGTAATGCTCTGCTAAGTTTTTTCAGCGCCGCGATGCTTTTTAAATACAGCGTTTAAATGCAGCGACTGCGATTATAATACAGGGATTTCAAAACAGTACCGGTCTGCATCGGAGAGGGATTTATTCATTGTAACTTTGAAAGAGTTTAACATATTTGGACGGTTAGATGGGTGAAAAGTCCCTTCCCCGCACCTCCTGTTTGTCGTATTCTTCTTCTGGGCCCATGTTGGCGGTCAGCACCGAGCTCACCGAAACATTATCACCACCTTTTGAACTGGAGTGTGGATCGTCTGCGCATCTTAGAAACCGTTTCCGATTAGATGAGTAGATGCATGTTAACACCGGGTCAGAAAAGATCACAAGACCTTTAAACAGGCCACCGACATGGCAATTCAGAAAGGTTTAATTCAGAAAGGAGAAATGTGTCCCATGTAAACCCACCTTTTCTGACCCACTCCTTAGCAACAGTGGGACTTCCTGTCCACAGAAACATTTTTTGTGTAAGAACAGAAATTCTATTTGGATGAGAAAATATTCTTAAGCAAAGACCACGATATCTTATTTTAAACATCAAACCTGCTCCAAAGCAGGTTATTTCAGAGATAAGGAAATTAGGATCAAATTAGAATGTCACAAATTAGAGCGCATACCTCTGCCAAGGCTCAACAATTACCTTTAGTTTAGTCAAACTTTATCTAAAATCAAACCCTCACTCCTGTTTCCAGATGGTACTGGATTTGTATTAGTCAACTACGTAAATCTGATTGATCCAGGTTTTTATTTGAGTTTCATCAAGTTGCACTCAAAGGATTCTTTCACATTACCAGCCTTAAAGCTACATTCCGATTATTTCTTTTATGTGTAGCTGAGCTGTTCACATTACTTCTTCTTTTTTGGCCTATATCCGACTCCGTTATTAATAGTCCACTGCCCTAAACTGACCCTCATGCACAAAAGAACGATAACAAAGACGTCAAACGGTGCATGCTGTCAATACAGAAGCCACATGAAAGCCACTGAAGTTAGTTTGAATGCTTTTGTTTGTCATGAAAATGTTTATATATTGATGTTTTTCGCATGCAAAGGGAATTCCATCAACACGGCTTTGATGGAAATCAAAGCACATTTCGAAAAATTCGAACCATGTTTGATTTAGGACCACTTAAGGAAGTGGCCCAAATTAGAAGTAAAAAAAGATCGGATTCCATGTGGTTTGTGCTGTTCACATTGTCACGGAAAAGTCACGTCTGAGCAAACAATCCAACTTGGGCTTCATTTTACCTGCAGTGTGAAGCAACCAACACCAACTCACTAAATAAGACAGATTTGTTTTATATCAAAATCCCTTCATTATTTCTAAAAGAATTTAAGAAAATGTTATGAAACTTTTATTGTTAGATCCATGAAATCCTTGATTTGTGCCAAAAATCTATTCTGACTCAAACGAACACTCCCATAATGTTTTATGGAAAATTTAGTTTTTGCATAATCCAGAAAAGGGTCGCAAACGAAGACAGACAAAAACATGACAACTTGACAACGGTAATAAAAGGCATAAAAACATGATAAATAAAGTATCTGTCTACCTACAAAATCAACCAACACAAACCAAATAAACAAACAACCCACAAACAATTCTCTGTAGAATGTTATATCTGTTCATAGAAGGTCCAGGTCTTCGTTTCATTTAAGCCCATAACTTCTGTTCATCCACCATTATTTTATTCTACTTTTAACTTAACTTAATAGCTTCACCAAACTTTACACACATTAACAACAGTAGGCGCTCGTGCCTTTTTAAAATCTTTTACAAATGTAACATTTTGTTTCCACAGAAACATTGTATTTTTAAAATGTGACTCTGAAGGCTGGTTGTTTGCATAAATTGCAAACTGTACATATCAGCATCACCGCACTTTACACATCAATTAACCACGAGAGAACTCTGCCTGTTAATTGAGTTTTCCGTGGAAGGAGGATTTTAAGACGACTCTTCAGGTTCCTAGCCTACACTACTTTAGCCTCACCATACATCAAAGTAAGAGTATAACACATATACAATAAATATTTTATCACAGCTTCTTTAAACACCATGTGAGATGTTTGATGTATCGATAAATGGATGGTTTAACGGCTAAATTATGTCTGTATTCAAGCAGTACATGAATGAGAGATTGTTTGTGTTTCCTCAGGCTGCAGGTTATGTATTTACTCCTACGGAGAAAGAGAAGACTGACAGGATACTACATGTTTGCTACAGCTCCACCAAAGACCAGTACTGTCGAGTGTCCAACAACTCGGAGATCGTTCAGGGCTGGGATAAGTGTGTCTGGAGCAAGGAGTCTGTCTTCAGGAAGGTGGAGAGTGACTGGGATATGGTATGTTCATATTGTTACATTAAGTGGATGGGATTTGGTTTTTTTAGAGGTCTACAGTTGGTTTTTAAGAACAGTATTGGAACCCCTCCTGTTTTCTTCTGTTTTTGTGACAGATCTTCACTCTTAATAAAGAATAAATAAAACATCCAACCCGGAAAAGCCACATCATAAAAAACACAATGAATAGGATATTCGGTTTAATTTTCACACAATTCCAGTGTGCACCACTTTTTGATAAATGAAAAAATGGTGCAGGTTGAAAATATTTTACAACATTTGAAAAAAGATTAAATGAACAACAAAATGTGCAGGTCAAACCGTAGTCTGTAATTAATAGAAACATACATACATAGACATAGTGTCGGAGCATAAATGTCTTGTACCAATCAATAATAAAGTAGTATCCAGTTATTTCACTGGATTTAAAAAAAATCTTGACCAGTTAATGTTCCATTAAATGGTCAAGACCAGTGACCATTAACTGGTTCCATTAACTGGTCTTGACCATTAACTGGTCAAGAACATTAACTGCTCCCTAAATCCAGGGATTTAGCATCCCTAAATCCATTAGGATTCATCTTGTGAGCAGCATTGACAATAGCATTAGTTGACAACTCAGAAGAACAATAAAGTTGCTGTATAAAAGCTCAACAATAGCATCTAAATTCAGCGTCTGAACATTCTGCTCCCACAAATTAGCTGTCACCTTTTTGATTGTTGCATTAAGGTTTTGCTTCATTTTCCTAACTACCAGGGTGAGGTGGGTTCCATGATTGTTGCCGAGCAAGTGTTTTGTAAAAACCTGGCAAGAAAATCGTAACACAGGGGTTACAGATTGACATGTTTTTGAAGCAAAGTCATAAAAACTTAACTTTGTAAATAAAAAGTCCCCGCTTGGTTTTACTAGAATACTAAAGGGCAGCATATGCATTTGGAAAGATGGTACATTCATTGTTTTTATTTAATGACTGAACAATGTGTTATCAAGAAGGAGTGTCTACTTAAGGAGAAAGTCGCCTCTGTTACTCACAGCCGACTCCAAATTCAAGTCTGTATCACAGAAAGATGCCTCTGTTTGAAAATTTGATTGTGAAACTGTTGTCATTTTAAAGAATACGAAAGTATCAAATTCCTAGAATAAAATTTCTTCATTATACCTCTCTCTTCAGGTGTACATAGCTCGAACTGAAGGCTCCTCCGTCGGAACTGTCAACTGGAAGTTTGACTTTGCTTCAGTCGGACTGAAGATAAAGTCGGTCTCAGTCAAGGTCCATAGCCAGACCTTTCACTCTGGCAAAGTATGCTGGCACTCCCATGTGGCTGAGACGACTACAGAGTTCCCTGGAGGTGCGATTATGTAACTGATACCGGGATTGAACTAGTGTTAGTGTAATGGGATCCCTACTAATGATTTCAACTTGTGTTTGAACCTCAGATGGGACGATGCAGTCCTTCCCGAATCTATCTGGTTCGTCTGGGTTCATTGTTGAAGCTGGACTCAGCGGTGGAGAAGGAGACTCATCATGGCAGCACGCGCAGCTTTTCAGACAAAGCCTGAAGGAGACGGAAGAGTCTTCTCTTGAAGTCATCGTACACCTAGAGTAACAGCTGCTTAACTCAACAAAAATCAACCCCTGATTCAGTTCAACTAAAAACTGCTCTGGAAGATCCGCGCAAGATGTAACTTTGATCTCCAGGATAAAGTAAATAACTCAATGATAGATGAGTGAAGAAATGGACTTTGTTCACATCTGTGCACTGATGTTATCATTGATTTAGACTAAGAGCCAGATTGTATGTCCTCAAAAAGTGTTTGAACCCGTCCTGGTTTCCTCTACTTTTGTTTGTATCTCAGACTAAACTGTGTCAAATCCTGATGCAGAAGAATCTTGTCTTCTGATCATTTGAGCAAAAGGATTTAACTCAAGGAGTCTCAGGTATCTTATGTAACCATGGGTTTATTACAGACAGATCTGTAATAATAGAAAAGATCCCAGCACGCTCAGGAGCGCGTCTCATCCCTGAATCTTGTAAAACAGATACAGAAGTCCCATTTTATTCATACAATGTTAGGGTCAGTCTACCAGGTCAGGCTATCTTGCTTCTTTCAGACAGAGCAAGGCGCTTTCGTTCCCCAGACACGATATGAGTAAAGACCTCAGAAACAAGTGGGGCAAAAGGAATATTTTTGCTTTCCTATCAGATCTTCAAACAAAATTTAACATAAAGCATCCTGAGTAAACAGAAAATGCAAGCTTAAATTATTCTTTGATTTAACCTTACAAAAAAAGGTTAACTGTGTCTGTATGAATAAGTATATCCCCCTGTAGAAACTCAATCAAAAAAATACCAAACTATATTAATAACTGGTTCCAGCTGCACTAGATCAACCAGGACCTGATCACAAAAGATCAAAAGAAAACATTTAAGGAATTGAGGACCTCTTTCAGCTCAATACAGGTCAAAGTTTATGTCTCCACTATTAGAAATACACTTGGAAAATTTACATCATGGGAAAGTCTTGAAGAGAATAGTCACAGAGAAAGTAATTGCTGTCTTTATTTTTACCATGACATGCCTTGAAGTCCCTCTGAGCTTTTGGGAGAATCTCTTATTGGCTGATGAGTGGAAGGTTCAACTGTTTGAAGACAGTTACATCTGGTGTAAATCAAATACAGCTTTCCACTAAAAGAAGATTATACATACAGTCAAAGATGGAGGTGGCAGTGTGATGTTTTGTAACGGGATTATGTAGCAAGACAATGGTCAAAGTCTGGACCTGAACCCCATTGAGATGCTAGCGCGAGCTGAAAAGATCAGTTCATACTATTTATTTTTCAGCGAAACCTCCTTTTTCTCTGGCCTGGCAGCTCCGTCTCCAGCTTGCTACCAATAAATCCACCATCCCTCTTTTTCACGTGTCCAAACTTTGTCTTCAAGACCTTTAACCTGGGCTGTCCCACCGATGTGCTTGTTTCCAAACCAGTCCATTCTCTTCACTCCCAAAGAAAACCTTAAACTCTGCCACCTCCAGCTCTGCCGCCTGTCTTTTGGACAGTGCCACTGTCTCTAAACCATACAGGAGAGCTGCTCTCACTACCATCTTGTAAACCTGTCCCTTCACTCTTAGTGCTATTCTTCAAACACAGACACTGTTCACCACCCTACCCTACCTGCCTGATCTAGCTTCTTCACCCTCTTTCCCATACCAGTTGCTCTGAACAATTGACCCCATGTGTTTAAACTCCTGCACCTTTTCCTCCTCATCTTGCAACTTCAATATTCCACCTCAGGAATATCAGGAATCCTGTAGCTTTTCAAAGCACTGTGAGTGTATATCAATTTTTAGCATTTGTCTCGGTCATGTCTGTGATTCATGGAGATGTTCCACACATCAAACACTATTAGCTCAGGTCACTCCTACTCTCCTTATTGTTGTGATTGTTGGTGTTATTTTTTTTAACATTGCAATGCTGTAATATCAATGTATAATGATAACATGTGATGGAAAGGGCTGAATGTGGTAGATAATGAATATGTTTCTCATCCAAAGATATGATTGTATTGAGTATATTCTGCCTCCATCTAGCGTTGAAAAACGAGCACGAGCCGTTTATGTGTTTTCATCACCTATTGGTGGAAGTGCCGGTTTCTTTAAAAAAAAGCTCTCTGATTGGTCGGTTCGTGCGCGAGACGATTTGCAGAATATCTTGCAGATGGAGATGCCGTACAGCGGCTGCAACTGCTAGCTTGCACTCGTTTGGCTTCTAAATGAAATGTATTTAAATATAGTGTTTTTAGCGGGTTAAAGCTACTTTATTATTGTATTTTGTTGAGTTTCCACATGGAATGGTAAACATTTTTAATATAACCGTCTTGTTTGGTATTTATTTGGCATCAATTAGCCGTGTTAGCATCTTTGTTGGAAGTTTAGGCCTGCCGTGACACCGCCGGTCGATTTTAACAAAAGCTGGGATACACTCATCTCTTTCGGCTTGTTTGGCTACAGTCAGGCTTAAATCGGAGCAATATCATGGGAGATAAACTGGTTTGGGAACGTTACGTCAATTGAGGCATCTGTTATGCATACGGGCTTTTTAATTCCAGCACAGTTTAAGGTATTTGAAGACCGATTTTAGGATCACAAAGGAAGATGTCCAACGGCGCAGCGGGAAGCGGGGGGCTGGCTTGGATGGTAAGTTTGACACACAACTCAGTAACTTGGGTTTTTGTGACCTATACGGAGCATTACGGACACCGGAATGTCTTCGGTATGTCACAATATATCGAGTCGAGTTGTTCAGTTGTTCAGTTAGCTTTAAAATGAGTTGGTGTCTATTGTCCGGTTCAGAGGAGTCAGCTGCGGGCTCCATTTAAATTATGACCGGCGGTTTAAAGATGGATGTGTTTACGAGAAATGCTACTATGGCCTTGGGACCCAAATTTCTTATTGTATGTATACTATGGCCCAATCTCTAATTCAGGATCAGATATTATATCATATCGATGATAACATCCGATTCATGCAAAGATTAGTATTAAAGTTACATATTGTCCCAGGATGGATACGATACTAGGGTTCGGAGAACCCGTGCATCATTAATCTCCCTAAAATAGAGGGAATTAAACAACCAGTTAATTACATTTACAAATTTATATTCAGTGTATACAATATCAGACCATTAGATTAACCTCCGTAACATAGAGGGAATTAAACTAAACTAACAAAAAAAATACAATAATACGATAATTATTTACTAATGTAAAATAAAAAGTACGGAACTACCAGTTAACTAAACATGCAGTAAAGGACTAGTGGATCACTATTCACCCCCATTAAATTTAATCTACCAATTAATTACAAATGTACAACATCTGATTAATATATACTTATATGCCTCATCAAAAGTTTAATTAAGCTACTAATAAACTATTTATAAATATCAGACCAAAGGATCCACAATTGCTTCCTTAAAATAATGTCAAGCAACTAAATAACTTAAAATAGAGTAACAGATCAATGGAATCTTATTTACCTCCATTTGATGGAAATAATTCAACAACCAGGGAACTAAATATGAACATTGTTTACCTCCTTAAAATAAAGAGAATTACATTTCTAAGAGAACTAGATATACATGAACAGACCAGTGCATCGTTGTTTACCTTCGTAAAATAAAAGAATGAAACTACAAATGAACCAAATACTTTACTGGACCAATGCATCCAGTAAATGCATTGGTTCATTAATATAAAGATATTAATGAACTAATATTCCGTATGAAATGACAGACCAGTGCATTATTTACCTCTGTAAATAGATTTAACTACTAATAAAATACTCACTGTTCAACAACAGACCATTTATTCGAAATTTACCTCCTTTAAATAAAGACACTAAAATGACCCTTGAAATAAATATTTGTTTATGCAATAACAAAAATTGTATTATTATTTACCTTTACACAGAAGAAAGAATCTAATGACTAATTAACTAAAAAGTCAGTATTTAACAACAGACCAGTACATCATTATTTATCCCCTTGCAGGAAAGAGAATCAAACTACCAAGGAATTTAGTATAAATCAAGAGACATGTGGACCCTTTTTTACCTCCTGAAAGAGAATTAAGCTACTGATTATGAACTAGATATATGAAAACAGATCAGTGAACCTTAAAATTAAGAGATTTAAACTGCCATTTATTAAATTTAGAAGAACATACCAATCAATCCTTAGTTACTCCCTTAATATAAATGTAATGGACCAATGAGCTAAACATTCATCAAACAACAGCAGACCAGTGGATCATTATTTATCTACTTAAAATAAAGACAATCAAACCAACAGTTAGCCAAATATTCAGAATTCAACAACAGAGAGGGTAAAGTGAACTAGAAACTAAAGTGAATTGGACCACTTAGGAACTAGGTACTATTTATACAAAGGCAAACCCATACCATCTAACTTAGAAAAGCTGACATCTATTATAGTGTAAATACAATTACTAAAATAAGTTTTAATTTCCCATCGCATTTAGAAATGGTTTCATTTAGGTCACAGTATTGACCAGTGAGGAGCACTGGGAATTCATTCATCAGCCTCTTATGTTTTCACTTTGAAAGGGGTTTACCACTAACATTGCATTAAATCCACTCTAGATAGATTAATAAGTAATTACATGTTAATGTGGTAAAACATCAGTGCTCTTCATACAAGTATGGTGGGATATACACATATAAGAAATAAATAGTAAGAAAAATCATCCTGGTGTAATTCATCTAAGAGAAGTAATTACCTTTTTAAATAGATTTATGCAAGGGGGCAATCAACCCATTCAGTCTGGATTATGAAATGTCAATTTGTGATTTATGATATAAATAAAATGCGGGGAAAGATTGGTGGCCTATCAGTAGATGGGTAACGTGGGACACCTTTTTCCTTTCGGAATTAAACCTTTCTGAATTGCAATGTTGGTCGCCTGTTTACATGACTTGTGATCTTTTCTGAGCCGGTGTTTACATGCATCGATTCATCTAATCAAACGCTTTCTGACGTGCGCGGTCAATCCACACTCCCGTCCATAAGGTGGCGATTATGCTTCGATGAGCTGGGTGCTGACCGCCAACATGCGCCCAGAAGAAGAATACGACAAAGAGGGCATGCACAGAAGGGACTTTTCGTCCATCTAACCGTCCAAATATGTTAAACTCTTTCAAAGTTGCAATGAAAAAATCTCTCTTCGATAAAGGCCGGTACTGTTTTGAAGTCGCCATATTTAAAATGACGGGCGGGGCAGAAAGAATCAGCCAGAGCATTACGTCAATGGGCAAGCGCAGATACAACCCAAACACAAAGCTTTCCGATACCAAGTTTACATGCAGCGATTGGCAATCGGAAAAGCTTTCCGAAAGGACTAAGAGGACCTCCTTGCTTAGGAATGAAATCTCATTCGGAAAGGTTCTATCCATTTCGAAAGGAGTGTTTACATGCAGCATTTTCTTTCCCATTAGACATCTTTTCCGTAAACCCACCTATTGTCAAAAAATATCCAATAGTTGTCTCTGTGTTGGCACTGTCATGAACAGGCGACTTGTCCAGGATCGATGCTGGCCCTTGCACAAACTCAGCTGGGATAGCCTCCAACCCCTCTGCAAGCCTGCTTAGGATAGAAATTAGTTAGAGAAAATGTGTGGATGACCACTTTAATAATGGCTCATAACAGCCTTTGGACAGCGTTCTGTCCATTTTCCAAATTGAATCTGATTACTGACAGACAGGTGGCGTTTCAGCTTTGCCAGCAAACAGATACAAAACAAGCAAAAAATGCATACTTTTACATACATCCGTTTGGATCATATGGATATACCCACCAAATACTGCAGCATTCTATTTTGATTTAAAAGTGCTCACATATGAGGGTTGTCATATGTTTCACCTCACTTTGACACCTTAAGTGATGTCACATCAAAGGGGCTTATAGACATGCGTGTCTCACGCCTGTTGTAAGGACTTTGGTGCCACAGGATATATTTTGTATACTCCAGTATAGTGTTTCAACAGGAGCACTAAGACCATTTACACATGCCAAACACTAGGAGGGTTAATTGGAAATGCAAGAAGATAAGTGGAACGTTGTCACGGTACATTTAACCTTGAAATCTTGGAATTATAGACTTCATTATTTATATGTGTGTCTGTGTTTGAAGGATCACTTGGCACATGTTCAACAAAACTGTTAATGTTTATTTATTTCAGAGATGTTAACATATTTGCATTTCATAAGGACTACATTGTCTTATGTCTTACCAAATACTAAATGATACTTAAGTTACTCCACTTTGTTGTTGTTTCAGATACATTAGATTTGTTTAGAATGCTAAAGACAGGGCGATTAATTGTAAAAAGATCGCAATCTCGATACATACTTATATAGACTTGTCTAAGATTTAATCTAAGTATGGCGATTCTCTGGTGTTTTAATTCATAAAATGAGCCACAGAAGAACTCGATAGTTTAGCTGCAGCTTATGTTACGACGAGCGTGGTCTTGGTCTTTAAGAGCATGGCCTTATCGGTGTTTTGTATCTCTGCCGTTGGGGATTATGGAAGTTGCTCAGAATCCGCTTCTTTTTCGTTTATATATGTATGTTTTACAATTAAATCACAATCCGGATCTCGACGAAAGAAACCACAAAGTTGAAAATCTTAATTGATATACATTGCATAATTTGTATAGAACAGAATTATGCAAGAACGATCAGTGGAAATCAAAATCATTAAATATTAAGGGCTAGATTCTAAATGACGCCTAAAATCAAAGTGAAAAACTGAAATCACAGACTGATCCAACTCCAGTGAATTTCATCCCAACAACTCATAATGTGACCCAGGAGTGTGTTTGAGCCCCACATTCCAAAGGGACTGCCTGAAAACTTCGGGGCATGCTCCTGATAAAATGGAGGATGGTGTGTGGATGGATATCCTCCCAGACCTGGATTAGGGCTCCTGGACAGTCTGTGCTCATAGCTGGTGGTGTCAGATGCAGAGATACATAACATGTCAGAGGTTTTCAGGTGGTATCAGGTTCAGGGAACATGAGAACCAGTCAATGGCAATAATACCTTGATCCTCTAGGAACTGACTACACTCTGACCACATGAGATATTGTCCTGGACCAGCAGGAAACCCAGGGTCCACTTGACCAGTGTAAGGTCTGATAGTGGGTCAGCAGTAAGGGTACCGTTGTCCCTGGGCACATGGCAAGGATTTTTGTGTGCTGAGCTCTGTGGTTTCTACCGGGGGGGAGCTGGAACACTCCTGTCCAGGATGTAACGGGTCAGCAGCAATGCTTTCGGCCCGTTTCCTCACCCTGAACATGCAAAGGTCCTGGAGGGATGGCATGTTAGCTCCGAAGATAAGCTCTGCTATACTTGCAGTCCTCTGGGGTGTCGTCCTTTCTAGTTTGGTGGCAGATCTAAAACCAGACAGTGAAGTGTAGAGGAATGACTTGATTGTTGCCGTGTAAATTGTATAAGCAGTTCTAAAACATGTTAAACTTCCTGACCTGGTGCGGGAAGTACATCCTCTGCTGGGTCTTTTTGATAATTATGTTGCTCTTAAAGGTCCATTTTAGTTCCTGAGAGATGGTGGAATCCAGAAACCTGAAGGTTTCCACAGTCAACACAGAGATGTGAATGGTGATAGGGTCCATAGTTGGGGGCTTCTCCTGAAGTCCACTGTCTTCACCACTGTTTTGAGAGGGTTCAGCTTTAGGTTGTCAAGCTACACCAGAGAGCTAGATGATCCAACTCCTCTCTGTATGTGGACTCATCGTTGTCCATGATGACACTGAAGATATTCGTGTTGCAGCAAACTTCAGGAGTCAGTTGGGTCAGTTGAGGTGAAGTTGTTTATATATAAGGAGCAGAGCAATTGGGAGAGCACACATTCCGGGGGCAGGCGGTGCTGACTGTCCGGATGCTGGATGTGGTGTATCCCAGCCTCACCTGCTGCCTCTGGTCAGTCAGGAAATCTATTGAATGAACAACTAATTGTTCCCCCTTTTTTTTTTTTTTTTTAAAAAGGCATGTTTATTGCTTGAATTGCAATAAACATGCTCCACAGTGTGCACTAAATCATTTATAATAACAAATGACATTTGTTTTTGGGGATCTATCCTCAGAATTTGCAATGTTTTCAGCGCTTTTTAATTTTTTGACAGCGTTTGTCTATCAGGACTCCTGACGGGGTTTTTTTTTGGACTTGTTTCTAGAGTTCATTATTTCTTACTTTCCCACCTTTTTTTTGAGAGTTTGTATTAATAAAACAAACTATCTGCTGTGGTCTAGATCTTGATTAGAAAGGACCTCCTCATTCGGAAAGTGGTGTTTACGCGGATACATTTTTTTTCTAACCAGGCATTTCTGGATTATCGGGGTGCTATCTAATGTCTGTTTACGGAAGTGCAGAATCCATGGAATCATATTTCAAACACCCATTCACCAACCCCCGGAGTCACTTTCACAGTCTGTCAGCCTTTGAATGACATTTAAACCTCCCCAAATGTGAGGCAAAGTGAGCATCTTTTCACACTCAAAGATAGATTATCCCCCTCGTTTACCTCCATTCATCGGGTGATGTACGTCTCCTGGGATACACCTGTCCGGTGGCTGATGAGTGAGATGAGATGAAGTGACTTGTAATAATAATAATACCTTAAATTTATAAAGTGCCTTATACAGAGTTGATCCTGTTTGCGACTAGTAACTAGCAAAACACGGACTTCAACACGATTTCAGGGTTTTAGCACGCTACCAGTGGATAGTACGGGACAATCTAGGCCACTTCCTGGTTTTGTGTTGCGCCAATTTGAGTATCTGTTTCCGTATTTATCAGGACAGCCATTCACTGTTTGCGGTGCTTGGGAGTGCGTACGTACGTGACATAATGGTTAGGTGAGGGACAAGCGTGCTTAAACATGGTGCACCGTATAGTTGTTCAGATTTAAACGAAGCAAAAATTATTTGCTTCGAGGATTTTTAGTAATTGAGAATTATTCGAGGAATCGTTTCAGCCCTTCAGTGAACCACTGAAGTGGCAGGTACAGTGAGCTTAAGTGTTTGGTGTTTACAATGTCAGGCATTATTATGATGAAAGCCAAGCTGAAGTCCACAACGAGGATCCTAAAGGAGTCATGGTGTTGCGAGATGTAGTGCAGCCCATGTTCACTGTGTCATCCATCGATCTGTTTGCCCAGTAAACCGCAGGAGGCCCTCTAATGTCCATCAGGTGGGTCAACACCCGACTCTCAAAAGTTTTCATGACCACATTTTTAGGCAAACAGGCTTTTAGTCATTTAGGTTTCCTGTAGTCCGTAAGATCATTCAGGCCATTCCACACTGATGCAGGGTAGTTGGCTGCTGAAAATTTGTTCTTCAGCTTTTCAGTGTAGACCCTCTTTGCTACACTGATCTCCTTTGTCAGTGTGTTTCTGGCCATTGTATAGGATTCTGTCCCTACTTCTATAGGCCTCCTCCTTACCCTGGTGAATATGTCTGTGTTTGTTCCCAAACCAGGGTCTGTTGTTGTATGTGCAGAAGGTCTTAGTTGGAACACTAAAGTCCCAACAGAAACTGTTATAATATGTCACAGTGTCAGTCAACTCATACAGGTCTGACGCAGCAGCATCAAAAACTAAAATTAGCTTTAGCTTGCATAGGCTAAGCGCTAAGCTAAATGCTAAGTAAGCGACTTATCTCTAACTAGTCTCTTGGACTCTGGCTAAGGTATAATTGTGAAAACCCAGTGTAACATTAAAATAAGATAAATGGATTTAATGTCTGTGTTGGCCTATCTAACTTTTCAATATTGGATGTGTTTTTTACGTGACATTGCAGAGGGTCCATTCTCACGTAGTAGCCATGCTTAAACTATTAAAGGCCCCAAAGAAAATCATGACTTCGGTAAAGTTTGAACTACTGAAAAACATACAGGAAAACTGATCATTTGGAAGGATTTTGATTTATTTGTGGATGTAGAGACTAACAAAGCAGTTGGTCAATTGTGAGACTGAAGTTCAAGTATATTTATAACTGCTGTTGACGTGGTTTAATGTCGTGTTTTATGGGTCAAAACACCGGCTAAGGGCATAGAGCCAAAAATATTACTATCACTTAGACTAATAAGTGTAAATAAACTATCCGTAATCATGATAACAACAACTGTGTGAAAGCCTGAAGACTTAGTACCCCAGCAAATATGCACACGGGCCACGCTGGATTGGGCAGTAGAGCTGTGGGGGTTAGTGCCTGCATACATTTATCTCTGTGTACTTCTACTGAATGTCAGCATGATGAAAATGTTTCAAAGAGGACCGGTCTTTCCCTTTCGTGGTGGTGAGCATATGCACTATCCAGCACCGCTCCGCGGAGCTGTCTTCTTGCTGCTCTTCTGGTTTCATGAGTCATGGTTGTTTTGGTAACGGCAACAATTTTGCCCAACAGGAGGCCACAAATGGTAGAGGTGATGCCGGCAAAGTGGAAGTGACCAAGAAAGACAAAGCTGGCTCCAAGTTGTCTGTGGAGCGAGTATACCAAAAGAAGACCCAACTGGAGCACATTCTTCTCCGTCCAGACACATACATCGGCTCCGTGGAGCCTATCACCCAGGTAAGTCCAGTGACAACTGCCTTCCATTGCTGATTTTAGGAGCGGACAGACAGATGGACGAGTCGATCTCAGAACCAACGTCTGATTCAAAAAACGTTTTAAACATACTGGTTTTATATTCTAAATGGGACAATAGGTATTTCTCTATAAAAGTTACTGTGTTGAGCTGCCTGACAAAACTTTTTTTGTATAGCCCAGGTGTCATCAGTCACTTAAAGCTGGTTCAGCGGTTTCCAATCCCTTTGGGAGACTCTATCTTCTCTTATAGCTAAACGTTGTAAAAGAGACATAACGATAATGTAGTAAGTAGAATTACATTCTAACCCATCATGTTTGGGGAATAAATGCACTTGAGGGATTTATTAACGCTCCACCTTGTTTATTTGCAAATTTGCTAACTATAGTGTGTCCTGTAAAAATAACATGTATCTTGCTCCATATTTCATTTTTGTCATTTTTGTCAATTTTAATCAGATGGGAAGTTAAAAAAAACAACCGTTAGTATGAGTATTATAACTCAAAAATCCATATCATTCTTTATACTTGTTAATATATAGTCCTTTTTAACAGTGATCACATAAGGACGACCCTTTTCCACAATGCCATGGTTTGTTTACACTGAGCAAAACTAGAAAGGCACTCATAGACCTCCGCCAAGACCCAACAATAGAAGAAGAAATTCTTTATTGATCACATACAGCCATACACAGTACAACATAGTGAAATTATTTCTCTGCATTTGAACCATACCTGAGGGAGCAGTGGACAGCCCCTTTGAAGTACCAAGGGAGCTCAAGGACCCTACGACAAGTAGAACCTGGTGGGACTTGAACCGGCTATCTCGCGGCTGGGAGACTGCTGCTCTTCCCACTGAGCTATCCGTTAATGTACTTCCTCTGCCTCTAAATTTACCGCAAACTCCCAAAATACTCATCTCTCAAACACTCTTGAAGCGTTCGTTTCTCCTCATTGTCTTGCACCTTCCACTTAAGCGTATCTCCTCAGCGTACTGAACCCCCAGATCCTCCCCCACAACCCCCCATGTATCTGTTTCCTCATATGCTGTAAAATAAGAAAGCTTTAATATATTAGATGAACCGTAAAACGCTTTATCTCCAGTTTAAATTTGTCTATGGACACCAAATTAAAACGGACAGTTTTAAGACGGCACTTTCCCCACATGCTGACATCCCCACCTAAAACGCCGTAGTTTTACTAATTCAAATGCTTTGACACAAGTAACGTCACCAAAATGTTATCATCTCTAGCATATGCCAAAAACTACCTCTGGGTTATATTTGATGCAAATCAGTCCTGCAGTTTTGATCTTGGTCACAAAAAAACAAGTGGCAGTTCGGAAGCACATAGGGGTGAAAACTTAACCTCCTCGGTTAAGAGCAGTATGCTATGCAATAAAACAATCAAGAGGATAACCTCCATGTTATGTAGTGTTTGATAGTGTCCACTGCTTCCCGGTTTTGAAAAATGCTTTTTTCCTTCTGATGGTTTTCTGCATACTGCTACTAGCTGTTGTTTTTTTTGTTTTTTTTTAATCTTTCCGTTGTGGGCTGCTCACATACATGGTCAAAACTTTACAAATCAATCCTGCCTTTTTGCCACATGTTAATAAAGATATTACCGTTTCAAATGCAGAACAACATAAATCGTTAACAACACCTTTATTGCGTATATATCAGTCCTGCCTTAAACATGCTGTGCAAAATGGGTTAGAAAGTTGCCAAATGTCTGTTAATACTCATAGCTTTGTTGCTTCCACAGCAGAATATTTGATGGTCATTACTTCTAATGTGTTCTACTGTGAGAATGGGAATCCCAGCTAACCGTTATTTTTCATTTTTCAGCAAATGTGGGTGTTTGATGAGGACATTGGAATGAACCAGAGGGAAATCACCTACGTTCCTGGACTGTACAAAATCTTTGATGAAATTCTGGGTAAGTGGATCAACGCTGTTCCTTCTCTCATTGGTTGAATCTGCACAATTAATGTGAATGTTCTTTTGAGATTATTGTCTCTAGAAATGCGCCTGCGTGATCTAAAATATCTCAAGCTGCTGTTAGCTCTAGGCCTGAGATCCAGGCCTCAGTGGACTCTAGTTTCCCTCTGAGCTTGTCATTGTGCGCTGTTGGCAGCTGGAATGGAGTCATCTTGGATCATGAAAATACTTTCAATATTTGTGGCAGCACGCTCAAATCTAGACAGTCAGACATAACATTACAACTGCCCGCCACATGTTGCGTTGGTCCCCTTTTGCCACCAAATCAGCTCTGCAATGCACCTTATGTTCAGACACCTTTCTATCAGAACCGGCATAAACATCTTCAGGGGTTTTGCTATGGTATCTCCTCTATGGGTTAATCCAAGAGGCTTCTTCAGTTCTGAATAACTGAAGAATGAGCCTTGAGCCATACGCTGTCCTTCCTTTGACCACTTTGTTAGGCACTGGCCACTGCAGACAAGGAACGCCCAACAAGACCTGCAGTTCTGGAGATGCTCAGACCCAGTACTTTGAAACCTACCAACCAAGCCATTCTTACCATGACAATTACCCCTTGTCTTAGTCACTCAGTTCCTCACACTTGTCCGTATTTCCTGCTTCCTACATCAACTTCGGGACAAAATGTAATTGGCTTCCTGATAAGTCCCAATTACTGACAAGTTCCATGGTAACAAGATAATACATGTTATTGTGTATTCACCAGTTAGTGGTTTAGATCCTGGTAAAGATGCTGGGTCGTCTCACTTCAGGTAAATAAAGCTGGTTTGCAGTTGGTCTTTTAGTTGTAACAGCTAAGTAAAATGTGGTACTGCTGCTGTACATTTCATGGGAGAATGAGTGATGATGGCGTTTATCTATGGATTGTTTTTAGCCTCTTTGTTGCAGGCAGAGGTCAGGACACAATCACTTGCAGTAAAAAATGACACTTTCTCATGCCCATGTGACAGTGTTTTGGTACCATGTCCTTGTATGTCATGGGTTATCTTGCCATATTACACCTTTATTCAGATGTGATGATGTTGTTAATTTTTTGTTGTTAGCTGTTAAATCTGCTAAATTTCTTTAGTCAATAAGTTATTGTTGTTGCGCTGAAATAATTCATCATAGTCCCATAGAATTAATGGTTTTCCAAAAGTTGATTTAATAGAAGGTAGCATTGTCAATTGATTAATTCATTAAATGATATTCGTGTATTTTTTAAACAAATTCTTTGATTAACCAATTAGGTGATCAATACAAATTAAATTTAAAAACAATTTAATTGACTAATTGAGGTGTGTTCAGTCAAATAAATCTTCCAAGGCAGCAAGTTCACATAAAATGTCTTCGGAGATGTCACTGTGAGATGTGTGAAATTCTGATTAGCACTTCTTGGTATTCTTTGATGTTGCAGACATGGACAGATTGATTGATCATGAAAATAATCATTAGTTGCCAATCCTACAGTTCATGAAGGATGGCAACTAATGATTATGCAGACTTCCTGGACAACTCTGTTTATTTTGATTAAATCCTTCATTGGGTTTAGAGTTGATCAAATTCTGAACCCCCCCCCCCATTTTATTAAAAGAAACAGGCCAGTCTAAATAAAAATACCAGTTATAGACATCTCCCAATCTTCCACTTACATGGTCTAAAGCAAAGTCCACAACCAGATAATAATGATAATAGATGATAATAATCTGATTTATTTAATGTGTGTAAATTATTTAATGTGTCAGTATATATTGGGTCACAGAACAGTCAGAGAGACATGGCCACTAAATGATGACCTGAATAAAGTGAGTCAATGGGTTATCATTATTAATACAAAGATTGAGTAGAAACCCTTGTGTTGCCGGAGGGGTCTGCTCTGAGTTCACTCTAGTTTGTCTATTCTGATCTTTTAGATCTAGTTCTGTGTGTACAAGTTGTTTTTTTAATGTTTTTATTTTCGTTCTCCATAGTCAATGCAGCTGACAACAAACAAAGAGACAAGAACATGACCGGCATCAAGATCACCATTGATCCGTGAGTACATTGTTTTATTATATAATCACCATGTGACATCCCTAGGTAAGACTTTATTTCTTTCTCGTTCCACAATTTGCCTTTCTACATAATCTAATGCAAATGTATTCAGAACTATTATTAGAGCTTTTAACATTTTGAGCAGCTTTTGTTTTGAAGAAGAACATGCACTCTCTTGTCTCAGCCATGTTGTCTTTATCAGTCCGTACTGATGTTCAGCGTCTTTGCACGTATCCAGATGTCTGATTAACTATTGAAGAAACAAAGACGTTTCCTACACATATCCAGACAAAACTACAGTCCGATTAGCCAATCCTGAAATACTGAGCTCTTATTTTAAATGCAGTCCCCATCCTGCTGACTGCATCCACAACTGAATGCATTTACAGCAGCGTGTCCTTCAGCAGAGCTGCTGCTGTCTCTAACATCCGCTGCTTTATAAATGATGCCATTAGCCCTGCAGTATCAGGTCTCTGCTGCTAATGTGGGTTTATAGACATGTCGATGCTCCTCTCCACTGCTCCCTCAGCCTGTTAACAGCTGAGCTTATTAAGCACCACAAACATGACTGCATCATATATTGTGGAGATTGGGGGTGTGCAGATTTTCAGCCCGTCTCTGCTTGAACGCAATCGCTGACAGATCACTGCGCCAACGGCCCTCCATCAGTCCTTCTGTCTGGAGACTTTAGCTGTGTTTATGCTGAGGTAAATCCTCCTCTCATCCAGTATTCCTGGAACATCAGCGGCATACTAACTCGTATAGTTTACTTTACTCTCACATGACCTTAAGTCTATTTTTTTTATTTTTTTTACTTCCAAACCATTTCCCTCGTCCACCGTTCTATTAATGTTATCTATCCAGACGGTGGTTCAGAGCTGGACTAAGCAGAGACAGCAAAGGCAAACTAGACAAAGACTATGGATTTTAGGAATCTTAAGATGTAAAACCTTCCACTTGGGCTACATGGTGTTATTTCCCTTCTTTTTCTCTGCAACCGCTTATTATCCTGCTCAGGGTAGTAGAAGGGCTGGAGCCAATCCCAGCTGACATTGAATCTAACATTTGACCAGTTCATCACAGCGGAAAAACTACAGTTTATGCCTACAGGCAATTTAGAGTCATTGGTTTTACATGTTGTGTGACTGCGAAAACATGTCACACAACTAATTTTTTTTTCATTATAGCTCTTAATTCATATAAACAATGAAAATGATCAGGATATATCACACACAACGGCAGATACAAGCAAATTGAGGTTAATTTCCTGTTCCAAAGCGTGATTACATTTCAGATTAATGTGATTCAGTGTCCTTTAACCCACTCTCTCATTTATTCTGCCTCCATCAGTGAGTCCAATACGATCTCCATCTGGAACAACGGTAAAGGAATACCCGTGGTGGAGCACAAAGATGAGAAGATGTATGTTCCAGCTCTCATTTTCGGTCACCTGCTCACCTCAAGCAACTACGATGACGAGGAAAAGAAGGTCACAGGTGGGATGAGCTTGACTAAAGTCTTCTTCAGTGGTTGTTTTCCCCCTGCTCGGGAAGGTGCACGTGTCACTAACTAATGTTTGTTTGGCCTCAGGTGGAAGGAATGGGTACGGCGCCAAACTCTGCAACATCTTCAGCACCAAGTTCACAGTGGAGACTGCCTGCAAGGAATACAGACACAGCTTCAAACAGGTTAGGGTGTCTCTTCTGTATGAGGGACTTGGATAGTTTTGATTTGTTGACACCAAGGTCAAATTTTTACAGTCAGGGAATACCAAGAATATGTTTGGTTATACTACAATGCAGCAGACCTCTAAAGAAGTACGGTCCCCATGTTTTACTTAAAAACATTAATTACAACAATCTAAATGTGTCGGTTAAGATTGATGTTTTAAAAGCATTTAAGGCATATTCACACAATTTTTGCTTGTTCAGTGTTTGCACAACCTTGATCCACAGTAAGGCCAGAAATTGTAAAAGCTTGTATTTAGTTCCCCAGTTATTTGTAGGCATGCGCTGGACATGTCTTGAATTGAACCCATTAGATCCTCCATCGTCCACTCCCTTTAAAAGCCCGATGCACCTACAGCTGTGTGTTTGAGTTTGTGTATCGGCTGATTCGAACTAGTTTCCCGCTGTGGGATAAATATACTGCTTCGATCATCTTTAATGAAGGACCAGCATTTGGTGAACCTTCTGCCCCCCCCCAAAATCCTGTGTGCAGATATGGATTCCTGTACCCCTAATATAAACTGGGTATGAAATGTTCGTTGCTTGCAATTACGCCAGCAATCTGCTTTTGAGCAAGGGGCTGGAGCCCATAGAGTTCAGACTTTAAAGGCCCTTCAGTCTACTTGTAGGAAGTTTCTTTGAGCAAGATACTGAACCCCATGTTGCTCCAAATTGCTGTACCATTGGTGTGTGCATGATTATGTGAATGGTTTCCGCTCCTGATGAGCAAGTGGCGCATTGTTTGGCAGCCTCGGTCATCAATGTTTGAATGTTTGTGTTAATGGTTGAATGCTGACTCGTATTGTAAAGTGCATTGAGAGGTCAAGCAGACAAAAAAGCACTAGATAAGTACAGTCTATTTAACATTTTAAAAGCTGCAAATGTGGACTACTACAATCGCGATGCATTGTTTGTCTCGTCATAGTCTCTCGGTCTGATTATTAACCTTCATCAGTGTCTCAATAAAGTAATTGATGTTTTGTAGGTTTTTATTTGGGGCTACATCAGAGGTAAGGTTGTGTGCATTATCACCTCCCACGGTTGTAGGGGTACAATCATTCAAGTCACGGGGTGTTTAATTTCACACTCTAAATCGGTCTGAATTAAGAGGAACATGCATGCACCTGTGTATAAAAAGTGAGATTAAACCATTTTGTATATTAAAAACAGAACTCTTTAACAAGTTGACATGGCAATGCTTCAGACAGTGGCAGGTGTGTTTGTGTGTTACCGTGTGTTTTTCTGTCCTTAGACGTGGCAGAACAACATGAGCAAGACCTCCGAACCCAAGATCAAGTTCTTTGACGGGGACGATTTCACCTGTGTGACATTCCAGCCAGACTTGTCCAAGTTCAATATGGAGAAGCTGGATAAGGACATTTTAGCATTTCTTACACGCAGAGCTTACGACATAGCTGGATCCTGCAAGGGTGTCAAAGTATCGCTCAACGGAAAAAAATTACCTGTAAGTCTTTCTCCATGTTGTGATTTGTTTTCAGCTTTAAAGTTGAATCAACTCAAGGTTTTACATTTTCATAAGTTAATGACTTTCTGGTTTAGCAGCCAGTATGCTGTAGTGCATTTATCACCACAGATTTAAGTAAATATGCAGATACAGAGTCACGTTTCGCTCTTCTTTTTTTTTTAAACAAATACTGTTCCCTAGAGCCGCCCAAACCTTTGTGGGCTTTGAAAAAGGCTTTGATTTGGGCTCCTGTCGCTGATAACAGATTGGTAATCCGTCAGTGCTTGATAATTTACACACTGAGCATATAACCCACCCATTATCAGTGGTATTAGTTGCATCAGTGCTGCAGGCATCATACTAATGTCAGGACTGCATGTTTGTACTCTTCTATGGTTTATAATCTCAGAGCAGTTAAATTATTCTTTATTATTCAGTATTGTACAGCACTACGTAGCATATTGGACATGGTGTATAAAAACAAACCAACAGTGCTGCTGTAAAATATTAACCAATTTTAGCCTGTGCAGAAAGATGAAGTGTGAATGTACTCAAAAAACTAAACTTCAGCAGCAACTTAAAAGTGACTGTAAAAAAAAAAATCAATATCAAATTCATTAATTTTCCATTCATTCATTCAGTCATTATCCGTAGTCGCTTAACTTGTTCAGGCTCGCGTTTGTTGGAGCTAAAGAAGCTGTAATAAGATAACAATGATTCAAGAATAAAATGTATTTGTCATACATATGTTTACAATACACAAGGTTTGTGACGAAATTCAGTATAGTGGTTGCTAGATGCTATATAATAATAATAATAATATATTTAATTTATAACGCACTTTACATAATACTGAGTTAATAATAATAGTTAATAATACTGATTATTACGTGGATAATGACATTACTATGTTTGTTATCTAAAAGGACTTTGTTGTATATTTTTTGTTGATACGCTGATGTATCATCATGTTAACATTAAACGTATTTGTGTTTATAATATTTTAAATGATGGTATCATCTTGTTTTTCATTGTGATGGTATTTTGTTATTTTTCCCAAACAAATTTTTATCAAACAAAGAAAACAACATTTGAACAACGAATTTAATTAAAATCACAATGACTACACACAAACACACACAAAACAAAAAATGATTACATCAAATAATTTCCCCTCATCATCCACAACTTCTTTTTCAGGTAAAGTTTATTAATATAATCTTTATAAACCATCATTCATGATGTCTGTGTATGGTTCCTATAATTCAACAAAGTATCTCCGCTTGCCCTTTAGTGATGTATGATAGTAATAATAATAATCTTCCCGCAATTTATCACACCTTACACGGTACATACATACAGTACAACGTCGTGAAATGCATCTCTCCATTTAACCCATCCCTGAGGGAGCAGTTGGCGTGTTGGCCTGTGAAACTCCCAGGGAGCTGAGGTTTCAGGGTCTTGCTCAACCCCACGGCATGTTGCGTAAGGGGCTAGACTCGAACCCTGTCTCCTGGTTGATGGGAGTTGATGGGACGATTGATCTACCCACTGAGCTAAAACCGAGCCCAGTCGTTAAAGCTCTCCAGACAGATTCATTTCGGTTCTTTTTTCCACATCCTTAATGTTATGAGCGTCCATACTCCATACTCTGCCAGCCCTGTGCAGACGTGGCTTTATTGGCCTGAAGAAGTCCAAAGTCCAGACATTTAGTCTGGTCAGATGTTTGTGCAAAATCATTTGGATATATCCCAAGTAAACTGAGTTTATCACTAAAAGGGACTTTGACAATAATATCATCTCTGACAATCTGTGTATCATTTTATTTGTATTATATTTTGGTTGCATTGTGTATTTAATAACACTGTTTATTCAACACATTATCTGATAATGGCTTCCCTTGACCCTGGGAAGGATGCAACTACAGAGAATTGATAGATGGATGAATTAACTACACATTTCCAACAGCTATGTTATAGGACCTATGTGAGGCCTTTGGCACTACTTATTATTTAGACATATTGAATATTCCTCCTAACTTTGATTTGTCCGAACTGTCATTAAAGGTGAACGGGTTCCGCAGCTACGTGGACCTATATGTGAAGGACAAACTGGATGAGACAGGTGTGGCGCTGAAGGTGGTGAATGAGACCGTAAATGACCGTTGGGAGGTCTGCCTCACCATGAGCGAGAAGGGATTCCAGCAAATCAGTTTTGTGAACAGCATCGCCACTACCAAGGTATCAGAATGCTATCATGAAAACATCTCCTCTTATCTCTGTGTCCATGTTTAGTCGTGCCACTTCTAAGAATGTTTTCTGTGTATCAGGGTGGTAGACACATCGACTATGTGGTGGACCAGATTGTGGCCAAACTTATTGAAGTGGTGAAGAAGAAGAATAAGGCAGGAGTATCGGTCAAACCCTTCCAGGTGGGCTCCTGGTGCAGAATTTTTAAGTCACATTGGTTAGATTTGTTCTTTGTGTGTGTTGAAAACGAAATTGTGTTTTCTTTGTGCTCCAGGTGAAGAACCATATCTGGGTGTTTGTGAATGCACTGATTGAGAACCCCTCCTTCGACTCTCAGACCAAGGAGAACATGACACTCCAGACCAAGAGCTTTGGATCAAAGTGCCCCCTGTCAGACAAGTTCGTCAGGGCTGTAAGAAGACTTCTTTCGCTTCTACTTAACACTCTGCTCTCTGTGTCCCCTGTTTAATGGTCATGAAATAATTTTTTTGTTTTGTCACCCACAGGCAACCAACTGTGGGATTGTTGAGAGTATCCTCAACTGGGTGAAGTTTAAAGCTCAGACGCAGCTGAATAAGAAGTGTTCGTCAGTGAAGTACAGCAAGATCAAAGGCATCCCCAAGCTCGATGACGCCAATGACGCTGGTGCGTTACTCTGTGATCTTCAATGTGTAGAAGGATGTGTGTCCTGATTGTCCACCACTAACAGCAGAGATCTCTGGCTGTATCTGCTTAAACCAGCACCCTATTCACGGTACTCGGGGGTACTGTCTAGCATTGTGTGGGTTGCCCTCAAAAATATTCTGCCGTTGCTGCCAACACAGAAATAATTCAACTGCTTCTCTCGGCTGATCCCATAGGGGTCGCCACAATGAATCATCTGTTTCCATCATACCCTGTCCTCTGCATCTTTCTCCATCACAACAACCATCTGTATGTTATCGTCCACCACATCCAGAAACCTCTTTGGTCTTCCCCTTTTACTCCCAAAAAGACATTTAGACATCTCTAAACAACATAGAAGAGCTGCTCTCACTTCAATCTTGTAAATCTTTCCCTTCACTCTAGAGCCTAGAATTGATTAAAATTTTTAAAACCAAGTGGAAACCCATGATAATGCAGACAATTGCCCGCCTCATACATTATCAAAATGAGTGATTGGTTAGCATATTTAGAGTATATAAATAGGCAGTATCTTTCTTTTACACAAAACACACTATTAGAGGGTTATTTGAGGCACACAGCGGATTTTGAAAAGAAATGCTCCAGACAAATTTCTGAATCTGATTTTGTGATAAATCAGTGATGAGGAAGTGTACGAAAGTGTCGTGGGCGAAGCTAGTCATCTAGTTGACAAGATAGTAGCAATGTTAAGAAGCCACGCAGGATTGTTACGTTGGTCAATGTGCAGTATATTTCAAGAACAGCCACTGTGAACAAAATGCTACAACCACTAGCAAAAGGCAGTTATTTATAAGGCAGCAAAAGAAATGGAGAGGGTTCCAGTATTAGACTTCATATTTTGGGGAGGAATCCATTGCTGCAAACTAGCAACTATTATAATACAAGATAGAAAAAAAGTATTTAGTGGAAAAGAAATTTGTTTTCTTATCCACAAACAGCTATTGATACTCAATAGATTGAATGTGTGAAATACCCATTGAATTACCAACTTCTATTCACTGTCACCTTTTTTCCAGCAATCCTTAGTCTCTCTTTATTTATTATTTTAATAATATTGTTATATATAATTATATTATATATTAATTATTTTATATTTTATTTTTTTAATTTTATAAGAAAAGTCAATTGACTGTTTAAGACATAAAAACATGATGCATCACAGCTGTCATGTCACAGCGGGTTCTTGTACTGTTACACTCCTGTTTATAGGCTCGGTTAAAGAAGCTGCTGAGTCGAGGGTTAATATTTAGACATTTTAAAATTCTTTAAGAGTTGGAACTAATAGATCATGTAGGTGATGAAGTATATTCATCACATTAAGACATTGCAGGCTGTGTAAAGGAGGACAGTATCGACATCTGTGGGCTGAAGTGCAGAAAACACAGGATGGGATGGCTTTAGTCCGGAATTTTATCATATAACACTTTTATCTGACAATTTAGGAAAGCAACCTCGAAAAGAATCCGTATGATACAGGTTCGCTAATCTTATGATTTTCCTATATCCTAGGTGGAAAACACTCTTCTGAATGCACACTGATCCTCACGGAAGGAGACTCTGCTAAGTCTCTGGCCGTCTCTGGGCTAGGAGTCATTGGCCGTGATCGCTACGGGGTTTTCCCACTGAGAGGAAAGATTCTAAACGTGCGGGAAGCAACTCACAAACAGGTAAGAGACTCGATAATTGGGACTTGGGCACTGATTTGGGAATATGGTTGTCACTATTTATCCTGCAAATTATGGAGAAATAAAAGGCAACACCATATTAAAAAAAAAGTTTGCATAAGACTACATTTTTTCTACTACGATTATTTTTTAGATCTAAACTTTTAATTCTGATAACTCACTTTTTTTAACAATGTTCGATTTATTAAACTCGTAACTAAACTACATTTCCAATATTTGCAATGCATCACTAAACCAAATATGACAAACCAATGTTTCTGTTATCATGCAATAAGGACTCTTATTACTCCTGCTTTAGACTGACGATAGGACTACCTCATTAACGTACATAGACATGGATAAATAAGTGTAGGAGTACAGAAATGCATGAATAAAGACAAATAAATGAATACAAATATGTTCAAGTATGCACTTTTCAATCAACAAAATTTATGTATGGATTGATCAATTAATCATATTTTGTCTTGATTGATTCATTTCAGAATTTATTCACTTTTTTAATTAACTTCATCCTCCATAGTTTATGGCAGTTATCAGTTGTATTGTAGGTGAATGAAAGTTCAGGCTGGTGGATGTCTTACTATCGGTTTTGCGGTGCTTGGGTTTGGTTGAAATGATATGTCTTACTGATGCATTTACTGTCCAAAGTTAGGGGCACTACACTACTCGTCCTACTTGATCTGACTTTTCCCTTTTTTACAACAGATAATGGAAAATGCTGAGATTAACAACATCATCAAAATTGTTGGCCTCCAGTACAAAAAGAGCTACGAGGACCCAGAGTCATTGAAGAGCCTTCGCTACGGCAAGATCATGATCATGACCGATCAGGTGACCTTCCTCGTAGAATGAAGTACAGCTTTAGAATGAGTGTCGTTTCACCAGCAATCCTAACATTTCTCATATTGCAGGATCAAGATGGCTCCCATATCAAAGGTCTTCTTATCAACTTCTTCCATCACAACTGGCCATCACTACTGAAACACACATTCCTGGAGGAGTTCATTACGCCCATTGTCAAAGTAAGAGTCACAACTTCACTCACCTCAGTACACTGATCGACCTGATGACCAGTGGGGGAACTGGACAGACTTCACTAGACCGAGTACTAATTCCTCCCTACCAGCCGCCACCCACCCCACCTGGGAAGATGCCACCAGATTTTGCACAATGGTCCTTGAAGCCTCACCTGAATGGCAAACTGAATTAAACATGAAATAACTATCAGGTCTATTAACATAACCCTGGTGTCTTTGGACAGATGAGACCTAAAATAATTAATTTCAGTGTCTGTAATATCGTAACTAATACTATGTGTGAGTAATGTGTGATTAAAAACAAAAAATACTAAAAATATACGTATTTCTATCCTCACCTGATACAAAACAATAAGATGTTTTCAGAAATACTTTTTTTATCCCAATTTCTTACTTTGAAAAAGGAAAACAGTGTTTTTCTAAGATGTAATGCTAGACAAACTTTTTAGAGTCAAATATGATATACAAGATAGATCTCCTAGAGTTTATTCATATGACCCAAAGTTGGACAAAAACAGCCCAACAAGCATGAAGTTAAAAAAAACAGTTGTTAAGCCTTAACAACAGTTTTTTTCAGCCTTAACCTCATGATTGTATTCATTAAAAACTCCCCCTAGTGAGTAAAATATAAAATGTATCTTGGATCTCTTGGATTCCATCTGTATGTTCCAAATCTGTACAAAAGGGGACCAACGGTTGGAATTATGGACCGGATGACTATTCAATAATGTAAGTAATGTCCCCGACTTTTTGGGGATATAATTACTTTCCTCAGAAACTCAGACGCAGGCATCTGACGTAACATTGCCGAATGAATCGCCGTGTCCCGCAAGTTTGGCACAAGCATTGTGTTGAGAAGGCTCCACCCATTGGTTGGATGGGCTGTGTGCGTCTCCCCAGCACTGAGGAGATGCAGGTCTGGCAATTCAAGACTAGTGTGCATTATCAAATGGCAAAAAAAAGGAAATTCCCAGTTTTCCCAACTTCTGACCAATCCTCATCCAAAGTAACTCCACTGGGAACCAGTCCCTAACAAGCTCCTCTAGAGAACCTCGTAAAAAAAAACATACAAAAGTCTTTCCAATTGTAGAGTAGTAGGTTTTTCATACCATCCTCAGATTTCTGAAGATTTTTCAGCAATAGTGCAATTCACAATTGGAATCCAAACCCAAAGTGTATTTAGACTAACATCAATTCCACAAAGAGTGTTTATTTGTCTTTAGTCTGCGTGCGGATGGTCAAAATAACAACAGAAGCAGAAGATGGAAAAATCTGAGGGCATGAACACATGAGATGGAAGTAAGCCCCAGTATCGTTTTTACATGTGTGACGTAGTGGAGAGCAGTGCGAGTCATATTTATGTCGAGGAGCTGGGCTTACATGTAGTCTGTGGATGATATTATACTACTCTGGTGGGATTTGTTGGAAAACGTTAATGTCTTTGCATTCAGCAAAATACTTTTCCACATTTAATCATTCAGGTGGTGCCCAAAATCTTTTCTCCCTAACTCTTTTTAACAAACGTTTGATCATAAATGTAGTTTACAGTTTTCTTAAAGATGAAACTTCTAAGATTATTATTCTCAACTATTCATAAACAACAAATGACTTTTAGATAACATTGTGGACTGGATGTAACTCTGAAGTTTGCAAAAAGCAGAACATTGAGTTTGAGGAAGAAATGTGAGGAATATTTTTTTGATAATCACTGCATCAAATTTTATAAGAAAATCCCAATTTCCCACCTTTTTTGTGGGGTAGGGCCACCGGTATTCCATTTTCTGCAGTTTGAAAGCCTGGTAACCAAAATGGAAACGTGGCCCTCAGAGAGGAATTTTGACTACAGGATAACACATTGGCTGTGACATAAATCAATGTTGTTGTTTTTTTTCAAACCTGACATGGTGGAAGCGTAGAAACTAGGCAGATTATGTGCTCTTTGAGAAGAAAGTATTACTGAAGAAACTAATGATGCCCAGCCAATTTTGATTTTTGATCTCTTTTTTTTTTTAGGCGACCAAGAACAAGCAGGAGCTGGCCTTCTACAGCATTCCAGAGTTTGACGAATGGAAGAAACACACAGAAAATTATAAATCCTGGCATATAAAGTACTACAAAGGTTTGCTACTCAAGTATATCAGTCTATTAAACTGTAAATTAAAAAATTGTAAAACATATGGTGATCCTTTGTTGTTGTTTGAGCAATAGTTCAGTTTAAAATTGATATATTCCTGTTCCAGGTTTGGGTACAAGTACAAGCAAAGAGGCAAGGGAATACTTTTCTGATATGGAGAGGCATCGGATCACATTCAAATACAGCGGAGCAGAAGACGATGCTGCCATCACACTAGTGAGTTTAATGTTGCTGTAATGGGCTGAACTTGGTGTGAAAAACGCTCCAATATAACAAACAAAAATGCGCAACACAGTTCCTCTAACATAAACCTCGCTCCAAGGTGATATCTGTGCTGGGGATATTATCTTCTATTACTCTACATTTTACAGAGGCTTCTTATTTTTATATTGCTTATTCACTGACTACGCTACCATGGAAACACGATAGTATGGATGTCAGTTGTATGTATGTTTTGGTTTATTAAATTTTTGTTCCAGAAACAGAAATTTAAAAACAAAAAATGTGTGGTAATTATAGTTTTACGTTTTAATTTAAAAAATTCTAAATCTAAATACCAGACATTCTTCCATTTCACTTAAAAGAAGTGATGAGATAAATTCAAAAATTGTTTGATTTTCTATTTTTAATTAAGTAAGATCTAAATCACTATAAAACAAATGTAAAGAGGACTTGGTTTTTGTTTTTGAGACTCGATGTCTCAAAAACAAAAACCAAGGCACCAAAATGGAGCACCAATGAGGGCTGTGTTGATGAGCGAGCGCAGAGTAGTGTATGCTGTCAATCATCACTTAAAATGAAAACGAGATGGAAATCAAATCATTTTTTTAATTTTAATCATCTGTTTTTAACCATAAAAAAGAAAACATTATATTTCAATTTTGATTTATCTTCAAAATCAAGTAATCACAAAAAAATTAATTTTTCCATTTCTGAAGCATTGAATTGCGAAATGATACAGACCATGTATGTCAGAACAGCATGGGTAAGATCCATCTCAAACCAGGGAGTGTTTTTTGTCACTGGGTTATTGGTAGTGAAGTTGCACATTTGTAGTGAAGTTGCACATTTTTCAGTACTTTATCGCAATAAAAAATTCTTGACTGTTAAATATCGTCTATCATGCATGCATACAATACTTAATACACCCCATAATATACCCCACTAATCTCAACATGATTCCTCCGTTACCCACTCATACCGCCTCCTCCTTCCCCGGACTAATCTCAGCACCATGCATGATCGGGCCTTCTGTTCTGCTGCCTGTGGAATGCCCTCACTGACCATCTGAGGGCTCCACAGACGACTGAGACATTTTAAAAAGGACTTAATTCTTTCCCTTTTGGCAGAACCTATAACTTTTAATTAACATTGCTGCTTTTTGGTCATATTTTTATATAATTATTATTGTATTTTTTATTGATGCTTTTATCTCCTTTTACTTTGTAGCACTTTGAGATTTGATCCAAATGTAAAGTGCGTTATAAATTAAATGTATTATTATTATTAATACATTTTATATTTAGTATAGACACATCATCCATCTTATCTGTATATTTATGAATCAATTACAGTACATGATAAATAAAACTCAGAGTTAAATCAAAACAACAAATGTCAGTGAACCTTATGAGTGAGGAGTTTGCGTTTGACGGGCTTTAGACAAATTCTGTTCTAAACATAAAATACACTAAATACATACAGTATTACATGGAGGCTGAGGTACTGTTTGGTTGTTTTTACTCCAGGCCTTTAGTAAGAAGAAGACGGATGACAGGAAGGAGTGGCTGACTAACTTCATGGAGGACAGACGCCAGAGGAGGATGCACGGCCTGCCTGAGGTTTGTGACTTTGCACAAAGGGCCTGGAGCTTTGGAGCTTCACATGCTCGTATCTGATAGAAGTTCTTCAGAACTATCAAAAAATGTACATTAATTGATGATGGTTTCCAAAAATCTTAAAGGACATGTAAGAAATTAACTTGTAAGAAAGAAACTTGTTCCAAATAACCACGTTTTGTCTTCAGAAATAGAAAAGGTTAATGAAGCCCACTCAAAGATAATCACCCAGTATCTCACAACACTGAATTTGTAACTCAAACTCAAATTTCTCATAGCTCCAAATAAAAAATAACCCAGTATGTGAAGTATAAAATAATAGCTACTTTGGTAGTTTATTTTTATTTATTTTTTATCTTGAATGTTTTTAAGTATTTGGAGACAGTTATTATTTTGAAGTTCCTCACTTTGAGTGTCTCTAGAAATCACAAACTAGAGTAATTTCTTCTGAGACAGTTTCGTGTTAGCTTGACTTACATGAGCTTTTTTTCCATCAGATTCAGGGAAATATTCTTCCACAGAAGCTGAATGAAATTCTTGTACTCTATTTTTATTTTTATTTTTTTTCCAGCAATACCTGTATGGTAGTCAGGCTAGGCACCTCTCCTACAATGACTTCATCAACAAAGAACTGATTTTGTTCTCCAACTCTGACAACGAGAGGTCCATTCCGTCTTTGGTTGATGGTTTGTATTTCATTCCTCTTCTCTTAACTCTGTCGTGCTACATCTGTCAGACTCTGTTTGTCTTCATCCGTAGATTCACCGTCACAACAAACCATTCTTATTTTCCATCTGCTGTTATTTGGACTGCCCCTCTGTTCTGATGCCTCTGCAATCGCTCCAACCAGCATCTCATCTCCCTCTCTATTTATGTTTCCTCTGTTTTCCAATAAGGGTAAAAATACTATGAAAGGAGAAAGTTAATTTGTTAACGATGGAGTGTGTGTTTTTAAGGTTTGAAGCCAGGCCAGAGGAAGGTGCTGTTCACCTGCATGAAGAGGAACGACAAGAGGGAAGTGAAGGTGGCACAGCTGGCTGGTTCAGTGGCAGAGATGTCTGCCTACCATCATGGAGAGGTATAGTCTGCTCAGAGTCCTCCAGACAAGTGAACTGAGAGGGATTCTAATAAGTTCAGAGTGAAGTTTTGTGTCGGTTAAATTACAGAAAGAAAAACGAAAGCAGTTTAGACTTATTGCGAGTTTGCTTGGAATTGAATATTCATATTAAAAGCAGCCAAATTTAAGATATGACCTCATCATCAGGTCTGTTTGCTGCTGACGTGTTGATTATTTGTAGTGATTCTCTCATCCCACTATCAGCCAACACTTTCTCTTTTGTCCCTGCAGCAAGCTCTCATGATGACCATTGTGAACTTAGCCCAGAACTTTGTGGGCAGCAACAACGTGAACATCCTGCAGCCCCTGGGTCAGTTTGGTACTCGAATCAATGGAGGCAAAGATGCTGCCAGCCCTCGTTACATCTTCACCATGCTCAGGTAACGCCACAAAGAAGTTTAGATTATGTCATTGAAGTCATTGGTAGTAAAAATACGGAAGAGTACACATATCTGACGATGGCGTTCTTGTTGCCCACAGTCCTCTCGCCAAGCTGTTGTTCCCAGCTGTGGATTCCAACCTACTCAAGTTCCTGTATGATGACAACCAGAAGGTGGAACCTGAGTGGTACATTCCCATCATTCCAATGGTGCTGGTGAACGGTGCTGAAGGCATCGGGACAGGCTGGGCGTGTAAGATCCCCAACTATGATCCCCGAGAGATTGTCAACAATATCAACCGCATGCTCAACCGCCAGGAACCCCTACTGCTGGTAACCAGTCTTAAAGTCTATTGTTCACTTCCTGTTTTGTGACTGAGCATCTACAGAATTGAACTATATTATCATTCAAACACACACTGAATAAAAATTTTAATTCACCTTTAAAAGTCATACCGTTCACACCCGTATTCTGATCATCTCAAGACTTCACTTCAACAGAATTCAACAGAATTCTCCATAACAACTGAGGTTTTAAAAATGCTTTTAAATGTAATAAACTGTCCGAAACGAAGTGATGATGACTCCATTCAGTTTATTCAGTGTTGTTCTGGTTTCCAAAGGCCCAGAGATTCCAAATTCACTTGAAAAGAAGTCATTCACACCTCTTTCAAGTTGAAATTAAAGCATTAGCCGGCAGCTGTAAACAGAGGTCAAACAAATCAACGGAGGTGTGAAGTTCCCCCCAGTTTCAGATCTTTGGGCCCAGAAGTTGATCCACTGAATCTGATGTACTCATGCCCTCCTTCACACGTTGAAGAGATTAAGGATTATACTTTGAAATTAGACCTCATTGTACTTGAAACAGAAAGCCAAAATAAACTTGTAGCAGTTTTTCTCCATACCTGTTGATGGCTCACTGGTCATATTAGGTTTTTGCATCAAACTTTCTATATTTGTTTATTTACAGATGATCACTAATTTTTTTGTCTTCAATTTGTCATTAAAACAGCTTCCCAGCTACAAAAGCTACAGAGGCATGATTCATGAACTGGGCCAGAACCAGTACCTGGTCAGTGGAGAGATATCTGTCTTGGACAGGAACACTATTGAGATCACTGAACTTCCTGTTCGGACATGGACACAGGTACAGTTCAGCCTCTTTGGAATATGAATTGTGGTCATGTCACTGTTCTGCAATATTAGAATTATCCCTGTGTCTTCCCTTGCTGTGTGCAGACCTATAAAGAGTCGGTGCTGGAGCCCATGCTGCAGGGCACGGACAAAACTCCAGCTCTCATCAATGACTATAAGGAATATCACACAGACACCACAGTCAAGTTCGTGGTCCGTATGTCTGAGGAGAAGCTGTCTCAGGCTGAGACTCTTGGTCTTCATAAAGTCTTCAAGCTGCAGTCCAGCCTTACCTGCAACTCCATGGTAAACTGATCTCATTTCAGCCTCAAAGAAAAAAATCTATTATAGAATGTTTGTCTTAAAAGCTTTTCCATTTTGAAAACCGACAATTTATATCCTCTGTCAGTTTTTAATAGTTGACTCATATCTTGTATGATGCTCAGGTGCTGTTTGACCACATGGGTTGTCTAAAGAGGTACGACTCAGTTCAAGACATCCTCAGGGAGTTCTTCGAGCTTCGGCTGCAGTACTACAAACTGAGGAAGGACTGGCTGATGGGCAGCCTGGGAGCTGAGGCCGCCAAACTATCCAACCAGGCTCGTTTTGTGCTGGAGAAGATCGAAGGAAAAGTTACAATTGGTAAGAATCCCAACAGATTGTCATGTGTCAGTGAATGGTTGAATGTTTTCTGACCTTTTGACGTTTTTATGCAGAGAACAAATCCAAGCGTGAACTGCTCCGCATGCTGGTCCAGAAAGGTTATGAGTCAGATCCAGTGGTTGCCTGGTCCAAAGCTCAGGAAAAGGTACTACTTTTGAAAATACTGAAAAAACATGCACACACCCATAAATACCGCAAACGCATCACTGAGAATATAAAAATAACATGAGGCTCTCACCTTTGAGGTAATCCTTGCTTACAAACACAAGATGGTGCTGCTCTTGCACCGTTCTGTAGACTGAACCTAACATGACTCATGGTCCAATATGGAGGAAGCAGCAGGAGTCTGTTTCTACCCCATGATGACACGATTCCGACTTTTTTCTCTTGCAGTCTCAGGAAGAAGAATCTCAAGAAGCAAACGACAGCGACGGCTCAGTAGATTCTGGCTCGTCGTCAGGACCAAACTTCAACTATATCCTCAACATGCCTCTGTGGTGCCTCACTAAGGAGAAGGTGGATGACCTGCTAAAACAGAGGGACCTAAAAGTGAGAGGATGCGTTGATCTTTAAAATTTCTGAATCCTTCGCTCTTGTCAGGAGTTTCTGGTGTTACAGCGTCATTGTGTCAGAGTTTAATCAAAAAACAACTATTGACTCGTTCTGATGAACAAACTGAATGTGTGTTGATGTGCAGAGAGGTGAACTCAATGACCTCCAGAGGAAAAATCCAGATGATCTGTGGAGGAATGACCTGTCGGTATTCATCGAGGAACTGGATGTAAGTGTTACGTGTCGGGCATTTATTATAGTGTCCACACACATTAGTAAGCTGTTGTGAAGTCATTGTTTATTTGAGCTATGAAGTTATGATGTACTTTTCCAATTTGTTGTATCACATTCTCACCCAGGGTCTTTATTAGACACTGCCTCTATCCAAATGTGGGAAAAAGTCTCTACATTGGAATAATTTGTCACCTCACAACAAATTCTCATCACAACAAAACAGGAGTGGAAAGGCCGTGTATTGTTTTGCATCAACGCTTCACAATGTACTGTTTTGAAATGTAGTGAGTTGAGAAGAATCAAGGTAGTAAATACATTGCAGTTCTTCAGAGGACACTCTCTGTCCCCAGTTGCTACCATTATAAAGTTATTGTTGGTCCAACAGCTTTATGCCAACTGTGGAAAAAAACTGTAGTGACAAAAATAGCAAAAGGCTACTCTCGCAATATTAAAAATGAAACTGTTTAAAACCCCAGGATTTTCTAAAGTAAAGGTGGAGATGAATATTACACACATACCTCTGCGTTGGGGGGGGTGAACCCTTCTTAATCCAAAACGAGATGCTTTCAGTGAGGGATAAACTTTGTGTTTAAATCAACAGGTAATAAATACTTAAAACTGCTAGTTATGAGGGATTGGCAGAAGAAAAATAAATCAGAATATCACCTTTGCCTTGTGCTTTTTGTTGGGTCGGAATTTTAATTTTATCTTTTTTTTTAATCAAGCTTAAATCGCCAATGCCTCTGCGAAGTCACTGTCTCTTTTCTCACCTACACTTCGACAAGGTCCCTGTTCAACCTTGTTCTATTCGTTCAGTTTTCAAAATACTTTCTGTTAATTCTGGTTATGGCATAGATCAACTACATTGTCATAAGCACTCTCAGATGATCACTCTTACCTTAGTAAGAGGTAAGAGTAGCAGGGGAAACAGAGAGCCAGGCTCTACTCAACAATGACATAATCCACCAACTCTCCAGTCAATATATAATTTGTTTAATTCAGTCAGAAAGTGTCCAAAATAAACTGGCCAGCTATCTCTGTTGTTTGTCCTTAGCGAATGTCATTGCCCACTTGCTGTAGCTTCATTATATAATATAAACCCTTCTCTACTAACGCTCCAAAAAGCAAATAAGATTTTAACTATGATTAACTATTCTTTTAAACCACTATCAGTACAATGCAAAAAATATTTTGCAATAGGAGAGGTCAAGCTGCTTAAATGAAAAAATCCTTCTTTTCATAGAAAATGTTAAACTAATGTTGTGTGAGCGTCGTTGTAAGAGAACTTTAAAACTTAGAGGTTTTGAAAAAAAAGAGCGTCAACAGTATTTGTATTTATAACAAAGTCGAGTAGTAGAGTTTGACAGGATTGTTGCTCTGATGGAACTGTTGTCGGACATGATAGTGAATAAATCATAGTAGTATCATAAAGTATCCCATCCTGTTTTTTGAATTATCGCTTTATTAGAGACTTAATTTTTTTCTGTTTATCTTTCCAGAAGTGATTTTTTTTACAACCAGGTAGTTAAAAGTTTGATTGGGTGTGAATTGTCATGTTTTGTCTCTAAGAAATTGGAGGCCATTGAGCGAGAGGACCTGAATTTAGGCAAGGCCATCAAACTGGTGAAGGGGAAGGTGGGCAAGCCTAAAGCAAAGAAGATGAACCTGGAGGAAACATTGCCTTCACCATTTGGTCGCAGAGTGGAGCCTCCAACGCAGCCCATTAAATCTGACTTAGCCAAGAAACTTGCCAAAAAGAAGAAGGTAACAGATTCCTAGCGAAAGCAATGCTTAAATAAGAACGAGGACTGCCATGATTTTAACAGACGGTGTTTCTCTCTCAGGGTGACACAGATCCAGCCGTGAAGCTGGAATTTGATGAGGAGGCTATAGGCGGTGAGGCAGCAACGGGAGAAACCGCTGTGGTCAAACCAAAGGCTCCACGTGTCAAGAAAGAGAAGAAAGAGCCCGGTTAGTACTGATTTAATACTATTCCATCAATTGTTTTTTTTACTTTGAAGACTTTGAACATTCAGCTCTTCTGTCCAAATCTAAATGTATGGACCTAAAAAAGGCCAAATAAAAAAAATATTTTTGAGGAGCTTTTTGAAGGTTGAGGTTGGAAGATATTATGAAATCTGTAGATAAATGAATTGTCAGCTGCAGCTGTCCAGACGTGATGCAGCATTCTTTCTCCTATGTTTCCTATACTTTCTGGCCTGATGGCTGCTTTCACCTAATGCACCTCGGAGGCATCTGCACTGCTGGGATCGATGATTGAACCCGCAGGTCCTCTTCAGCCGACATTCTGCTAATCCGTTTCACTGTGTTACAGGTGCTCCTAGAGTGAGAAAACCTCCAGGTCCCAAAGGTACCCCTGCTAAGAAGGTGAAGAAGAGAAACCCATGGTCTGATGATGAGTCTAAGTCAGAGAGCGACCTAGAGAGCAGCGTCGTCATCCCCAGAGAGAACAAGTCCCAGAGAGCATCAGGTAATGTCCAGTCAAATGTTAGACATGGATGGACCTCCACTGTTGACATAACCGCCACCATCAGGCCAGTTTAGATACTGTAGGCTTCAGTTTGGCAGCTCTTTTTATTTTAAACATAAGATCTGGTATTGTGCTACGTTTTCACCACATCTGCCAAATCCTTGGAACTGAATATGACACAAAGACAAGAAATGTTTTAGACTTAAACAGCAAACAGAGCAAACTTCACATTCTAGGGGAGTTCAGGTCATGCTTCCCTGGAAGAAAACTTTGTACCTTTTTAAAATGAAATGCATCTGGTGCCCTTTGAGAGCAGAATTAAGAAGCTAACGCTATGATGAACTTTGTCCTCTTTAAACATTTTTGAACTCTAGTAATCAATTTAATCTTATCATAAACATATTGGTATAATATATAGTAATAATGACATGATAAAAAAAATGCAATAATTAGTTTAGTAATAGTAATTTACTGGAGTAAAGTAAACATTTTAGCCATCAAAAAATGAAGCAAAGTTGGTTACCTTTGTTGAACTGGTAAAGTTTTTAGAAGGGGGAAACATTTTTTTTAACGGGGGTATATAAACAGCAATATTTCCCACAGATACACGTGTATGTCAGAGAACTGATGAACTTCTCTGACATACTGTCCATTTCTCTGATGTTAAAACTTGCCTACTGTCACTCCCTTAAGACAGCCTTTCTCTCCTGTTGCCCTACTGTTTTATTTAACTTAATTGTTATCATCAATTAATTGTCGTTTCTTGATGAATTTCTCCTCGAAATGCGAATGTTAGCATTAATCAACACATCTTATGTTAAGCCAGGAGTACACCGTACGAGTCGAGCCCGATCACACTTGCAAATGAGCCTCGGGACTGTGGGGTGTCAGTCCTTTGTCGTTTCTCGTGCAGTGTAAGGGGGTCATGAGGGCCGATTAGCATCTCAGTGACAACCGTGGGATAATCAGATGGTTTTCTGGCATATCAGAAAATATTGTCTGGGTCTCATCTGGATCGGTTGACGTCAACACCTTCTTTTCTCACTGCGCCTGTGAGAAGTGGCTGAGCGTATGAGATGCCATGACAACAAGACGCGTTATGTGGATAATAAATCAGTACCCATAAGGTAGAAATTGCAGTTTGTGGCTGGTAGCAACTGAACAGCAAGGGCGAATGAGAGGTTCACAGGTGTTGTTATCAAGTCAACGCTCTAGACAGTCAGAAGTAGCTCGCTTACCTCCAGATCTCTTGCAAAATAGTCCAGCCATACCGGACACAGCATTCTAGACACTTACGAGTCCAGTTACGCCGGCACCTTTTTAAAAAAAAAAAAAAAGAATCAAGACACTTTATTTCTGTATAAGCACGCTGCAAATACACTATACTTTTTTCTGACTCAGACCTCTCAAACAAAACTTTTATCAATAACGACAAGGGGCTGCAGGACCCGGACAGGTCGTACAGTGTGAGCAGTCTTGTCGTGCAAGTGTTAGCAAAGCAATTGTGCGCCTCCACAAACATTTGATTCGTACTGTGTGAGTTGAAATCAAACAGCCATGACTCTAAGGTCGTACAGTGTAAAAACCAGCTTTAGTTTCAATGATAACTTCTGTTTTTTTAATGTCTTACATCGATCATGATAAGATTATGCCTGGGCGAGTGGATGACTGCAGTCAGTGGATACTTTAAGGATAATTAATGTTATTTCAAACAGCCTCGGCTCCTCACTGTACATGGGTTCGGGTGCGCTTCACTAACTGTGAGAGGCTGGAGAGTGTACGGAGCAAGGGGAGGGGCTGATTGAGTCGGGTTGAAGGGAGATTGATGGAGCAGCGGTGCAAAAACACATCGTTAACCATCTTTTGAAGTTCATGGTCATTCAGAAAAGTTCTGCTTTGGTCTGATTCAGTTGATGATTTCCTTTCCTAACATTACAATGTTCTTTTCGTATGGTGGTGTTTTCTATTGAGCATTGAATAGTGATGCTTTTGGCATTGCAGGAGCCTTGCCAAAGTAGCACCTCTTATCCCAACATTTTGAATGTCACACATCACAGCATACATTTAACATATTTCAGCATCCGTTTCTTAATGTACAGATTCTTTGATCTGAGACACCAACCAATAGCAGCATTACATTCAGTCCACCATGAGCTTTAGGCTAAAACTTCTGAATATCCTCACCTTGAAGGATCTGGGGGAACCGTCTGATGCAACCCAGTAGCAACAGCAGTCATGATTTGTACGTGACAGCAGAAACCAGAGCAGCGATAATGTGGTGTGACTCACTCTCTGCTCCTGTCCTTCAGCTTCCAAGCCAAAATACACCTTTGACTTCTCAGAGGAGGAAGAAGAGGAGGCAGATGAAGAGAACGGCGATGATGACATGGCTTCTTCTCCGGTGAGGTCCTTCAAAGATGATTTAGCTTCCTCTGAGACTAAGGAAGTCTTCAACGACCATAATGACGACGAGGATGAGGATGATGATAATGAAGTTTCCTATTCTCCCCCAAAACCAAAACCCACGTAAGATTCCTGCTTATGATTTCATAATGTTTGAGGTCATGTTGGATTTTACCCAGACGATGGGATGTTTGAAATCTAACCAAGGCGCTGTCCCACCTGATTTCCCATCTGAGAATCTGTTGTCTGTGCTCCTCTGAAGGTCCGCACCTATAGCTAAAAAGAAAGAGATCACCAGCATCTTTTCATCCAAGTCAGCATTCTCTGAAAAAAGCAACGACAGCGGTGAGTCCGTCAGTAACATCGTTCTCCATCACACCAAGCAGGTCTGGGCGATTAATCGTAAAAACATTAAGATCTCCATTCAGACATATAGAATATAATTTCTGAAGTCCGGCGATTCTTTAGCATCTTGATTCTTAACTTAAGCTGCAGCGCAACTCGTTAGCTTAGCTGAAGCTCATATTAACACGAGAAAGACCTGTCTATTTAAGCACATGGACTTATGGGATTTGTTTATAGGTGCCCTGGAGGAGCATGGGAAAGTTTATAACTAAGCTTTAGCTTACATGAGCTAAGTGTTGACTTGGATTTAGCGTTAACTATGAGTTCTACTGAGTAGCCAGAGAGCTAACATCAGTTAGAACAAGCAGAAACAGGGGTGGTATTTTTTTTCATCACTCCTAAACTAATGTCTCCCATAGTCTTCTTTTATTTCTACCACTTTTGTTTCCTGTTGTATCACGAGGACTACTAATATTTTGCCGCTAACTACATGGAGGACGTGCACTAGATTGTGGATACCAGGCCGAAGTCTGACGGGTCCCAAGGGGCTGCATTCGGATTACAAAAAAACGGAAGATCTAACATGCTCCAGTCAGGCTCGATCAATAGTCTCTCGGACTCGCACCAGTCTCGGATAACTATTTAGACATTTTGTGTGAAGTCGGGTTTGGTCATGAAAGCCAATCTAACATGATGCATTCAAGATATCGTAGTGAAGACCCAATTTAACAATAGAAAAAATTAATGGACCTTCAGTTTGTATCTCCATGTCGGCCTCAAGTAATTTTTCAGTATTGGAGGTCTTTTTTTACGTGACTCCTGTGGGCTCGTGTAGGCAGCTTATGTTCTGTGTTGTATTTCTAGCTGTACATTCTCATAGAGTAGCCAAGCTTGAACAAGGAAGGACTTTATGAAAAGCTTGTCTTCAGTGAAATTTATAACTACTGTAAAGAAAGCAGGGAAACCAATAGATTTGAGGGATTTTGATTCAGTTCCGTATGTAGAGTCTGACAAAGTAGTTTTAAATGGTAAGACTCCAGTTTCATTATATTTAATGATTAACCGCTGATGACAGTGTGTAATGTTTGTGTACGATGAGTTAAAACAACAACTATAAGGGCATTGAGCCAAAAACAGACTTTTTACAGTCATTTACTCATACATAACCACATATGCGATCGGGCAGTGCAGTAGGAGCTACCTACCTACTAGGGAGTTATCCCTTTGGTGCCTGCATGCATTTATCTGTTCTACATATGGACAGCGCATGAAGCTTTTAAATTTCTCGTGTCCATAACAAAGGGAAATATGAGCCGTTTAAATAAACTTGACGCGGAGATTGTGGGGAGAATCGCGGTCTTAATTCCAAGCAAGAAATTAGCGATTCCCAATTTATCCAAAATCACCAAGCCCTAACACCAAGTATACACACTCCTAGTCAAATGTGGGTGGAATTTCTACTGAAAGTCATTCACAAATACTGCAAGTTAAAGAATTCATCAAATTTTATTCTCGACCGCAGTTTGATTAAGAATTAAATTCAAACAATTCAGCAAAAATGTCATAAAATGCACTGATCTGTATGCAGCAAAGACAAAATGTACACGCTTTTTCTTGCAGTATATTAAACAGAATCCTTCATATAACATTTTAGTCTGCAGATCAGTGCGGGTCAGGGAGTGTGTATGGATCAATCAGAGACAGTCTTCAGGCACCTAAAGAGCAGCGGGTGATTATCAGCATGTTTTTGTCTTGCAGATGCATTCAAGTCGGACAGTGACGATGACAACGGCCCAGTCTTCTCCACCTACTCCAGCAGCTCAGCTTTCGACAAACTTTCCCCAGCAAAGAAAGGTAGACACTTGCACAAACATCAGTCCTGAGTGATCAACATCTGCTCTAACTACCGGTGTGAACGCACCCTGAATGTATCTGGGAACCACTCTGACCACATGCAGAGGCGAGCTAGTTCACATGTGAGAGCAATCTTTTAAGGAGAAACTTAAAAGATATATAAATGTAAGGAACAGCTGAAGATTTTAGATTGCACTATGGCGTGAAATTGGCATTAAATGCATCATATCTGATCTGGCTGACATTTTAGCAGCTGTTTGAACTCACTTTTTTTTGTTTTGACATTTTACATACTATAAATAAATTATATAGACTAATTTGTTGCAGCCCATGGAGAAAATCACTTTTCTAATTTCCCCTGGCACTCAAAATTGGGCAGCCCAGTGTTCCTACAGGGATGTGTCAAATGCAGAGAAATTATTTCACCATGTTGTACTATGTATGGCTGTTTGGATTAATAAAGTATCATTATTAATGCATCGCACAAATACTTGATTGAAATACCCAGTAACTTCTGTATGTATTTTGAGCTGGGTAGGTAGTAAGATCTGAACACAAGTTTCAGTGCAGGTTTGAACAGGTAATACGTTGACCACTAGAGGGAGCTCCATCATAGCTAACATCAGTAATGGAGACCATTGTTTTAAATGGATGAATGGATTGTTCATGAACACCTACAGTAGAGACCATGGAGAATAATACATATTAGAGTTTAGTTCATGGATGATAGATTCCAGTGTGAGCCATATTTAATGGTCACTTTGTTCTGTTTGATGTCTACAGCTAAGAAGCTGTCTGATGACTCCCCTAAACCCAAAAAGCCAGCAACACCACGAGCAAAGAAACCAGATAAATCTATCTGGGACTCTGACTCCGACACCGGGTCCAAGAAGCCAGCAGCGTCAGCTCTCAAAGGTTCGGCTCTCATTCTGGTGTTTTCCCTAAGAATGAATATTCTTCAAAGTGCTGATGGTGACTGTTGTGCTGTGCAGGTAAAGGACGGGGGAAAAAGAGGAAGGGCTCCGATTCTGAGGAAGATTACAATCCAGTGAAGAAAGTGTCCAAACCTACTCCAGTCAGAGTGAGTATGAGAGTGAACATTAACATGCTGCTGCTGTCAATGTGAGTGATGGAAAGAGATTTAACGCGGCCTCTCTTCAGAAGCCATATAAGCTGCATTTCCACCAAGGTGATTTCAAGCTAACGTCCATGAAAAGCCATACGTCACTCTTATGCACTTAAATTCAAGATCCAGGGATGGCAATACTCCACACATCCACTGATTTTGGTCAAATGGTGTGTCTGTGAAACATTTAAATCCGAGGAGAAAAGAAATGACCGGAAGGCGAGCAGATAGCAGTATTTTAGTTTTATTACTATGTGCATGCATGACATGAAGGGATGCATTTGACGAGACAAAACAAGAAATTAGAGTAAGGTGAACCAGGCAGCTATTAGAGGTGCAGCGGACCATGCTGATCTGTGATACGCACAGACCACCACCCACAGTTCAGAATTCATGTAGTCCACACATCAATGGTGAAGTTAAACAGTTCAGTCTAAAAAAATATGTATGAATTGTCTAATAAATGCACACAAAGCAGCTGTGTAGACTCGCGAACAGAGGGTGTTAAATAGTGGACAGACAATCATGGATTCTGGAGAGGAAGATCATAAAAGGCCTCCTGCATTAATCAAGTCAAAAGTATGCTGGCACTTTGGCTTCCTAGTAAAATACAGTATGTTGCTAAGGGAGGTAGGGCGTTGGATTAAACTGTTGTTGTATGCCAACTACGTGCCCTGAGAGTCTTTTAAGAATCTTAAAACATACACAATTTCATGTATTGAGATTCAATAGTGTATGTACTGGTCCCAAGGCAAGCTGGTGGCTAAACATGTTCAGCTTGCTCCCTGCACACCTATTGGTCTGAAAACTGATGATTGATGTTTACATTCAAGACCATGAATGAACATTCCCTGCTTTTCAAGTGTTTCATTGATTATTTGACTTACAAGTTGAGAGGAAAGTTTTATTTTCTTTATTTTTTTGATCTGAAAAAAATTATCTGAGTTTATGCTCCACTGCACCTCATCAGTTGTCTGGTGACTCATTCTGCTACAGTTTATGCATTCATGTCAATCTTCTGCTTGAACACGCCCACACATTCAGAATGAGTGACAGAATCCTGCTTCATGGTGAAAGCAGGATAAATGTCACTCATGTCCACAGTATTTTCTTTTTCAAAAGCATTCCCCCCCCCCTGTGAGTGAAATAGGAACTATTTGAGGTAAATATGAAATATAAGAGAAAGATCTCAAGTTGATCATATGCAGCACATCTGGAGTTAATCAGACCAACAGCAAGGAAGTTGTATTTTTGTTAAAAACATCCCCGAGTGAGTAAAATTTTAACTAACTACTAAGTTTAATACATAGATCTCTTTGATTTAGTTGTACTAAATCAGGCTAATGGTTAAGAAGTTATGACTGAAAAGCAGTTTTTCTGTCAAGGAAAAAAATTCCCCCTAAAAGTTAAATATGTAATAGATGGATCTCCTCAAGTCGATTCGGATGCACCAAAATCCGACTAATGATTAGGTAGTTAAATCCAAAGACCAGTGATTTCAGTAAAAAGCTCCACCTAGTGAGTAAAAATGTTACTTTTGGAGTAAAACTATGTATTCAAGATAGATCTCCTTGAGTCGTTTCATATGTACCTAATCTGAACTAAATCGTACCAACGTTTGCAAAATTATGGCCTTACAATCTGTAAAGAAATTGTGAAATAAACAATTTAAAATAAGAAAAACAAAAACAAATGGACAACAAAACAGAAAATGGATGAAAAGGATTAAGAAGAGTGGTTACTTATAACTAGAGACCAAGCACTTGTGGAGCGCAAACTTACCTACCTTTGTTTTTTACTCTCATAAACAGTCATTGTTGTCATTTCCTGTTCTCTTCAGTATGGAAATTCAAAGGAAAAAGACATAACAGTACCCATGGTTTCAAAAAAAAAATCATTCAGATTCCTCCATTAATGTCTGAGTTACTGCCAGCCTCTAAATACACCGACAACTGAAACAAACTCTTAAGTATCTCTCAAATACACTGTAGCTGGTCGTCTCTTGCGCTTTCCACTTCAGCAACGCTGTTCAGCCCACTGAGCCCCCCCGCTCCAACCCTAATGGAACATCAAATGAGCAAAGGCATCGATAATGGACACTTTTAAGAGACCGCATCGTCACATTGTGACATCAGTAATCCTAACGACATATTATTTCTATTTTATTGTGAGTGCTGCTTAACGCACGTCACCAAAATTGACTCACCTCTAGGCTAAACTTTCCCCTGGGCCAAATTTCACGCAAAACCGTTTATTTGTTTTTCTGTACTCCTTTGACAAACAAACCTTGTGGTAATGGTTTTTACTGTCTTCCTGTGCAGAAACCTCAGAAGCCTCCATCTGATGATGAAGATGACGATGAAGACGACGACGACAGCAACGGCCCGAGTCCTATGAAAGCGTCGAGCCGCGAGCGACCCGGCCGGGCCAAGAAGGAGGTGAAGTATTTCGATGAGTCAGACAACGAGGACGACGTCGGGGATGACATTTTCGATTAAAAACATTCTAACACACTCCACTTGTTAAGGAGTTTCCTCCTCCTCCTGTGTTCCCACAGACTTTTGTACATTTCCTGTTTGGTTTTCTTTTCATGACTGGTGACCTTCGATAAATTTTAATGTGTCAGTGTTTTACACTTTTTCTTACACATACAGGTTTCTTTTTTTACTCTCATTCAGATGTTCCGTATTTGTCCGAAGCAGCTTTTAGAGGTTTAGATTGCTGTTTAGCACATTTTAATTGTTCTTAAAAATACTATGTAACTTTTTGAACATGAAGTTGAAAGTAAACAATGAAATGTTTTTGCCGGCCTGATTATTTCATGACTCAGCAATATTACACAGAGGAACTTTTCTGTTATATTGAATGGCGATGCAAAGTCCTGTAAAATGAATCATGAGGCCCTGACTCGGATTGCGTCGTTGGGAGTCATTAGTGTAACCCAAACAGCCAGGGAATAGCTGTTCACTACAAGACCAAGCTGATCCGAGGCTTATCTTAGGAAGCAGTTCAATCACATCATCACTTTATCTGCATCATTGCATCTTCAGAGGCAGGAAATTGGCTCCTAAGTCTCACCAGTGGCAAACTTTGCCAGAGTCAATAGAAATTCCAGATGATGGGGATCCACAGTGACACATGTTATCTACAAATGGAGAAACCCTTGGAACAACAGTAGCCCACCTTCCAAAATTCCTCCAGGAGCCTGTTGAACGCTCATTCAGGACGGTAAAGATCCAGTGCAAACTTGCAAGGAACTACAAGCCTCTCCCCTCAACTAAGGTCAGAGGCCATGGCTCTGGCCCAGTCCCCAGAGACACTGGGCTAAAAAAAACACGAGTGAGGGCAGGTGAGGGTCTCAAGAAGCTTAAGGCACATTGAATTTACCCACGACGCACTTTGATGACCCTCGATATACTCATGCAGCTTTCTTTGTAAGGATGGACGTGTTTACCGTGACAGATTTTCTATGTTTCCTGTTTATGCCCTGCTCCATCTCAACATTGAAAGGGGTCCTACCCTCCTTTTTTTTCTAAAATGTCATTCCCCTCAGCCAATTGGGACACATGATTGATTTAAGTAGACCAACAGAAATAAAATAAAATTCTGTGATTTATTTGCACAAACACATGAATTGGCTTCAGATTAATGATGGGCACCACCTGTAAAGGCTTGAAATGAAAAGTCTGTTTCAAATAGTGAATCAGTAATAGCCCTTTTCCACCAAGGAGAACCTGGCGCTAGTTAGATGCTGGTGCTAGTGCCAGTGCTTAGCTGGTTCAACTTGCGCACCTCCTAAGAACGTGTTTGCTTTTCCATTGGCAAGGAGCCAAGTCAGTGCCGCGCCATTATGTCACCGCATAACGTCCGTACGTCACTGTCAGTTTACCCAGAAACGCCCGCGCCATGCTCAAGCACAACAACGAAGATGGAGGAGCTCATCGTCTCTATGCAAGTGCTGTTCCTGGGTTTGAAAGCTTTCATTGAGAGCCAGAGCCAATAAAAGAACTTTTGTTATTGATTTTTCAAATGGAAAATATTATTGCTAGTTTATCGGTTGAAACTTGCTCGGCTGATGTTTTAAAAATGGCGGTTAATTGTTTGCGCCGGTCCTTTTTTTGTCACTTTAACCGCACTCCCAGCCCCCGACGTAATCAGTTCTTGGCTCTAGACCAGCAAAGAGTTGGTGTTTGTCAGTCCCCAGTTTTGAGAGCCAGGAGCTGGTGCTCAGGCTGTCAGAAAGCTACAAATTGGTGCTAAATCAGGCTCTTGCTCCGAATTAGCCCTGGAACCAACTCTGTGGAAAAGAGGAATCGCAGAGTACTTCCACACGTCCTTTTGGATGAAATCTGTTCAACCACAGGATCACAGTGAAGAGTTAAGTTTCAACAACAGAAATGGTGGCATGGAGGAGGATTTTATAAAGTACCAGACGTGCACTGTGTACAATTAAGGGTGATCTTTCTATAAACTGAATATAATATCCATAACTGTTTTCTAATGTATAACAGAATTAAAAAAAATAAATGTTTTAATTAGTTTGGGAAAAAGCCCTTTATATCTCTAGCACCTGGGTGCTCCTCCCTGGAGGCCACCAATGTTGTGCTGCCATGTTTGTACAGTATCCCAGAACGGACTGACAAGAACCAGCTCAAGAGAGGGAGTTTCACATTTTTAGATTGAAATGGCACAGAGATGATAAAACGCTTTTCAACGAATACATTGTTACTGGATGTCTATTTTTTTGTTTTTGCAAACAGAGGATCGTGTTTACTATTTAGCACAAGAGAAAGCAACAGCGTGAAACCTGAATTTCAGCGTTAAAGAATGTAAGCATGGAGACCTGACTCGTGAAACCCTTGAGAGCTAAGCTGGTGAGGTCCTTGCGGTGCTCAGGAGATCAACTCGGCAGGTGACGGCCGTATTGTGCTCGCTTCTCCGCCGGACGCATTTCCTCAGGCCCGTCAGTCCCTGTCTGAACCTCGCAGCTTCCCGGGACGGTGGCTTGAGTGGTTACTACGTCACATCTCCTCACCCAGAGGAGCGATCACGCCACCTCACTGAGGCCGTCTGTCGCCTACATTCATCCTCCTGACATCGATAATGACTCCCTTTTGACACTGAAGGCCACCATAGATTCTCAGATAGGTTCAGGTGAGCTGAGGTGCAACATAATTTGCCATCGGAAACATCGTCAATGGATGCCACCATATTTTACAGACTGCACTTTTATGTAGAAAGAGGCAACGTTTTCTTGCCACACTGGTGGGCAGATGTTTTTATCAGTTCCATTTTTCCTTTTCCTTCTTTGCCATAATCACATTTTTCAGGACTTGTTTGAGTTATGGTTACGCTGTTCCCAATGGTTTCTGGTGCTGCTATCATTCATGTCCCTAAAGTTGAGGAAATAAAGATAAAATTGAGTTTAAATGAGTCATTAACCTGTTATTCTACATTAAATTACCCAAATTTGTCTTAAATGGAACAAAAAAAAAAACCTATTTATATCCCTGAAAAGTCCGCAATATTATGGAATCATCATTGTTGCGTCCACAGCCATAAATCTTTCGTATTAACATGATAACTTACAAACTATTTAACGGATCATTTCCTAATTTTACCCACATCACTGCGAGGAAGAACTGAATTGATTTTGGAGAAAGTCAGTTTTATATTTCCGACACTAGGGAGAGCTTTATCTCCAAAAGTGTTCAGGCCATTATTTTTCCAACTTTTGATCTGGTTTAGTCCATCTTTTGGTGTAAATGAATCCACTAGAGGAGATCTATCTGGTATATATCGTATTTTACTCCCTATGGGGAGCTTCTTTTTTTTTTGGTCAAAACTTCACATTTTATTTATGGAATTCTATCAAGGGGATTGCTTGTACAACGCAGGGGATTGGGTCTTTTCAAGTATATATCCTTGCTGTCGGGAATGACAGCTTAGACCTAGTTTCTGGATCCTGCTCTTTGGAGGGAACTGATTTCAATATTTGCACTTTGGTTGTGTCTAAAAATGAAAAAGTGTCCTACAAGTAGGGTACCATAGGGTTTATTGAAGATGAAGCTCCACTTTAAACCTCATGTTGATGAGCTAGCTTGACACAGACCCTGGTCCTCAGCTGAAGCTAAAAAGCACTTATTAGAATCTGCTTTCCTGCCTGTACTTGACTGTGGTGACACTAATAATAAAACCTCTACCACCTTGAAACAGCTGGATTCTGTTCTTCATTCAGCATTTTGTTTTATTACCGGGGATCACTTCAGAACTCTTCTCTGTAATCTCTACTCTGCAGTAGGTTGGTCAACCCTGTCCTCAAGGAGAAGGCAGCATTTTGCTTATGAATGCTAATGAAGTTATTTCGATCAGAGAATGAAGGAACGATGAATGACTTATTAAAACTGATGATTAATGATAATTATCCTATGAGAAGGTCTTCATTGTCACACTCTTCAAATCCAAGGGTCCGTGCCCTGAGCAGCTCCGTGGAATAACCCCCCTTTTGAGGTGGTGGTGGCTGATGACTCTGCTGAGGCTGATGGCTCTGCAAGGACTAGGTGGAGATGGGGAGGTGGAGGGCAGGCCAACCAGCAGCATGAAAGAGCTAGATGGAGGGAGGGAGTCATATCTAAAGGCAGCAGCTGATGGGGACGGGTTAAACATGCAGGTGGGAGACTGATGTCAAACTTTGGAGCAGGTAAGGTAAATAAAGCTGAGCGTAACTATTTGCTTCTGATATCTCACGGTAAATATTGGCATTTGGGCTCTGTATCAAAAATTGCACTTTATAAAAAACAACTTTAATAAGCATTTTCCAACAAATATAAAAGGTAGCACATCTTAAGTCTTCAATTTAAGGAGGACAGACGACTCACATTTCACATCTCTGTTCGGCTCACATCACAATGGAAAAAAAACGCCTACGGGTTTTGGTACAAAGTGACGAAACTTTTTGAAAGAAATCTGCTGGATTTAGGATTTAGCCCTAGATCCACTGAGAATCCAGTCTGTCGAAGCGCAACCTATTTTTCTGAACTTCAGTCAGAAGTTTAATGACGGCACTCTGACCTTCAAATGGAATATTGGCACTTCATTTGAAAGACATGCACATTTGTATGGAGTATTTGCTGGTTACTTTTATTGAATATTTCAACCCATCTTCTGTCAGGTGCTGGAGCAGGTGATGGGCTCCACCTGGAAAACAGGAAGCACAAGGGTGTCAGAAAATAAAGCTTCACATAAAATGTCACACTAACAGAGTGTAGTGTACTTAACATCTGTTCTAATAGTGTAGTTAAAGTATGTGCTGCTGCATTAAGGTGGGAAAGAGGTCAAGTTGTTTGAACAAACCCTCACCTGTACTTAGGGTGGTCCCGATATTAGATTTTGATATCTTGATTATTGTCAGAGAAATAATCACGGTTTCACGGTTTTCTTGATTATCGACACTAACGCAGGAAACACAGAGCAAAGAGTTAACACGGCTGTGTCTGTTGTTTGATGCGTGTGTGTCAGAATGTCAACTTCTGCTTCCAGAGGTGTGTTCAGGTGGGCAAACACACCTCTGGAGGTGTGTTTAGGTGGGCAGGCTTACCTACACACATTTTGTGTGTATAGGTAAGCACGTTTTGTGAAGGCAACGAAACCGCTCTGTGATGTCACTATGTGTTCTTACACCTGTACATATGTGTTTCTAGGAGTCCATGTGTGTGTGTGTGTGTGTGTGTGTGTGTGTGTGTGCTGTTGTGAAAGAGAAAGAAAACCTACAGAAAATATTCCTAAATAACACAATATTACCAAGAACAGTTAAATAACACATCACTAATCATAATCGGTGTATTATCTATTAAATGCACCAAACAACCAAATTGACATAATAACCAGAGTAAAATATTTGTATGAACTAATACGTCATCAGGCTGTTCCATCTTGAGGGCAGGTTTCTGGGGAAACACAGTGTGTTAAATGATGAGATATCTTTATTCAGAGCTCTACAAAACTGTGTTTCAGAGATTTAGAGATAGTGAGAAGAATTGAATTGTGCTCCGAGTTTAGCAGTTTGGACTCACGCTGTCGACTCATGAACCTTTTTTTAAAAATAGTTTTTAATTGTTATTATGGGGTATGGAGTTCAGATAGATGAGGGAAACATGACTTTAATTGATTTTACAAAAGGCAACATAATAAATGCAATGTATTAACATGTGTGACTGTATGAAAACAGGAAACTGCAATATGACCACAATAAAAAACAAATCCAATGTGATGTAATCTAAATACAATATGACAGACTCAACCGTATCACCATGCTGGAATTTCCTCGGCTGCATTGTCAGAGAGTAAAGACTTGACTTCACTCGAGCTGTTTCTACGCCTGCTGCTCATGTTTTTACAGCCGCTGACTATAAGCTGGTTCAACAGCGCCTAGTTTTTACCCACAATCCTCTCCTGCTGAGAGTTGTACTAAAGCTTTACACTGATGACAAACCTACACAACCTAAAAACCCCTGTGAGGGCTGGTCTTTAAACTGTGTTCAAAAGTTAACACCTCGTGAAAACAAGTTATTTTATTTTTAGATTTTATTATTATATGGTGGGAACAAGTTATTTTATCATGGGAACAAGTTATTTTATTATGGGAACAAGTTATTTTATAACGGGAACAAATTATTTTATTATGGGAACAAGTTATTATATTGTGGGAACAAGTTATTATATTGTGGGAACAAGTTATTTTATTATGGGAACAAGTTATTATATTGTGGGAACAAGTTACTTTAATGTGGGAACAAGTTATTTTAGTATGGGAAGAGATTATTTTATTGTGGGAAGAAGTTATTATATTATGGGAACAAGTTATTATATTGTGGGAACAAGTTACTTTAATGTGGGAACAAGTTATTTTAGTATGGGAAGAAATTATTTTATTGTAGGAAGATGTTATTTCATTATGGGAAGAAGTTGCTTTAATGTGGGAACAAGTTATTTTATTGTGGGAACAAGTTACTATGCTGTGAAGACAAATTATTATCTTGTGGGCAGAAGTTATTAAGGTTTGTGAATAAGTTATCTTGTGGGAACGAGTTATTATGTTGTGCGAACACGTTACTGTGTTGCAAGGACAAAATTATTTTGTGGGAACAAGTTATGAAGTTGTGATGACAAGTGTTATATGATTTGGGACAGTCCCAGAAAATGTTTCTGGTCCCCGATATTCCCACATTCCCTCTAGCATACTTCTGAGGTATCGTCATGTTTTGCTGGCATTTGTGAGGTTAAACACTCATGTTCTAGTTTTCCACACTAGTTCTCTCCAGATAGGACTGCAAAGTTCTCTGAATCAGCACAAATTTATTTTTATGTAACAAGTTATCCCTTTGTCATAATGAGTGTCTGTCAAGTGAACACAAGAGTACTGAAAACAAGACCTTATGTTTCGCAACCACGTTATGTTGTCGGACAAGTTATTACAGTTAGGTAATTAGTTGGTTTTTTTACGATGGTTTATTAGGGCCAAATTCACAACAACAAAAAAAGAAATTAAGATTAAGAGATTAGTCTAGTCTAGATTAGGTCGTAATATTATGAGAATAAAGTCGTAATTTTCAAGAATAAAGTCGCAATTTTGCGAGAGTAGTTGTAATTTTATAATAAAAAAAAGGTCATAGTTTTAATTGAACAAAAGGTCTTAATTTCATTAGATAAAGACATTGTATCACAAGAATAAAGTCGCAATTTTACAAGAAAATAGTCAGAATTTTATGAGAATAAAATCATACTTTTGGCCTACACAATAGACTCCAGTCAACTCTTATTATCATTCAACCAGAAACAACTTGGTTGTTTCACAGTATCCAGCTGAACAAAATGCGTTTTTCATGGATCAGCAAACACTGCAAAATCAGACATTCAACAACCGACGGAATGACAGCATGGTCGGAGGGGAAATGTTGGAGTAATGCAGCTGGTAGCGGCTAACTGAAGGGCGATCGTCGGCTGCATCAACGAGACATTCAAAGAGGTTTCGTGGTTTCACAAGTAACAGTGAGACTGGTCAGTAAGATTTGGGATCCTAACGGAGTAGAACTAAGTATAAATTATTAGGGTAATATACACAACTCCAAAAAATAAAGGGAACACTTAAATCACACATCCCAGATCTGGATGAATGAAATATTCCAATTGAAAATATTTATTGATTACCTAATGTAATTTGTTGAGAACAAAATAACGTAAAAACAATCGATGGGAACCAAAATCATTAACTCACTGATGACTGGATTCAGAATCATAGTCAAGATCTCCCCCCAGACCTGGATCAGGGCATCAGGCAGCTCCTGAACAGTCTGTGGCGTGACGTGGCGGCGGCGGATGCAACAATACATGATGTCCCAGAGGTGCTTGATTGGATTCTGGGCTGGGGAACGGGCGGGCCAGTCAATAACATCAATGCCTTCTTCATCCAGGAACCGCTGATACACTCCAGCCACATGAGGCTGGGTGTTGTCATACACAGGAAGGAACCCAGGGCCCACTGCACCAGCATACGGTCTAACAACGGGTCTGAAGATCTCATCCCAGTACCAAACAGCAGTCAGAGAACCCCTGGCTAAAATTTGAAATGCATAAATTAAATGATTTTTGAGTTATCGCGCTAACACGAAGGATCTGCGGCGGGCGCTATGACGATTCCATAATATCCCCGACTTCTCAGGGATATGGATCAGTGGCTGCATTGACGGGTTTAGCCCTCACATAATGTGGTGATCCCAAAGTTATCCCCAACTACTTCACAAGCACAGTGACCCGCATCGGAAGCCACGGCGGTTACGGGCTGACCCAGGCGAGCAAACACGTCAGAGAGATGCAGCTGTTCAATACTGAATGGACATTTTTCAAACCCCAGGAGATGATGGACATTCCCTGGTGACTTTCTGGACAAAAAACTGATACAATTCTGCTTCCTAAACCAGATCCAGGTGATCTAATAGGCCCACCTGATCATTTCTTAGTCTTGGAGATTGAAATCAGTCTTGATGTCAATGATAATTTAGAAGGTGCGAGACATTTTTACCGTCGTTTCCAGTATACATTACAGTGTGCTAGATGGTGTCACTGTTCACTGAAAGTCGAAGTGGTTATTAATTGTCACACGGGATGAAGTTGAGGAGGTTGTGAGAACATGACAAACCCACCAGATAAGATCAGGACCTGCCCATGGTTTACAGAGAGGACGCCCCATTCTGTTTGGAAGGAGTAATGCGCCGCGAAAGGGAACTACTACATTCCTCTGATAGCAGAAAATGATTGGAAGCTTCCTACAGATACATATAACGCCGTGGAACGGTAGTCGCTACTAAGACATCAGATACTCGTAAATATCCAAAGAGCCCTTCATAGTGTGTATATACAGTACACTCATGTAATCATGTACAATTATATTTCACCACCGACTTTCCTCCACAGAATAATCATTTCAGATCTCTCATGGATATAAAGAAATGTATTAAACATTAATAGTAATATAATATCAAAAAATGTATGACACAATGACCAATCTGGGTAAAAAGCAAAGTAACACTAAGAAAATTGATTGAAATCCGTAACAAACCAAATTTCACCACGAACTGCATTTTAATTTTTAACAATATTTAACAGAATCGGAACTCACTCTGTCGGACAACTGCGGGGTCCAACAAGTTTGTCCAATAAGCCTTCTTGCTTAGGTTACCCTGAACTGTGTTCTCCACCTTGATAGCGTCAGACACCCACGAGTCAGAGCCTGTGAAGAACTCCAAAATCTTCCCAGCGTTTCTTCATTCACTTCCCTGACGCGTCGTTTCAGGCGCTGGGCCACCTCTGCTTCCGTTGATGTCGTCTTTGAGGGAAGGGCTGAAATCCCTTTGACATTCTCTGATGTTGTTTTGAGGTCATTGAACATTCTGGTCAGTTCCTCAGGGCTGAGATGCATCTCTGGCTTTATGAGCTCCTTTAAACAGTCAATAACAAACATTGGTTTCTCAACAAGTCTTTCATGAGATATTTCATCCAGGATTTCTGACAGAGTAGCAGCAGTGACCCTCTTCCTGCACCCATAGGTGTTGAGCACCTCTAGAAGGTCATGTTCATCCACAGAAGACACTCATTTACAGCCTGGCGAAGGACATCCTGCTTGTGGCAGCTCACAAACAGAAGAAAACATGTCTTCAGGTCAGTCTTCACGACCCCTAATAGCATTTCCTCTAGAAAGGTGGGGCCCGCTTTATTGGCAAGAAACTGGCATCCTTGTAATCATTTCAGAAGAAATTGCCCAATTGCTTTCCACTGAGTTATCAGGGAGTAGACGTCTCACTTTCAAGATTTAGTTCATGATCTCAGCACCAGAAAATGCCTCGATCATCTCACTGAAGCTGTTTGAGTGGTGAAGGACCAAGGTCATCTCAGGTAAAATATGAAGAGGGCTTTGAGGAAACTCTTCAGAAAGGTAGATCAGTGTGTCACCGTTTCACATCCTCTACTGGTTGCTGGGCACCTAGAATGGTCTCAGGGTCAGAGGTGTCGGATTCTGTCACTTCTGAAACACATTCTAAACCAGCGTAGGGTTTTTACTTATCCACAGACAGAGTGACAGAATCTCTAAACGGGTTGACAAATGTGCTTGCCTCTTGGTTTTCCCTGGATACTGAAGATTCTCTGATGCTCTCTTCAGAAACAGTCCACACGTCACAATCTTCAAGGAATCCATGAGCTTCATCTCTAAAATCTGATTCAAAGCTTCTGTCCATTGTGACTTCTAGTGCTGATCTTTCACCAGTTGCTACAAAATCCGGTTCATCGCGAGATGTCTGACTCAGAACAGCTTTTCCTTGAGTTGCTATGCAGAAGCGCAGAAATTGGGAGTTTGACAGTGACGGATAACTTTTTGATGAAAACATCCTTTGGAAGAGGAATTCCCAAAAATCAAATTCAAAATGTTACTCATGCCCTTTGGCAGATTGTCCTTCTGGGAAAAAGAAAAAGGCTGTTCCTTCTTTAAGTATTACATCAAAACTTGCCTGGATGTTAATGGTGACCTTCCTCGTCGTTCCCCCTTGCTTTGCTCTGACTCGTTTTATATCTTCTCTGTCAGTGTGGATCCATCCTATTTGCGTTTTACTTGTGGATACTTTTGCTCTACCTCTTGTTATTTTAGTTGTTTCTGGCATCTCCTCGCCTCTGTAGTCGTCCTCTCCAAGTTCAAGGTTCTCCCTCAGTTTGTCTTTTCTGGCTTTGATGGGAGTGTGTGATGTTGGCAAAAACTGAGGAGAGCAATCTGGTCTCCAGATGATGGAATGCTGCTGAACATCCTACAGCAGCAGGATGACCTCTCTGTCAATCTGGGAATAATGAAAAATGCCCGTTAAGTTTTCATATAAGAAGACAAGAAAACACTTTTCACTTGTAAAATGCGAAAGAAGATGATTTGCGTTAAAGTAAGTTAAAAAAGCAAGTTATGATCACAAACAGTTCTATGAAACTCATCTCTCAGGAAGATGGCCTTGACAAAAGTTAAAGCGAACCAGAACAAATATGCATTTAATGGTGAAACAAATTCCATCACACCAGAAGTTAAGAATCTAAATTTCTTATTACACTACAAACTCTCACTGGAGAGGATTGAAGCACAACATCGTCAGCAACTGACAAGTGTTGGAATTTATGTTTCTGCTTATGTATAGCAATATGTTTTTTGGCAGCTGAGCCGGAGCGAACATTTCCACATCCTGTATTGTATATTGGGGTTGTGATGAGAACATATGGTTATCTGTGCACCAGAAGTATCTCTGAAAGTTGTGTCTCCAAACTACCAAGAGATGAACTCATTCAGTCTCTGGCAATTGTTAACCGTACATGTATAACTATAAGAATCTATAAAGGATGTGAAAGCTGTAATTTTGTACCCTACGTGTCAAATACAGCATGAATAGTGTTTTTCTCAAGGGTACCGTTTGTAAAACGTCACTTTTATACTGTAGTAGACCTACAGCAAGTATACCACACATCAGCAGTAGGACATTTCCTTAACCAATTCATATTATACTACAAAGCATACCACTTTTTCTTTTTCTTCTTCTTCTTCTTGCCCGGAAGCTCAAAGTGACGCTGCTACCTGTAAACAGGACAGGTCTTATATTGTGTTCAAATATAAGAAATATATATATATATATATATATTATATAGTATGTCTTAATTTTTAGTCACCTTTAGAATATTTGTCTGTTGGAGATGCTGTAACAGCACGTACATCTATCTAAAGTTATGACTTTATTCTCATTAAATTACGACTTTATTCTCTTTTAATCACGACTTTACTCTCGTAATATTAGAAATGTGGAATGTTTTTCAGATTTTCGATGTGGCCCTCATCCTCCTTTGTATAATCTTGTGTGCGCATTCATAATTGTTTTTGCTTGTTGAACAAATTTATGTCCAAATGTAAATAGTACAGATCTGAGTAATCGCCGGAGGTGAGGTGTGTTGGTGTGTGAGCGGAGCGGCTCGTGTCATGTGGTGAACGGTGTTAGACTGAGGAGCACCCGCTGTGACGTGTTGCGGTCGCGCGCCCGTTCAGAGTAATGCGTTCCTTCTGTGCGCAGCGGCCGCGCGCCCCCGGGTTTGCTGCCCCGTGCCAAAAGGACTTCACCTCCGCTCCCCGGGAGGAAAGAGCAGCTCTCCCCCTCTCTGCGGTAGGGTAAAGGTTTGCGCCGCCGAGGCTGAGGAGGAGGAGGCTGAAGTTGGAGAAGAAGATGACAGCAGTAGCTGCGGGATGCGGGTAAGTTTGTGCACGCGGGCATGTAGGAATGAGGCACGTGGCTGGTGAATATGTTTGCTGAATTAAAATACAGCAGGAAACTTGGAAATATGCTGCAGCCGCTCACAGCGCGCGGAACTCCGTCTCAGTGGGTGAAGTGGGTGCGCTCATCCTGACAGCTTAGTTTGGGTGCGTCTTGAAGTGGCAGCTTTTGGGGGGAAAAAAATCCAGACAACTTAAGCTGCGTTTTTGTCTGGAGTGATGAGTGATGCTGCGTTTGGAGATAAAGATTGGTGGAGACAGTTTGGATGGTGATGAAGATGATGGTGCTGGCTGTTACCTGTTGGAACGCAGATCTGACGTGTAGTGCAAAATCAGACAACAGTCCTTCATTGTGCAGACTGCATCCAGCATTCCCCTTTTAGATAAAAAATAAACCATATCGTGCATGATCATCTATTTATGGGTCAGTCAATCCTTTGCAAGTGAAGGTTTTTATGTTTAGGTCATTTATAACTGAAAAGATAACTGCAGATTCCATAAGCACTGACCGCACAGCATTACAGATCAGAACCAGATCCACACACAGATGATTGCAAATGCATCTTTTGTGCCCTCCTCCTCCTCCTCTTCTTGCAGGAGGTGGGGTGCAGGCTCAGCGTACCTGGGAGTCAGTGAGGGGCTCCTCTGCTCCTCCAGGCTTTGGCAGTGTGTCTTCCTCTCAGAGCTCATTTCTCATGCCTTTCATGTCTTCGGTCTGAAGCCTTTGATGTTTTCTCCTGCATTCAAACCTCTCTCCACCAAGTTAAAGTTCTCTGATTCACGAAGGAATCCTTTAATTAACCCACTCACATGCACGCCGCAGCATTGTCCTCTGTGAAGAAGCCGTGAGAGTGGGGGATTCCAAAGTCAAAGACAGTTTTGTGTTTAAATGATCACTGGTTTGAATCACTTTTGAGAGAAATCCCCCCCTCATGCTGGAGAAGCGATGCTTTCTACAGTGGTGATCTGGTGATTAAGACTTCAGCTACACTATGAAATATTAATGAACGTGGAAGATATCAAAGGATGAACCTCAGAGATGCAATAGCCCGGAGTAAGCCTACATTAATAATGTGCTTAATTCCACCAGTGATTCGAGTGTTTCTCCAGCGCTTTCATGTTCAGCCTTGTGCCCGAATCCCAGCTCTTTAGTTATGCCATATATTTTCATTTTCTCACACTTTACATTACACAGGATGGGTCCCTGGCTTTTTTCTTCTCCACCTCTCCCTCTCTCCTTCTCTTCTCACCAGTCAGGATCCACAGGATTTTCTCCTCACTTTTGTCATCATGGATTTTTCAAGCTGATTTAAATAATTGATAAACCATTCTTTTCCTTGTAAGGTGCATCATGGGAGTTGATCAGTCATGTGATTACCAGCAGCAGTCAGTAGGTGGCAAAAGGCTCTCAGGGATAAGAGGAGAGGTTTTTCACACAGCTGTGACATCCTGAAGGGCAGGTATGCTCCACTGAGTTTCAGAGACATCGCTGTTGCTCGTTTGTCAAACGATTTAAGTCTCTGAGGATGAAACTCGGGCTTCTTTAAAAAAACAAACAAACAAATAACAGACTCAACCATATTACCATGCTGGTGTGAGTCCTGCGGTGCACAGGAGGGTTACACTCAACGCTCTGCTTCTACGCCTGTTGCTCATGTCTTTACAGCCGCTGACTATCAACCGGTTCAACGCCGCCTGGCTTTTACCCATAATCCTCTACTACTGGAAGTTTTAATGAAGCTTTACACTAATGATAAACCTACACATCCGAGAAACCCCTGATTTTTAAACTGTGTGCACTAATGAATAGCGTATTGGAACAAGTTATAGTGTTGTGAGCGGGTTGGGAGGGTTACTTTTAAAATGTAATCCTTTACAGTTATTAGTTACTTGTTAAAAATTGTAATCGGTCACATAATCCAAGTATAACAAAACACTCAAGTAATCAAGTTTGTTAATACCCTTCACTTTCAGTTACATTTGGATTACTTCAGTACCAAATATGCAAATAGAGACAGGAGAGTGTAAAAGTTGTGTCCTCTGCTCAGAATATTCTTAAAGAAACTTTCAGGCAGTATTCCATAGACTTCTAGTGCAAGTCTAATACAAGTCCATGTACTGTAGCACAGTTTCCAAAGCAAACATTAAATCATCCTCTTGTGCAAGTCAAGAGAAAATGTTTTGTTTTACTTCATAAATCAAAAGCAACCACAGTAATTCCTTTTTAAACATTTCCGGTGTCCACCTACTGAATTTTTCAAAGAACAAACAGATTAAAAAAATTGAAGAACATAAAGCAAACTCGGGCATCAGGCTTTTAGAGTCCAAATTTAAGTGTGGCCTTATAGAGAGGTATAAATTTCAAGGCAGCAATAAACTCTTCTCCTTTTCCTTTTGTTCTGCTCTCCTCTACGAGCTTTTGGAACGAAGGCTCAACCAAGGAGAAAAGGGAAAGACTGAACATCATCAATCACAAGTTTGAATGTCAGTCTGCTGACTGAACTCTGGGTTGTGCTGAGTCAAAGTTCATGTAAAGCTTGTTTGAAGGGGCGGAGGTCAGGCCTCTTGTCCTTGTCCATGCTGAGATGGACCGGGCTGCTCACTCCACTCACTGTCTTCTTTGATCAGAAGGAACTTGGATGCTTCCTCTGAACGACAGAAAGCGTACATCCAAAAATCAAGCAGTAAGTGTGTATTACATTTATTTAGCATTAGTACATTTATTCATTTACTCACTGATTTTTTTTTTAACTATTCAGCTGTATTCAAGGATTACATGATATGTTTTAACATTATCAATAATAATACTGATGACAACAAAACCAAAAATAGGAACAATTATTGCTAGTGTTATTATCATTAGTGGTAGAAGTTGTAAAAAATCCCCACCTGTAAGTGGTGTGTGAGGTACGAGCCCCACACGTACCTACACATCACTTCCCTGCACTGATGCTTGTCCTCCAAAAGCTGACTGTCCTCTACTTATATTTAAAGGAGTAGAAAGGAGTAGATGTGGTTGTAATATAAGGCTCAGTGCCGGTAAAATAATGAAGTCATAAGGACGATTGAAAAAAAATTCTTTATTTTATATCAAACCAATCCATGAATCATGTTAATAACATTTCCTAAATAATAAACAAGAAGACCTGCCAAAAACACATATTAATATCAGATAAAAACTATAGTGTTATTGCAATGTATAAAGAGTCGTGTCTGTTTACTATGGGAACTACAAACAATGCTTTGGCCACAACTGTGGTGAGTTGCTAACAAGAAACTTTGAAGTATCTTAAAGACATACCTTTGCTATTATCGCGGACATAAAGTTATGTTTGTTTGATCCGGATAGAAGCAGCTGTGGAAGTAACTATATAAAGTTTTTGGAGGAGGAGATCTTTCTGGCACGACACCTGTCGGCATCACCACCAATTAACTTACAGTCCCAATATATTGATCTGTCTCTAGTAGTAGTAGTATTAATGTATGTTTCGACAGGTTAGCTAGTTAACTAACATTAACTTTAGCTCACCTGATGTCCGTGTGGCTACAGCTTGTTCATACCTATACCAATGTTCTTCTTAACTGGATCATGTCAAACTTTGGTTAATGACATCATTTTTACAGCCGGAAGGCATAACTTTCACTGTGATTTTATTCCTCTTTTCTGCTTGAAGTCAGGAATCTTTTTTAACAAGAGATCATGAACTGGCAACTCGACTCTATCTAAATGGGAACATGGGGATGTTGGGAACACAATGGGGAATAAGTTATTTGTGGAACAAGTTATTTTGTGGGAAAAAGTATTTGTTTTGTGGGAACACATTATCGTCTTTATGAGAACAAGTAATTATCTTGGTGAAACAAGTTTTGTTGTGGGAAAACATTTGGGCGGCTGTAGCTCAGTGGCTAGAGTGGCGTCTCCCAATCAGAAGATAGGAGGGTAGCTGGTTTGAGACCCAGCAAGTCTTTTATCTTCTTTTGGAGACATATTCACATGTTTTTGGTACAAGTTTTTATCGTGGGAACAAGTTGATATCTTTCGGAGAAAATTCGGAAATCCTCAGACTCCAGACAAAGTTGTTCTTACACTGTTGGACTGTTTGCAGATTTCTGGTGAACCTTTCCTTCCTACTCTGGATCCCTGAACCTGTCCAGGATGACCCTTTTACTCATCCCAGTCATGATACTGTCACCTGTTACCCATGATCCTCTTTGCATGTGAAACGGTCCAATCAGGTGTTTCAGAGCATTTAAATTCTTTGTTGCTCCAGTCCAACCGTTCAGACACACGATCGAACACAATTCAGAATAAGTTTTAAATTTTATAAATATCATGAAATCAACGAAGAACATCTTTTGATTTATTGTTTGTTGGGTTTTTAGTTGAATTGAATTTCAAAAAAGGGTTTGTTATGATTTTGTTTTATGAATGCAACAGCATGCCACCTCTGTGGGAGCAGGGGTAAATGAGTGCTGCACAATGGCAAATAGTATACAGTATGATAATCTAATGCAAAATGATGCTAATATGAAGCTGTGCTATAATAGTTCAAAGTGTTATTGTTGTCAACACAAACAGTTGTTGTATTTGCATTAATATGAAAACCTAATAATCATTATTAATAGCTAGTATTGTATTCTTATCCGTAGGTGGGTTAACATGGACAACCTATTTCCGATTAGATTCGGAAAATACGTCTAATGGGAAAGAAAATGCTGCATGTAAACACCCCTTTCCGAATTAGATTTCATTGCTTTGAAAGGAGGTCGTCTAAGTCCTTTCAAAAAGCCTTTCCGATAATAATTAAGGCACTTAATAAGAGACATTTGTGCCCTGGCTAATACTATGTGCCTTTTATGTAGCAGGATTGTGCTAGACAGACCATAATTACAGCTGAGACCCAAACCAGTGAAAAAGAGGATTTTACCTTCATCGACAGGAAGTTCTCCAGAATGTTGCTGCATTGAAATGAAATAACAATAGGATATTTCATTTGATAACTAAACGTTGCAGTAGAGTATCCCATAATACCCAACCACCCCTCATGATCCGTTCCCCTTCCTGTCACCAGTGTGCCGCTGCGCTCTGCCTGCTGAAGCAGATGTTGGCTCCTGAGGAGGTGACAGCTCCAGCGAGAGCCTCCTCTCATACCTTCATAAGACCACAATCTCTCCTACACGCATTTCAGAATAAAGAGGAGGAGCAGAGGAGTCGGCAAGCATAACGTGACGCCAGAGAGAGGCTGACCACATGATCACATCATGGGTTTAATTAACATTGCTGCTTTTTGGTCAGGTTTTTGTATAGTTATTATTTTATTTTTTATTGATGCTTTTATCTGCTTTTACTTTGTAGCACTTTGAAATTTGATCCAAATGTAAAGTGCGTTATAGATTAAATGTGTTATTATTATTATTATCATTATCATTCATTCACCTCAGCTGGTATTAACAGGGGGGTTCGGACCGACACAACGTCAAACGCTCATGTCAGGAGTTTTCTAGTAAATAATCATTTAATTTAATTATCATTACAATGCTACAAGATTTGAAATGAGTTATCATGAGCAAGTTATGATGTTAATAATATATTTAAATTAGCGATAGCGAGCTAGAAGGTTCAAATTAATCATCATTAGCATGCTACAAGTTTCCCATTACGAAGTTATCATTAGTAGGCTACCAATTTCAAACTTATCATTGTTCGCTAATGGAATGTCAAGAATTACCCTTTGAATCAGTTTCAGATTTTCAAATTAGTTATTGTTTTCTACTTTCATAAGACAATCATCAGCATTCTAACCATATCAAACAAAACATTAAAAAATTAAAAGTTTGAGGCCAATTATTGTTAGTCTTAACAATTTAGAGTTCCTTTAACTCAATAATCACTGTTTTTCTGAATTAGTTCTTACTTTGTACAAGTTTTCAAGTGACTTCTTATTAAATTTCCAAATTTTCACACTAGTAATTGTCAACAAATAAAAAAATCTCTGTCTTGAGGTTGTGGCTTCAGGTTTGGAATATTATCTGGACCGCTACCAGATTCTGCTCCTTCAAACATTAAGAGGGGATCCTGGATTTTAAACTGAATAGGTTATTCCCCATACACCTATAGGTAGGTGTATGGTGTCACACTCCAAACACCTACCAGGTGTGTTGCCCTCCAGTGAACTATTACACACTATGGATAAGAAAGGTAAAGACTGTGAGCTGCTTATTACAATCCATCGATAGTTCCACTGCTCTAATAGTGTAAATTTAGCTCTTAATGAAGATATCACAAATAGAAACTGTTGCATTGTTGCCGCTATTATCATAATATCTACTAGGAGTGATTATAGAACCAGTATGGTGAGGGAAAGCAGTAAACGCGTAAGATGGGGCATATAATGTGGAGAGTCAGGGAAAGGAGCGTTGGGAAGAGAAGAGACTAGATTATAGAGAAGCCTTTGATGCTGAATCCAGCTCTGGGAATGGGAGAGTGCCTTCAGGGGAAAGCTCCTCTCACACTGCATCAATAATGAATGAAAGATATCTTGTTCAGGGGAGGACTGAACTTAACCGGCATACTGATTTGTTATCATTAAACTTATGTCAAAATTGCATCACTGTGTTCGCTGTGCTCCATTAAACAGATAAGGAGCTGTCACTGTTCATTAAGTGGGGAGAATGGGTGAGACGTCAGAACGATGGTGCGTAAAAAACAAAACAAGAATTGATGCTGGCCCTTCAGTGTCAGAGAGAAGTTCTAGTCTGACTGCATCAAGAACCGTCTCAAGTGATGAGGTTCCTTTAGATTGACATACGTAGAAATTATATTTACAAATGTATTTTCTGAAAGTATCGGTCAACGCTTAAAAGAATTTTAACAAAATATTATTAATTGATCTTCTTTTTAATATTGATTGAAGATAACCCAATTTTGCGCAAAAAAATGATGATACTTTTTTATTTAGCAAAAGAAACATAACAAAAAGGTGAAACCTCGCAAGCAAAGAAGGTGAAACGTGAACGATTGACGGGCGTTGGATCGCCACAAGGTGGCAAACGGGGCGAGAATGCATGCCCCCTCCTGGAGGGGAGCGGTGCAGCAAGAAGATCCTCCAACGCTGTGTTGGAGTCCCTTGATGGGACGTTCTGACCTCACCTTTCAATGGGTCTTCATGTTTTCCAACCATTTGTCAAAGTGGCAGGACAAAGCCAGAGCAAACTTTGGGTGAGGGATGCAGCTCTCCAGATGTCTGAAAGGTAGTCCGATCTGAAGACTGCCGGAAGCATCTAGTAGCTGGTTCCATTTAAAGGTTTGCTCTGGATAGCTGGAGTCTCACTTACTGAGTGCAAAATTTAATTTGCTTTGCGGGTGATCTGCTAAGAATAATAGTGTGAATAATTGTGTGAACATGTGCAAACATGGTGTAGACGGTACTATTTATATGAGGGTTTTGTTTGTGTTACTACTATCGGCTTTGGAGAGTTTGAACAGAGAGTGGAGTGAACGCAAGCACAAAATGAAATGTAATGCCATGGACCTGGAGGTGTGTGAGGAAGAGGAAAATAAACATATGTTTGAGGACCACCAGGCAGCTGGTCAGCACTAGATCTGGTCTTACAATGGCCATCAGATGGTGATGGCAGTGGTGAGGTCTCTCAATCCAAGCGGTTCCACAACGGAATGGAGAGGGAGGGGAGCTTATAGCAGACACAGCCACACATGTGGCCAGCGGTCATTCTCCTCCTCCACGTCCATGACATCAGGCTCCAACCTGTGATGTTCGGGAATGATGTGCAACATACAGCAGACAACTTCAATCTAGGCTTATTTTTCTGGGCTGTATTACCCTCCTCCAATATTGTCTAAACAACGGAACTGGCTTTTCAGTTTGCCAAACTAGGTATGTGAGCAAATAGTTGATTGGGACATCCGACTAACTATGTGTGACGTCAGTCTTATTCAAACTGGACTCGTATTAGGACCTCATGCTATTTAGAAATTAAACCCTAAAGTCTGTGTTCCATGCGGTGCATTCGCCTAGGAGAGAAAAGTCTGTATTTCATATGAATTTACTGACCTTATCCCCCCAGATAAGATGTCAAGGCTCTTCGAAACACCTGCCGCTTCAACAATATCAGCTATCAGTCCCAGGGGTGCTGTCGCTCCTCTAGGTGCCTTGGTGTTGTTTGGTGTGAGCCCAGGAGCCGGTGTCGCACCACACCCCCCTCTAACGCCTGGTAGTAGTTTTTTCCTATTTGTGTATTTATTAATAACACAGGTTGCTGCGATAAGTAATGTGAATTGCAGGACTAATTAATCATTGACAATCCGAACGCAGTTGAAAACAGTATTTCATTGTATGCTATAATTAGATTGTGAAAGAGGCAAAAAAAAAGGTGGCCAGAGGAAACAATACCGCTCCAAAATAACTTAGATGCCAATTCAAATTGTACTAAAATGATCAGTTGGCCTCTCTGTTTGCCAAAATATGGTTGGTAATTTTTCGGTGGTATTTTTACTTTACAAATTACAGGCATGGGGTATTTGCATGGGATCAATACCACAGACTTCCTCTACAATAGCACATGACCTCATAGGGCTTTTGACAAGGGCCGTGTTCTGTTCATGTTGGGTGCTCCTGGTCTGCTTAGTACCTACCAAAGTGGTAGGACAAATGGTGAACAGATGACCGGGTCATAGCAAGCGTATGTTAATCAAATCCCCCAGAAGAGTCCCTGCAGCACAAACCGCTGAAACAATTGATGCTGGTCCTGATACAGACACCACAGAGCTGTTTTATTGGCAAAAGGGACCTCCACAGTATTAGGTAGGTGGTTTTAATGTTATGGCTGATTGGTGTATATACAGTGCCTTAGAAAAGTGTTCAACCAGTTAAATCCCTTCTTTTACTGGATAACAATATGTATTTATCAGATAATAATCAGATAAATTTGATGTGAATTTAGTAAAAAATATCCAGAAATATTCGTTTGTCTGAGGAAGATTGACAGAAATGTTCAAAATAACCTGATGTTTTAGAAAAGGCTGAAACAGAAACATTTTCCATCAACTAAAACTAAAACACTTTGTTTCCTTTGACCAAAATAAAACGTGTGCAAAGCCGCAAGTGGAATAAAAAGGAAACCCGATAAACACAAATGGTTGTGTTCCAACCCGGCAGGAACCTTCCCTGCACAGATAGCAGAGAGAGATAACACATTTGTCACCGTTTGATATCGGCTAATCTTTTTATTCATACACTCCAGAATCAATCACTGGTGCGAACGAACATTTTTCACGGTCACACGATGATTTTCACACCCGTGCAGCGTGGTGGAGCCCGTCTGGTGGAAGAGCTCAGCAGGAATAGAAGGTTTTAATTTGGTACATTTTTGCAGATGCGTAAACAAAGATTCATGCTTTAGTTATAACCTTGTCAAATGTTAATAGAATTCCACTATGACATTGAATGAAAAATAGAGCGTTATACAATAATAACAATTTTATTTCAATTACAAACCCTCTGATTCAAGTGGTTGGCTGTTCTGAGGTGTTTAGGTTCTTGGCATGAACCAGCGTGTGGACCTACATGCAGACACACGTGGAAGAGCAGGTGAAGGTCAGTGATTCAATTGTTCAATCTAAACTCCCGAATACATTGTCCAAGACACAGGCAGTAAAATCTGATCTGATCTCACCACCACTTTCCCATTGCTCACTCTCTTTTTTTTTTTTCAAACCCGACCGGTCATGATAGTAAGCTGTCCACCCTGAGTCTTGGATCTGCTCGAGAAAAACGGGTTTAAAGGGTTTCCGCCCGTTAAAGGGCGGAAACCCTTTAAATGGCGAGGGTTTTTTCTCGCCATTGTCGCCAAGTGCTTGCTCAAGGAGGGATTTGTTGGGTCCTGTGGATAATTATATAAAGAGTCTGGTCTAGACCTGCTCTTTCTGGAAAGCACCTTGAGACAACTGCTGTTGTGAATTGGCGCTATATAAATAAAGATTGATTGATTGATTGATTGATTGATTGATTGATCTTGGAGAGATCAGGTTAGTTTTGTCAGCACAAAGACTGAAATCTCCTGGGATCCTGCGAAGAATAAGATTCCTGCACACAATTACAGTTTATTTATACATACTTAACCGACTGTTAACAGTTGTCTGGGCAAATACCTCTTAACTTATCTACACAAACTATTTCTGTTGCAGAAACGGTCTAGTATATTAGCGACATTAACAAATGCTCCTCTCTTTTTGAACTTAGTTGTATTTTTGATATTGACAATCTCCAAACATGTACATTTGGATTGAAATGAATTTGTTCATTATTTGTTTATAAAAAATGCTGCTTTACCATCCAGCTTTAGACATTAATGTGTTGATTATCCCCAATTTCACCGTTACCCCACCAGACAGGCTGAGAATCTTCATCTTCCCACGTACGAAACCTCCCGTGTCAGTTTTCTATCAAGTATCGAGTTATTTTATGGAATGAAAATATTAATTATTACATCATCGGATGTATTAAAAAAGATTTAAAATTGTCCTGCTGTCAATACCTCTCATTTGATTTATTAGCTGCTATTATGTCTGCATTTGCTAACACTTATTTAAATGTAATATTTGAGGATGCCAACTTTTAAAAGGTATTTTGTATTTTGTGATTTTGTTTGAATCGTATGTTACTCTTTTTACTGTTGGGTCTGGTTTTTAAAAAAGCCCAAAGAGCTCTCTACCACTCCTTAACACAATGTTGTTTTAAATGTTCCTTTGCATTTCCTTTTCGTATCTTGCTTTGATGGTGTGAAATGAATAAATAAATGATTAAACTAAATTAATTTATTCATTAATAAATAAATAAATAAACACAACCATGAAAAAGGGTCGTCAACATATCTTGCACCAACGATATAATATTACCTAATATATTAAACACTGCAGTTTATGATGAGTAGCCCAGAGTATAGCCCCAGCCCAGAGTACACCCGGTGTTATTCTAGTTAAGGTTGTTTTAAGCCCGGGGTATAATTAAGCGGAGGACCGATTAGATCATAAATTCAAATCAAATTTATTCCTGGAAATGTGCCAAACATTTGCGAGGTGCGCAATTGCTTGAAAACACAACCTTGTAAGAGAGCGTATCCCTTGCATTGATATCGAAATTTTGGATGATAAAGAAAAATTCAAAAGAAATCTAAAGTTATCTGGTTGCATCAGGGGAAAAGGAGGAGATGAGAAAGTAAGGGGGAGTAGATTTGGTACAGACATTTAAGAGTCTAAACACAAACATGGAGTTTGTGTCAAGCTAAATACAATTAATGAAATGTACACCAAGGGGCATGCATACATTTCAATCAAAACTTAGTTGACTCCTTTGAAGTCGGGGAGTTAATCATTATTTCAAAATCAAAACTTTAGGTTTAGTTAATGCATTAGTTAATGCATATTTACAGCCTCTGTATTATAAAAATGAAAATAATCTGATGTTGTTGAGACGGTTTAACAAATGCACAAATCATGCTGATAATCTGTCCAGGGGGGAATAGTTAAGACTAGGCTATTTTACACCCCAGGGGTTATTCCAGACTAGTCTAAACTATACCCGGGTATATTATTGGAATGGGTTATATGGGCTGTTCCACCTGGAGTAAATGCTTTGCAGCCCAGTGGCTGGGGAGCCTCTGATTAAGGATCCTTCTGTCGGGGCCTTGTTCCATGACAAACTGATGGGGAGGTAACCGAACTGCAAACTTGTATCCTGCATCTGCACTTGATCAGTTTGGAGCTACAATAGCACCGAAGTAAAATATTCACACGTCGTCTCAGTCTTATGTGTTAGTCAGAATTGTGATTAGCACTTCCATTGAGTTTGTTTGTTTGTTCCATTTTCCCTCGGGCTCCCGGAGGATGAGCTGGAGAGTCTTGTTGTGGAGAGGGACGTCTGAAATACCCTTCTCAGCATTTAATGTCCTGCTCAACTGTTTGACCACATTTTGAGTCCCTTACTGAACCCGGTTTTCATATGACCCAGTGGCAGCATGTATATGCCAAATAGTATGATGGATCCCTGGGGGATACAGGTCACAGGGGCCACTGAGGAGGAGAGGCCCCTGTGACTCCCTGCATCTCATCGCTGCTTCCCTGTACAGTTTCTACGACATGCAGGTCGTCACGAGGTCTTATTGATTCATTAAGCTCTTTAACCTGCAGGAGGAACACTCAGAGATTTTATTTTATTAATCACGTTTTGAAATCCCCACAAAACCGTCCATGAAATGATGATGACGCAGTCTGCCGTATCCAACCGATGATAATTCAGTCTGATGGTGATTTTCAGCGCTGACAGACTGTGGAGGCGCTGACTCATTCATGTTCAGGGTGTCCCACCTTATAACTATTTTAACAGTGAGGAGAAGTCAGATTTTTCTTTCTTTTCTGCTGCAGAAGTTATTTGAAGGGCGAGTTGCTCTGCTTTAAATGCCGTTTTCATTTGGAATGCAGATGGGTCTCATTTTCACCTGAATAAATCTCTGTCAGGAATTTTCTTGCAAAGCTTCTAAAAGCTTCTCGTTGTTGTCCGAGCAAAATCTCAAACAGCATTTCCACAACCCTGCAGTTTATTTTACAGCGCCTCGTCTTGTACATGTAACGACTCCCCAAAATGAAGACTCAAAATTGTGAACCAACACCAAAAGGAAATGCAATAGAGATGCTACCAACAACATCCTCCTCTAAAGCCGGGTTTAAATCGCACAATATGAGCTCGATCGTGAGCCTCACGACCGTTGGGTGGACTGTCAGGACTCTAGGTGCGTCATTTATTGTTCCCTGTGCTTTGGACAAAGAGGTTTGATCAGCGGCTGCTGTATAAATAAATGCTCGGCCAACTCAGGCATTCACACAGTTGAATTCGTGACTCAATCGGCTGACCTTAGCACCTTCTTTTTTCACTGCGCCTGTGTGAAGTTGCTACCAAGTGTAGGAGTTACCGTGGCAACACGGCGCGTCATGCCGACAGTAAATAAGTCGTCAGATTGGGATGAATTTCAGTTTATGGCTGGTAGCAACATCACAGTGAGGAAGAAAAAGAAAGGTTCTAAGTTGTCAGCGCGGTGTAGTCAATCAAATTAACATTCAATACTGTCAAACATGTCTCGCTTACCTCCAAATCTCTCTGCAAAAATGGACCAGCCATACTTTCCACGTTATCCCTGCCGCCTCTTTTCTTATTTTTTCTTTTTTAAAGATGTTTGGGCAAACAGAACGTGATAATGATCGAGACAGCAGGTTTCCGTCTTGTTAGCATGTTGCCAGAACACAAACTTATTTCCGCCCCGGAGCGCTCAAATGAAACTTTATGGACAACTGTCAATAGCGACGACGGGCGGCAGGAGCCGATGGTTGTACAGAGGGAACTTTCAAGTCGTGCTCACAAGTTTGAACACAGCCATCATGAGCTTCGGCAATTGATTTGCATAGTTTGAGTTGAAATCAAACAGCCACAGCTCTATAATCGTTACAGTGTAAGCCAGACTTCAAAGGAGGTTGTTACTCAAAAGCTAGTCCTCTGGGAAATATCAGAAATGATAGAAATGCGCTCAGATTTGACTTCACTGATAGATGCCACTGAATTTTACACACTGCAGCTTTAAAATTTATATTCTATTAACAAAAGAATACTTTAAAATTAAAAGAAATTTATGAACCAGCATTAAACATTATGAATGATTGTTTTTTTAAATATCATTCATAAAAAAATCCTAGAAAGTATGGAGATATCAGTTTTAGCTGAACCCTGACTCACAAGAAGACTTAAAAAGCAGCAGGGAGCAGCTCTGTAAAATAGAGGACAATAAATTAAAACCGTTGTCAGATTTGGGACGTCACGAGGACAAGATCAACAGTCAGATGTCAGCGTAGATAAATGATTGTAGTTCTCATGTCATTTGTTCATAAAGTGCTGCTTGATGCAAAACATTTGTGTAGCTGCATCATACGCCACGGGATTGGTCTTATGTGGCCGCTTTGGTTTTTTTGCAGTGTCTAAATAAACAAAGTAATCAGGTATTTTCTTGCAATTTGTGAATTTATGTATGTAAAAAGTACCATATATATATACATATATGTATATATGTATATACTTATATGTATGTATATACTTATATGTATGTATATACTTATATATATGTATATGCATGTATATACACATATATGTATGTATATGTATATATATGTGTATGTATGTATATTTATGTATATATATATGTGTGTATGTATATTTATATATATATATGTGTATATGTATGTATATTTATATATATATATATGTGTATGTGTGTATTTATATATATATATGTATGTATGTGTGTATATATAGCTATGTATGTGTGTATATATAGCTATGTATATGTATGTGTGTGTGTGTGTGTATATATGCATATGTGTGTGTGTGTGTGTGTGTGTATATATGTGTGTGTGTGTGTATATATGCGTGTGTGTGTGTATATATGTGTGTGTGTGTGTGTGTATGTATATATGTGTGTGTATATATGTGTGTGTGTATATGTGTATATGTGTGTGTGTGTGCATTAATTTAAAAAAATGAGAGAAGGAGGATAAGTAGCAGAAAGTAGTTTGAGATGTACAAATGTCATCATAGCACAATCCTATACATAATTACATATATACATACACATGTACACACCCACACATGCGCATATACACACATAAAATCAAATTGGCAGTATAGACCTGGAAGAGTGAGCTAAAGAAAATGTACAGTCTGTCAAATGCATCAGAAGTGCCGCCTTCAAGATACTATATGAAGGCAAATAGTAGGGATGTATTATATATTCTACTCTTAAGTAACAACTGATGACAGATTCAAATGAACTTGCTTGTAACTTGTGAACTCAAGCAGCAGAACAGAAATATTATCAGTAGCTACTACTTAGCATAAATTATATTATTTTGTTTGTAATTTCCAGCTGATGATATTTGCCCTTGCCGCTCGCGGCACAGTTTGCCGTACTGTGTTTATTGTTGGTGAGTGATGATTCACCTCTCGCTGAACCTTCCCTCTCCATGGCTGCCAGAGTGGCTGTTGGCAAACTCCTCGCCTCACTGTGCCAAGCATTTGTACCCGTTCCCCGTGTCTGGCAAGGGGGTTGTCCCTGGCGCCTCGCCGCACCCCCTGCCACACTGTTCCTCAAAGACGATGATAACGGGGAAGGGGTGGAGAGGGCGGGGTGTGAAAATCCTCTTCAGATTCTCAGCTGGTGGAGCCAGGGCCATTGAGCCTGATCCTGAAAGCGCTCCTGAATGAGCAGAGGGAGCCCTGTATCATCATGCAGCACGTTCACGACAGTCCAGAGATTAGTTTTGAAAAGTTGGCAGAAATTGATGCTCTTTCAAAGCTATGACGTTATACTCTACTCCATATTGTCTTCCATGAGCTTCTCCTGCCCCCGCTAAGTCCAGCAGGGAGCCAGCAGGCCAGGCCATGGGCCTGTCAGTTAAACTGACAACGTTTTTACATAAAAATGAAATCCTTTGTTTCGACTTTTGTCTTTCACTTCATGCATCACTGATGTTTTGGCTTAAAAATGGTTTCCAGAGTGACGGCAGCAGAATTCGTGTGTCTGGGTGTAAACGGAGCAAGAGCAATTATTGCGTCCACCACCGCTGTTAACACGATGACTCAAAAACTATCTTGTGAAGCTTTTACTAATTTTAGACAGTGTGAGGAAGATCTGGACTTATTTTTGGAAAAGTCGGTTGAATATTTCTGACACAAGGGGGAGCTTTATCTCAAAGTTTTCAGGCCACAAATACTCAACCTCTGTTCCAATTTAGTCCAAATTTGGTGAATAGATTTCCTCCAGACAATTCATATCCAGTATATGTCATATCATATATAATATCTTATCTGTTTTCCAGACATGCCTCCCAAACATTATTCTGACTTAGTCTAAGTTTGTTTCGTATGAATAAACTGAGGAGATCTAACTTCCATATATCACGTTTTATTCTAATAATTCAAATTTTTACTCACCAGAGGGAGCTTTTCTAAAAAAAACTCTGTTTTTAGACATTTCCTCAGGAAGTAAAGATGGTGGTCCTTTATAACCATTAAATGTCTTCACCAAGAAAAAACAAAACAATAGAAAGAATATTTTTTTGCATATTCCATTTACTTGGGAAGTTTAATAATTGAATATCTTGCAAACCTAACATTTACCATTAGGTTTCTAGTCATATACACACCAAGGTTTTCACACACTTGCACACATAATCTATGGGTTTTTTGTGTACAATATTGCTAACACACAGCAAGAGAAGCGGCTGCACTTCTGTGAGCTGCCATATTGAATTCCTCCAGCAAACACTAGAGATGCAATCTGTGACCAAGTTTCAATCTCCCTTAGGCTCAAACTCCGTTTCTAAACAAATCTGTAATGAAGCTCACCCCTACAGATACCAGGTTCTCTCTCCAGGTGGAGCTGTAGCTGCAGCTCTTCTTCTCTCCCTGATAAGCACCACTGGGCATTCAATGGGATCCAACCTTGGCCCGGAACTTTCCTGCTGTGAGGCAATCTATGGACGGAATTCTGATGGATTGCTTCTTAGGCACCAGATGACTCCATTACTCTTTGAGTCATCCAGCTAATGGAGTGACAGACAAAGCAATGCTGCCATGAATATTAGCTCTTTGGTGGAGGCAGACCTCCACAGAGAAACAAAGAGGATTGCTGATCAGTTGTAAATTCACAGCTTTAATTTCTGTTAATTAAACTCTTGCTGCTCTTGGCATATTAAATATATTCTGGTTAGACCTTGTCCACAGCTACATGTGTAAGTTGTAAAACTGAAATTCATCTCGGATATACCTGGTAATCCCGTCCACATGTCAGCAACTCAAACGGAGACTCTAAAAGTCTTCACCCCGGGAAGGAGTGTTTGCATGTGGACAGAAGGGTGAACAACACTTTTTCAAAAGTACCCATGTACGTTTGGACCGGGTCCTCGCCTTCTTGAAGAACTCCAAACTCTTCTTTAAACATACAGGCCGAGTGATGAAGATCATGTGTTCTACCAGTAGCAAAGATTGTAGTAATGTTCAGACCTGACATGTCGGAGGTTGCATACTCTTCTAATTTTCAAATTTTTGCTTATTATATTACATCCTGAGTTGAATAATTATCATGCACTTAGAACAGGATTGCGGGGCCCCGTGATTCTACATGGATATCATGAGGCTTTTTTGTTATTGCAAAAATTAAATTTAGTTAGATATTCAGTGGAGTGGGAAGCATGACTAATGCCGAACTGGAATGCTAATTATGCTCAGTGGTTCCACTCGCTGTATCAACACATTTCTGTCCCCGAGGAAAACATTCCTGCTTAATTTTTAAGGAAAATTGTAAAAGAGAGGACTCTTCTCTGTCTCCTGTCATGTGTTAAAGCATCGGGCTGCTATGGAGGTACTGATGCTTCTCTGGATCATGAGAATTAAGAGCTGATGGTGTACTTCTGACATCTTAAGTGAAAAATAACATTTGTTCAGTTTTCATTACAAGCATTGGATCTGATGCAGTTATTGTAAAAACATGATAATCATCATGGAGAGGATTAGTTGTTCCATTACCCAGAAGCATGCTTGAACGGAGCGGAGAGGAAAAAACCCCTAAAAGACATCTGGAAACAATCACCGCTAATGGGTGTTGATGGTAATAATTACAGTTTAGTGAATTGTTGTACATTGTTGTCACATGAAACCTTTCATGACCAGGATAAAGTGCATGCATTATTATCTACGTACAGTCATGCAGAGGCTTTTTAAATCTCATTTTCACACTGGGCTGTCATCTGAACTGATGTCTTCTTCAGATTAATCAGCCTACATGAACCTCTGAGCAGAGCCACGCTCTGTTTTCATGAATAAACCAGTTAACACTGTATTCCCTTTTCCCCTGACTGAGCAGATGTGTCTTCTAGCTAATTTAGAGTTTTCAAGGCATTCAGAAGTGAAAGTGGGAAGATGTTGTGTGACTGGTGTATGGAGGAGTTTAAACAGCTAAATACAACCGATACCACCAGCCTCTTCCTGAATACAAATACTTTCAACGATTACTGCAGTCTCTAAATGATTCCAGCCTTAATGACAAGCATCTCTAGTAATTAGTAAAGGGTACTGGGAGCTGTGCATATTTGGGCAAACTCTGATTGTTTTGATATGTGGTTTTGGTTTCCTGGCTTATTTTGTAATTTTCTTTACTCTGTATTTTCCCTTCTTTGCTTAGCTCCTGGTGAGTTGCCTCTTTGACTGTTGAGTGTCTTCAGTCCTCACCTGTTCACCGTTTGTCCTCGTTATCCATTTAAGTCTGTCTCTGGCTGTTGGTTTTCCTGTAAATGTTTTGTCAAAGTTGTTCCATGCGGCTGCTTGCCTCTTGCTCTGGCTTCGTGTTCCTCAAGGACGTTTTTCTCAGGTTTCACTTTTGTTCTTTAAATTAGTCTCTGCCTAAGTTCTTTCCTCCGCCAAGGATGGATGTTACGTTTCCACACACGTTTGTCTATCAGTCTGTTTGCAAGATTATGGAAAAATAACAATAATTATGACGGATTTGCATAAAATTTTACCCAGAGGTAGTTCCTGATGTTCACCACTCCAGGTAACTGGCACCCCACGCGTTGCAATCTGGGTTTACCTGGTTTAGCTTGGGGTACCTAATAAATCGGCTTTGCAATTTGTGAAAAAACCTGGATATAGGAACGATAATAACTCAGGAATCGAGACGGTTTCCTCACTTCACCAACAGTCTGCAGTGTCTCACTTGTAAGTGTGCGGACAGCTTAAAGATTTTGTGGGTCCATCCTGACCCCTTCAACAAGGCGGCAACCATACTCAACTTCCTGTCTGAAAAGTTCACATTTCTCTAACCTTAATTTCACTCCATGCCGCCGAAGGGCCAGGAGGACTTTCCTGTCAGTCTCAACATGCTCAACAAATGTTTTTGCATAGCACAATACGTCATGGGATGCAGTATCTCTGAGGGGACCCAGAATGTCCTCCATACTCCGCTGGAATGACTCAGAGACATTTGAGAGTCCAAATGGAATGTGCAACCATTCATAGAGACCTCGTGGAAGAATAATGGCAGTAAAGTGGCGTGAACCCTGGGCAACGAAACCCTAATGGTAGGCTTTCCATTGGTCCAGGATACTAAACCAAGAGTGACCTCCCAGGGTGTCTGTCAGGCCCTGTATCCTGCGTAGAGGATGTTGGTCAGGTAGAGCCATTTCATTTAGGAGGTGATAATCCTGCTTAGCTGCAAGCTACCATTTTACTTTCTGACGCACACAATTGGAGCAGCCTATGGGGACTTTGATTTTACAATCCAGCCTTTCAGCAATATGTGTTGGATTTACCTCTTACACTCATGAATAAGTTCACTTAACAGGGATGTTATCTTTGATAGTAATTGGCATTTGCAGACTCTGTATGCACTGGCGTATCGGTCTGGATAAGGTTCACAAGAAGCGCTGCCTTTTCCACTGGAATCAAAATTGCATTAGAGAGACGTTGGTGAGGATAGGAATCAACTTTTCAGATCATCCTTGTATAAGTTCTTGTATCATTTTGGAGAAACCAGTTGTGGTTTCCCCAAAGCAAGACTGCTGACAAGAAAAGGCACAGTGATGGACACACTGGAGTCCTTATTCCCCATCAAAGCGACTGTAATGAAAACCCAACCATCAAATGGCAGGACTTTCACCATTCAACGCCTACATTTCCAACTCATCCTAATCAATAATCTCAGTCATTGGTCTAACGGGCATCAAGTAGGTAATTGTTTTTCACGTCCCAATCTATCATGCTCATCTGGGCGCCTGTGTCTAGTAAAGCACTGAACACTAAACCATTTAAGTTACGTTTGTGAAGGGCTTTTCTTCCATTTATCTTGGCTAAACGTTCACTTTTACTCTGTGGCAAACCTGAAGCGTCACACTAGGGGACTGGGATGGTTTCTGTGTTATCTTGTTCTGTGTCTGTACATTAAGTTTTGCCGCTTTCTCTTTGTGAGACCAAACATCATTCAACATGTCTGGCTGGGGCAGTGCGTGGGGTCCGGTCACTGTTTGTCCCTCAATGGGAACTGTTTCCAGTTTACCTGACGAGTCGGTCATTTCAAACAGCCAACTTCTCTGTGGCCGTCTTCCCCACAGTGGAAACAATGAGTGCAATCAGAAAAGGTTTGTTCAAGACATTAGTCACATCCATAGGTGTATCTCTCCTATTCCCTGCTTTGCCTTTCCAGGAGTGACCAACCTAGAGTTTCTCAACTTTCTGTGTAAACTACTCAATCATATCTGCTTTTGGATTCTTTCAGAAGCTTTCTTCATTAACATTAGGGATCTGGGCCAGCATGGACCTCTACAGACTATCTCTAGTCTCAATCCCTCACCAGTGGCATAAACAGTCTCTTCACCATAGCAGCTGGTAACACTTTAACACATTTCTTCATCAGAAAACAGGCACAACGGTTTCACATGATCCTCTTCATGGGCGATACTCAAAGGCTGCTGTATTTCATCTGCCATTTGGTTTGGTCTAAGGTTTTGGTACAATTGGATCAGCTCCCATCTTCAAGGCAGGAGTGATCCCAGACGAGCCCGCAGTAAACTGTTACAGGTACCGGGCATCGGCACCCGTAAGCAGCTGCATGTGTCCTGAAATACAGGAGATAATGAGGAGACAGACAACCATGACTTGCTTTTGCCTCTGTCTCTCGCGACTGTGTTTATTTAACAGTACTGCACAATGTCCATTTAACAAATAATCAGAATCTTTAAATACTGCATAGTTGATCCTTTTAGAAACATTTTCATGTTAATACAACATGTTCCAAAAACACACCTCTACATTCTTGACCAAGATTTCGCTTATTTTGGCATCAGAAATGCATTGACAATCAGATACTTTAAGCATCCTTTGGACGTTTGTTTAACAGCTCTAGGCGTTGGTGTTTCTTATCCGAATGGATACTTGAATATGGTTTTGAAACAAGTTTCCTGTTATGCTTGATTTGGTATGCATTAACGAACATAGTTTTTAGGTCGAGATCCGATTTTGTTCTCAGGCTTAATATAGTCGTTAAAGCAAGGCCTTTGTAGATAACTAAAAAGGTCTTCTTTTCCAAGTCCATATACATGTGAGATTATTGGCAAGCTATAGGATTTCAAGGGGAACTCTTGTCCATTAATTAAGAGTTTAAATGTTCTCCATCGGAATTTTAATTTTAGACTATTAGAAGACTGTTCATACAGTGTCTTATTCCCCCAACGGATTGCAGTAGTATGATAAGTTGTGAAATTTCCAGGTTTTTCTATTAAGCTATATACTCAGGATTACAACATCAAGCCAGTGGTCTTAGTTGTACCAATTTATAATAGTCCACCATACATGGCAGGGATCTACCCCCTTAATCTTTGGACAGCTGCATTGTTTTAAATTGAATCTTTGGCCTCCTACCATTCCATATGACTCCTGTGATCCACTTATCCCATTCAATAAATTATTTCACTCTTACTTCAACTGGTAGAGATTGGAACAGGTAAGGAGTAGTGGGATTACATTCAACTTTATTACTTCTATCCTATTATGCATATCTAAAGGCATTTGAGACCACAGGTCAGTATCCTACTGGATGGTTTTACTTGTGTGACCATAATTATTATCACTTATTTTGGACAAATCTTTCGGTATTTCTAATACCGAGATACTTAACGTCAATTGAGTCCCATTTGGGCCTATATTTATTTAGCATATCTTTCTTTCTGTGTGTACTTATAATTTAATTAAAAAAGATTTGAGTTTTGTTGCTCATTTAATTTATATATTTAAATTACCTTATTCTAGTCATGGGTGAGGAGAATAGTGTTTAAATGCATCTAACTGAGTCACCATTAGAGCCAAATCTCTCGAGTAACAGGTGTAGGTATACGGAATGACTATGGCTATGCTATTTCCATTGTTCACATGTTCACAACAACCGTCTAATATTGTTCTGTGTCTGTCTATCACATACAAAGCCGGTTTGGTCTATGTCCACAAGTTCTCGTATTATAGGTTAAAGCTATTCGCCAATATTGAGGCATACAGCTTGTAAACAATATTCAGTACGGAGATCGGTTTGAATGAACGACATTTGGTTCTATCCTTCCCTTCTATAGGGATTACTGATATTACTGCCTCCGTCCATGTTCTTGGTGGGTCTCCAACTTTAAGTATACAGTTAAGACAAAGCGAGTAGGAGCTATTTATTCCTTCAATGCCTTGTACTACTCAGCCAGAAATCCAGAAAATCTGTACCCAATGCTTTCTTAATCCAGATATTGCAGTCCCTATTTCTACCTTTGTAAATGCCTTTGTTAGGGACTTATTCTGTTCTTGTTTTTTAATGCTATTAATTTCAGTTACTTGGTGGGTTTCCTTCTTTTTAACATATTCCTCCTTTAGAACTTCCCAGTTTTCTTGTAAACCAGACAGCTTTTTTTTCTTCCTTTTTCCCATGTGATGTGAGAGCGGTGAGTTTTCCACTCTGCATAGATTTTATTTATGTATGTGTATATATATGATTCTATGTATATTTCTATATGTATGTGTGTTTGTGTGTGTATAGGAGAAGAAGAAATCTTTTATTAATCAAATACAGCCATTCACAGCTCAATATAGTGAAATTATCGACCTAAAATAGTACGACTGCTTTGTCGCTCCAGCGGTAACGCATCAGGGTACAAAACGGCATCTTTGAGAACTGGTTCCTTTTTTTGTACCTTTTCGTCTGAACTGTAGCAGAATATTTCTTTATCTCTAAAGCCAATAATGTACTTTTATGTATCCATTTATACATAAACCATAGAATTTCTACCTAATGAGGTTGTCATTTTTTATTTGACTTTTTATCTAAAATTTATAGAGCCAACCATTACTTCTATTTTTAAAGATTTATTTGATTACTATTTATATTTTCAAATCTTTGTTTGACATGTCAGAGCTTCTAAATACATATATTGTTCTCCTACAACGGATATTTCCTTAATGAGTTCTTGGGTAAAATGCTGTCAGGGAATTCTTTGTTTTTCAGCTATTTTAACCTATTTTCTAAAACAAACTTTACTTGAATCAGGAATTTGTACCTTTTCCGTTTTGAAAGTACATGTATGTTCCAAAGATTTTGTAAGATAAAGGTATGCAGTTATAACCATGAGGGCCGCTGCTATACCTACTGGCCTGGGGTACTCTTTTGAAAAATACCTTTTGGTACAAAAACAATTCCCCTATTTCTCTGTGCGTGAACTCTGTGGGCCAAGAGCTCCATGTCTGCCTCTCATCCATCCATCCTGCCACTTAACCTAAATGTACATAGAAAAACTCACACACCCTGCAAAACACCGCACTATAAGAAAAAGGAAATTGCTGACGGATTAAAAAAAAATTGGTAACTCTCTAATGAATTAAGCATTTTTAACTCACATTAGTAAGTTAGACGTCAAACTTAGTAAGAATGTGCTCTCGAAATTGAAAAAGTGAACTCATGTTCACAAGCTTGTAATTGCTTCCTCTGGGGAATCCATTTGCATCCGGGTAAACTCTGGGAACATAGGTTTTTAATTGGAAACCACACCGATATATTCGAGTGATGTGAAGTACACTTTAAATGAGTAACATAATTGATTCAATTAATACTTACTTATGTATCCACCAACGGAATCTAATTCTACAGCAAGCTCATTCAGATAGCCAAATATTTACCAGTAACTAAGTAGAAATAACAGAGGGAATGGATGTAAAAATGAGAGGAACAGAGAAATAATGCAACATTTATGTCATGATATATTAATAATGATGAGCTTCGTTTATATAGGCTCTTTTAAAATAAATGTTAACTAAGTGCTTTGCAGATAAGGCCAAAACAGGAAACGCAGACGGCAACATGGCAAGAGAAATAATAAAACAAAAAAAAAATAGTACAAATGAATATGTAAAGTAAAATAAATTAAAGACTACTTAACATCCCAATTGCTAAGATCAACCAAAACAATAAAGGTAAGATAGAAGACAGATAAAAGAGAATAAAATACAGGAATATAACTAAACAATGACATCACAATCATGACATAAAAGCACAATGTAGAGAATGTAGTAAAGTAGAGATGGTGTCTGACAATGTGACTTAAAAGGAATTGATATACAATATAAAATTAGAATTCAATATGACTGAAGGTCACTTTTTCTTTTTTTTACAGCCCTATGTAATAAAGTTGAAAGAAACAACCTGAACTGAAGGTCTTTATTTATGGAGAGGCAGCTACCATGTCATGTATGTTCCCCCTCTGTTATGCTCCTGCTTAAACACTCATTTTAGCTCGCTCTGTCAAAAGATTAAATCGTCTCTGATGAACCTTCTCTTTGGCAACACACTTCTAGCTCTTCACATTTCATCCGTCTCACCTCAGGGATGATGGAATCTATCACCTCTGTATTCATCTGACCCGGTCTAAGGCAGTCCAGTCACGTCTGCGGGCCCTCAAAGCCGTCTTATACACTGCACAGATCATCTGGCCTCCACTGTTTGATCTCTCAGAGATGGCACCGGCTTCTCACAGGCAAATCCATACTAAAGCTGTCCGGCTTCACAATACCCACCAATCCAGCAAATGATGCCGGGATATGAGGAACCTTTCAAATGGTGGTTTGATTTCCACCTCTTTAGGGAGATGGCCTCCGCCAAGGCATCCGAAGAAAGGGAGGAAATAAACTGAGGGCATCAGTAACTGGGTGGCCAACAGAATACAAATGGATACCAAAGGGTCCTGATCCACTGTGTGCTGCAGAGTGGAGCGTTTGACAACAGACACTAGTTTTCTGTTGGTTTCTCCCAGCGGTCCTTGGGTCCATGCCCTCGGAGGATATATCATTAATGATGAGGTCAAACGTTATTGATCCCTAGAGCCAAAAAAAATGGAATACAAAAGATGAATCAACAATGAAATATAAAGTGATATTCATATCATTCAAAGCCATAATATTAAAAGCACCTGCCGTTCTGTATTCAATTGCCTCTTGCGGTTACAGATATAGGGTTAAAGTAGCCCCCGTCGCCCCTATCAGTCTATTCCTGGAGGTCGACAATCTCTCCAGCATCACAGATTTCCCTTTGATGGCCATCCAGTCTTTCCTGAAAGTTACTTTACTTACAATGTTAGGTGGTTGTGGCTTTTATTTAGGATTCTATGGACACCATTCCAATCCCATTCCTTAAGACCCAGAGGATAGGAGGATATGTCGTATAATTCTGTATCTGTTAGACAATTTTTGGGGGGAATGTAAGGGGTGATAGTCTATTTCCGAATGGTTCTGGTTTAAGGTCTTTTTGTACTTTGAGGACCACAACCAAACTGCCCGATAGTTCCATTATATCTGAACGACGGCAGACGTGTCTGTAGCTGATTTCTCCCAAACCAAACAGTGTAAATTGATAAAATGCAATACAGGTAAGAAGAAATGTGTGTTTTTGGTGTGAAATGTCCCTTTAAGCTACTTTGTAATTGAGAGAGTGCAGGATAACGGTGGGGTCTAGAGCATGCAGTTTCAGCTGGAATCAGGCCTGTGTGTGTGTGTTGTACTGTAAAATAACATTGCTCCTGTTTCATCGATTTTTAGTTCTCTCCAAACAAACAAATTTATCGTTGAGCATCGATCAAGTCAGGATAAGTAAACCTCCCCATCACTCTATAGCTTGCTCCCGTAATTCGTCCCCACACACACAAATACACAAAAGGAGAGAAAAAATGCTGATTAATTACATGTAGCGGCGGATGACAGATGCTGAACTCTGTTTCGCCTTTGTTGGTGTCATTGTTCCAAATCATGACGGATGGACACCAGAACGCAGACCAATGATCTTTTTCCCATCCAGCCCAGTGCCCCTGAGTCTGAATAATTCAATTTGTGTTCACCAAAGCAGCATTTGTCATAGCTGGTATGTGCTTCCAGGCACTTTACCCAGCATGCTTTGCTCCATACACTTTGAATCACAATAGTCAGTGCAGAGATGGGTGATGGCATTTCACGGCGTCTGCTGTCACTTTTTTTTTCAGTTGAAGGACTTGGAAGAAAATTCTAGTATTTCATTTATTTTGACATTTAACTGTGCTTTTTGAAGTTAAATGAATGACATTGGAGATATTTGTTAGGGTAAACGTTACAGCAATTATACAATTGGTTTCAACTGTTTCTTAGAAAAAAATTAAAGGAAAATAAACTCCACCGAGCGGGTTATGTTTTCACTGTTGCCTGTTTTTTGTTTTTTTTATTAGCAGGTTTATTCGCTAACTACTTGACACATGTTCACGAAACTTGGTAGATGTAATGGGAATCTGGCCGGGAGGAGAAAAATGGAACATTTCCACTTCCTTAATTTCATAAGATAAATTTTTGACAGTTTTTGACCAAATGAACAAAAACTGACAGATTAACATGAAACTTAGGTTCTGCCATAGCAAATCATCGTAAGCTACTTTATTAGTTATTCTTGTTGTTGTTGTTCCGAGCAAGGTAGCAAATGCTTGTCAACGCGGTCCTGTTTCCTAAGTTTGGTGCGTTGGGTCCTCTTGTAACAACTGGGATTTGATGGCCTGAAAATGTAAATGAGCAAACTGGATGCAGAGGGATAAATTCTTCCCTTTCTTGTTTCTATAATTGCATTGGTGAAACACAATTCCTATAAAAACTGTGATGACACAGCACTTTACTATGAGGAACTTGGCAGTGTAGCCCCCTTCCACCTGTCGTGGCTCACAGACTTCTTGACTGACAGGAGGCAGCAGGTGAAGCTGGGAAACCCCACATCCAGCATCCGGACAGTCTGCAGCGCCTCCACTGTTATACCATTAAAGAGATTTTAAAATGCAGTTTAAAAGACTGAAACTTTTCCACTTTTTTAAGTAAATCTTGTGTTCTTGAGTGCATGGTCTTCGCACGGGTGTCATCAGAAAAGACAACACATTGACTCTACCACTGTATTCTCTCTTCTATACGTTAGTCTCATCTGCAGGTGTGCATGTTATCAGAATCCATATCACAGTGCTGACAGTGGGCTACTGTATATATGATGCTTCACAGGCTTTTCTTTTGGAAATGGAAACTAAGCTGGGAGCAGGAGGAATATTGGTTGGTGGAGTTAAATGTAATTTGCAAATGTATTCCTATTCTATTTTGAGGATTTACTGTATAATGAGCTTGAGGGTAGGGCTGTGACAATAATCACATTACTGCTGTCATGTGATGCCAAATGCAGAACTGAGCTCATTACTGTCATGACTGCATGTTTTTGAGATCTTCTTCTACTGATGAACGCTACAGGAGTCCATATGTTTTAGTTTTATTTACCATGTACGTCATGGAACAATATTTTGGCCTGGATGGTCGGCTCACTCTGGCGTGCCCTGTCACTGCTTCTGTCAAGGTGCCTTGCGCCTAAGGTGATGAGACACAAGCAGGAATAGAAAGTAGCGTGACATTTAGAACATACTTGGGTGATTTTCCATATTGTAGTGTAATTTTTGTCCCTTTCCTGCCAATTCCTCTTATCTCGGTACTTACCTCCACCAAGGAGGGCTTTTTTTAAACATTTTTTTGCCTCTGTTCATTTGGTTGTCTGTCTGTCTTTGTCTTTGCAAGACAATGGAAAAACGTATTGACAGATTTGCATCAAATGTTACCCAGATAGGGGTATTTAGAGGTATCACTTCAAATAAATGGAATATTATATTCATTACTATGTTTTTCGGTGTACTCTCAGCTGAATGTTTAATGTTTGTTAAGGAAAGCCCTTTTTTTAATCTCCATTGGGCGGGTCTGTACGGAGGTCGCACAGACGTTTGGAGAGGGATTTTTTGATATAATTTGTTACTGTGGTTTGTGTTTTCAGAAATTGAGGATCATACTTATTATTTAGATCAAGAAAAAGCAACGGAGCTCAAAGCCTTGGCGTCAAAGCAATCATGAATGCTCATGAAACTGGCAGCCTGGAGGATTCAACTCTGTGCTTCCTGCCTCCTTCCCAGCAGCTGAACAGGGAAGGAGAATGACATCACTGGCCGTGAGCTTAAGGGTCGCCTATCCTCGTCCGGACTTAACCCCTTCCCCGAGATAGTTGGCTGAGAGTGTGCCATATCTTGTCGCGGGGAGCAATCACTCCAGAAGTTTATAGATTTTTTTTTTATTTTTGCAGGTAAACTGGTCGGCCCTCACCGGATCAAGCACTTGTTCCCAGTCACATCTCCTCTGTGGTGGAGCTCTGGGTCGGCTTAGGGAAAATTCAGTTAGAGAACGAGAAGGAGAGACCTTGCAGGACCCCCACCACCCCCCATCCCGGCCAAATCGAACACACTGGACCTCTAAGTATGTTAACTGGTTGTTTTGAATACCCCTTTTAAGCTCCATTGTTGGGTTGCTTGAACTGAAGTTCCATTGAGATGAGGGTGCCATGGTGGCGCCATAGTGGGGGACCACTTTTGCCTTACAGCAAGAGGGATGACCCCTGTGGAACTTGGCGCCGTTCTGTTTTGATCTCCCTGTATTTGCGTGGGTTCCCTCTCTCTACTTTCAGCTTCCTTCCACAGTCCAAAAACATGCAGGAAGGAAGGTTCTGACGCACTAGAGATTGTGACCTTGTCCTAAGTCCTTATGTTTTGTGTCTTTTTGTTTAATGTTAAAGGTATCGATGTGAACGGTTAACCATTGATCTAGAATTATGGATTGCCTTTTTCACCATGGGGAGATGGAATCCGTACTGCTGCCGCTCTGGACGAGTTCCTCCTTTGTTTTTTGCGTGTCAAGCTGTTCACTGGGCATCACGTGGTTCTGTTAGTCCAGGGTGCACCATATTCATCTTCATTATTACTGACGTTGAAGGAAATGAAATGTTTGGTTTCGAACCTAAACTGACGCTGTCAAATAGATGTGAGATTGATGAATCTGACCTGTGTTTGACCTCTCTGAGAAGGTCATGATGGAGAGCAGAGACAGTTGGTGTCCTTTCACCAGATAAATTTAATAAGCATCAGCATTTTGTGTCGGAGAAAAGCACCTTAATGATGAGGGAGGAGGATGAATCTAAAGCACACAGATGGAGAATGCCGAGTTTGAACGCAGCACATCCATACAAACCGGATTGTAGTCAACACCGCTTAGACTAAGTCCAAAACACGGACTCAGTTTTATGCAACAAACCTGTCAAACACTGACATCTCTAGTAACATCAAAGCCAGGACATTCTTTCACTTGATGAGATTCAAATGAACACAATGGTAAATAAGCAAACTTTCAACTTAAAATCTGAGTCTAGGCTCAAAATTAGATTAGATTAACATTGAACAGGGCTCTATTTCAAATTATAAGGGGTAGAATTGATTCGCCAGCCAAATCATTGAATCACTCTGCCAATGAGAGAAACAATATGATGGTAGTGTAAGGTATTCATAAAATAAACACCATCCAGGGCTCCAGACGAAGAAAAAATCATCAAGGACTCATTGGCTTCTAAACCCAAAGTATTTGGGAGCCAAATTAAAGTTTCAGGAGCCATCGGAGTACAATTTTGAAATGCTGCCATAACCTTTTCTTTCTCTTCTGTACTGTCTGCCTTTGATTTCCCTACGTCCCATTGTGTTAATAATATATTCTTTGCACAATATGTGACATGTCCAATATGCTGCAATTTCATTACCATAAATATATAAATTAAATGTCAAATATTATTTTGATCAATTGGTAGGTTGGTCTGTTGGTAGGTTGGTTTGTTGGTCAGTTGGTTGGTTGGCTGGTTTGTTGATTAGTTTGTTGGCTGGATTACAGAAACTTTGCAGATAAAACTTCCATTACATTAGGTAGGTGGATCGGCTTTTTGGCCCAGAACAGATGTTAAAGAAAATTGGGGCAGATGCGTATAAAGGGATTCTGGATATATTTATATATCATTGACTTCCTTTAACTTTGTTGCAGTGCATTTATGGTCTCAGTAGCTGAAAGACTGACTCCCAACATTCCAAACCCGGTGAATTTTTGGTGGTTTTACAGTTGTACAACTTTTTCTATATTTGTTCCCCTCAGCACTTAGCTTGGATGCTCCTCCTCTGGCCCCGCCCGCCTGTGGATTTAAAATGAAACGTTCATCCTCGTGTGTTTACACAGCTGTTTTTTACGACCAGAGTATGCCGGTGAAAAAGGGCTGAAGTCCCACCTGGTGGTCAAACCAATGAACCTGTCACTAGAAGATTTCAAGGGCTCGCCTCAGGACAGATCCCACATCTGCTAGAATGATACCTTTACTCCTCTCTAGAGACAGATCATCAAACCTTGAGTGGAAGGAGCGCCCCCCCCCATGCTTTCATAATGTCTGATGAAATATTCATATATCGAGAGCTCTGAATCAGGTATAGAAAGCTCTCTTTACTGCTGAAAGCAATGGCGGCTGTTGCATTGATGTGTCCTTAGGGTAGACATTTTTTCTGGCATTTAGTGCTTTTAAGCCGATTCTATGTCTACTGTAGTCTGAATTATTGACCCACAGAAAAACAATTATTGTCTTTAGAACATAACTATGGGTTTCCTCTGTAACTCATTCAATTTCATAGCACTGACAATCAAAATGAAGCAAATTGTGTTTAGAAGAACCGACAGGGTTAGTGCATTCTACATCTCAACAGGGGGTACTCGTCTTTTTATGGCCTCTAGAGCAGCTCGGTTAATTAAAAAAAACAGCTTAGTATTGGAGTGGGATGTAACGTAGCATAGCCCGAGCCAACACCTCGGCATTGTTTATTCGGTGTTGAGAAAGCAATGAATGATTTAAAAAAAAAAAAAAAAAAAAAAAAAGGAAAAAAAAGAGAATTTCTGATTACAATTTAAGGTAATATCACGTCCTCATACAAACATGCAGCCCAAAGTTCCTCAGCAATATTGAAGCAACAAAGACGAAAGAAAAAGATTAAATTAACATAAGATTAAAGATAAATCCTTCAATTATTAAAATCAACAAAAGTCAAGATTGGCCTTTTCCTTTAAGAGCATTTCATTCTTGCTTCAAGTTCCAACGTTTAGCACCAGGCTCACTCTGCCTTACTTTTAGAAGACATCAGGAATATTTGAAGGAGGTTCTGACCCTGAGAATTAACTCTGAGAGTTTAAATAATCTGAGCGCAAATCTGAGACCATCAAATAGTAGTAAGAATTCTTTTCTGGGAAAGTTCAAGTTCAGCTCCTGAAGGAGCATTATTCCTCGAAGAGTATAGTTTTTCTATGAACTGTGAACCGGCAGGACTAAACAAGAATGATACCATACACTGATTCAATAATACTATTTAATAAAAGTCTTCTACCTCCCTAATATTTACATAGAGTAGTATTCAATATTGTTTGCCAAAAAACGACAAACCCTGAATGTAGTTCAAATATAAAAACCTGATCAAAATGTTTTTATTTTTCGTCTTTCTTGCAGGTGCATCACTTTCTTTTCATGTGCTGCGCTGACTGATGAGAGATTCAGGGAAGTGGAGTGTGTGCACAAGTGACTAAACCCTTAAGATCACGGAGAACTCTGAAGAAACTGTGGCGGAAGCCTGCTGTAATCCCGATGTGTAAATCAGTGGCTCCAACTTGGAAATAGCTTTAAAGACTGTAGGACCCTGTTGGTAGCTGGCTCCATCAAGTTTCTCTCGGGAATAGCTGGAGCTCTGTTTCTCAGTTTTATTTTTCACGGGAGTGATTAGAATCAGGGATGGTTATGGGATCAGACCTTTGGTCGTCTTAGAACACTTTACGGTAAATAAAACCTGACCAAAAATCATGATTATACCGACTCAATAGAGTATGATTTAAAACTAATCTGATCATCTGACACAGGACTAAGACTAAACTAGGCCTAAACTGTCGTCCCCGACAGCAAGGTTTTATCCCCGAGAAAGCCCCCAACCCTGCATTGTATAAGAAATTCTGCGTATTGAACTCAAGTCAAATTTGAAAACATCAGTGAGTAAAATAGGAACTATTGGACTGAAACATGAGGTATAAGCTAGATCTCCTCTAGTCAATTATATAATATTAACTATTAGACTAAAATAGAATATATATACAAGATATATCTCTTCCAGACGATTCACATGCCCCATATTTCAACTTGGATCAACGGTTGCGAGATTATGGCCTGAAAACCTTTGGAGATGAAGCTCCCCCTAGTGTCAGAACTATACAACCGACCATTCCTAAAATCAATCCAGTTCTTCCTCGTACTAAGGTCTATGTGGGTATAAAGTTGGAAAACGATCCATTACATTTTTTTTAGCACTCCATCCCATGTATGTATGTCCCATGTCCTTGCTTTTGCCTCTCCCTCACACTCCCTCACCCTCTCGCTCTCTTTTTCTCCCCCCCTCTCTCGCACTCCATTGAACTCCACTAGTTGAATGTACAGGTGGTTGCTGGGTGGTGGGGGCTGACGGAGCAGGCAGGAGGATACCGGGCAGCAGAGATGGCAAAACGGCTGTAGACCGCCTTATTAGGAGGGATTGTTTAGTGATGACTGAGTATGAAGCCGTGTGTTTACAGCCGTGCAGCTCGTAATGATGACTTGAAATAGCTCACAGGCTTCACTGCATTTGACTGTTAGGAGATAGTATTTGAACATAATAAAATGTATAAAAGACTCGAAAAACAGCGCTTTTATTGGCAAAAATGTTTTATTCACCAAGTCCATCTAATCCAACAGTATGTTTATACCTGCACACTGCAGAGATACTAAACAAGGCCCATTTTGATTGAATAGCTATAGTTATAGAAAAGGTACGTCAGATATTTCGATGTAACCCAATGAAGCACTGCATTTAGCAAGTCTGTATACCAGTTTCCACAAAGCTGCATGACTGGGAGTTTTTGTTTGATTCTGGATTCGTGCTGTTAACGGCGAGCCGGGTGCCGTTGATGCCACACCGGGTTTGAATAGGCCATTTGTCTCCCATGATGATTGGTGTCCCATTTAAATGAGCATTACGGCGTGAGGTTTGCTCACAGGCTTAGGTGGGGTGATGGATGACCCCCTGGAGGTGGCTGGAACACTGCACCGTCTGCCTCGATTCGTCAATATGAAGGAATCTGTCAAAAGGAATCAATAGGGGGAGGAGGGATTGCTCTTGCCAAGCAATTACAGCTCCGTAATTGATACATTTCCTATTTTTCATCCCAGATGTCAGCCGTAGATTTATTTTCACATCATGATGAATTTTTCATTTCTTATGTAAATGATTAATAAATGACGGTATCTCATTATTATGCAGTTTAATTGCCTCACTTTTTTATGTAAAGGTTTGCTTTTACAAGAATTATAAACTGAGATTTTGGTGCTTTTAGCCACAAGGGAACATTAAAAGTTAAAATACAGATATTTTACATTTTAAATTGGACAACTCTTGTTATTTCGGATCTCTTCGATACAAAGTACAGAGAAGTGAAAGTTAAATAAAAAATCAGCCGTTTTCCTACCAAGTCCTTCCTACGCGTGTTGGCTTATTTTAACAATATCATCACAGCTGACAGGTGAAGTCAGAATATAACTGATTATCTGGTTAGCATGCCACCTGTCAGTGGAGGGGATATATTAAGCAGCAAGTGAAAATTAATAAGAAGGACCAAAATGAGAAGACTATAAACGACTGGTTCTGAGCATCTCCTCCTCTGAGCATCAGTCCTTGTTGGTTGTTCGTGATCTCCAGAGGTTAGTAGCTACCAAAGTGGTCTCATTACGGATGGTAGGTGAGCTGATGACAGGTCTCGTTGATGCATGTAGGGAGTGAAGGCTAGCCTGTGTTGTCCGATTCCACAGAAGAACTACTCGAGCACAAATTTCTGTAAAAGTTTATGCTGGTTCTGATAGAAAGATGTCAGAACACAGAGTGCATAACAAAATTCTGCGTAGAGTATACGGCTGGGTAGTAGGCCTGCTGACCCCTTGTCCACAGCCAAAAGCTCCAACCATGAGGAAACAGGCATCAGAACTAGACCACAGAGCAATAAAAGAAGGTGGATTGTTCTGATGAATCAGATTTTCTTACACTGGACCTCTGTCCTTGCTTACATGGGGAAGAGATGACATTATGGGAAGAGTCATTTGAGGAAAACAAGTATGTGTTCAAAGCGTTGACTCGTCCTCCAGATTACTCAGATCTCAATCCAGCATTTGTGGGATGTGCTAGACAACGTAGCCCACTTCATTCACTTACATGACCTGCTGCTAATGTCTTGGTACCAGATACCACATTACACCTTCAGAGGTTGGGTTGAGTCCATGCCTTAATGGGTCAGAGCTCTTTTGGGTAAAAGGGGGACTTAACAATATTATTCAGGTGGTTATAATGTCAAGGCTGATTGATGTATACATCTACATACTACTAAGTGGCAAGTGAGGAAAATTATTTGAGCCATTTCGGTCTAATGTTATTTGTAAGAACTGGTCCTTTAGTGTCAGTTATACGTACAATCCCACAGTGAAGAAGCAAATACCTGCAGACCTTCAGGGTCCATACCTCAACGCGTCAGAGCTGCTTTGGGGGACTTGCTTTATATAAGACAGGTGGTTACAATGTTATGGAAAACTAGTGTTTGATGGTGTGAAAACATGTTAATCTAACCGGGGAAATTGTGCAAAAACATTTGCACAGGAATGATGCCTGTGCAAATGTTTATGTACGCCATTTCCTTCTGTTATCAACCATGACTGAAGTAAACAATGAAGACATGTGATGTGTTTATAGTACTGTGTGCACTATACTAGCTAAAAACTCACACATCAGCTTGTTTGCAGCTCAGGGAATTTTAGCCGCTAAATTCATTTTGACCAGAAAGAACCAAGAAGGAATTTGATCAGCATTCGGCACATATGGAAACCATCTCCAACATCCCCGCTAAGATAAAGTGCATTTATAGAAGCCTTTTAAAGAGCTCCATTTCTGGTCATGGTGAATAGAGTTTCAAAGACTGTAGATTTAGTTACTGTTAACAGGGGTCTCCAGCAGGAGTGAAACACGGGTCACTGGGGGAAAATGAGCCCGAGATCTACTGTACTCAGAGAGAAAGAGAGATTAATGGAAGCCCAGAAAGAAAGTGAGAGGCTGTTGTGTGTTTGTGCACGTCTGTGTGTGTGAGACATGAATACAGGGCTGAACTTTTTATGGAAACATTAATATAAATGCGATAAAATAAGGAATACTGCTTAAGTGAAAAGCGGTAGATGCAGATGAATGGGTGCTTATGGAGGTACATGATTTAGAATAAAAAAGTAAACAAGTGAAATGAAGTTCAACATGAGGTAAACAGAAGTTCACAGAAATATCCCGCTGTTCCACAACTGGGATTTTTTTTCATGCTACAATCCCTCGGAGGAGTTCTTAGAAATATATTCACTGTATTTATGCGCATCCTCACCCGGGCACATTCTCTCACTTGACACATCAAGGACACGGTGGTTAAAAAAAAAAACGAAAAACTAAAAAAGAAAAGGAATAATGGCTGAAAAAACAAACAAAAGAAAAACACAACACCACACCATAAAAAAAAGGGATTTATGGATGGGATTAGAAAGTTCTCACCAAGCTCAGAATACTCGCTCTAGACTCATGGAGTGGGATCGAAATGGAATGGGAGTAGCAGCAAGCGAAGCCATCAGGAAACACCCTGAAGCAGCACGAATGCTGTGTTTTAATAACATAAGTCCTCCCCTTCAGAAATGACTTAATTAGGTTGAGAACAAATTGGGTCTTCTTCTCCAACCCTAGACAACAATACACTTAACATAACTAAAAATATACTAAAAACTGTTAATTTTGCTTTAATGCTGAATCCCTGTCAGTAAATAAATACTGATATTGAATTGATAATAACGCAATCTCTTCATCTCACGATTCATTCTGAAAACTGAAGTCAACACCAGACATTCACCAGTGGTCTTCCAGCAATGACTTCATATATGCTTCATAAAAAAAGGAAGTTGATGGTTCTGTTTCTCCTTTGTTTCTGTCGGATATTTAATGCCACAACTTCAAAATCGGCTTTAAATTTGTCTACCTCTTCGGTCTATCCGGATTCCTGCCAGTTTTCTCGGACCCGTTTGTAGACCTCATTATTTCTTACTCTCCCACCATAATGTTGGATTTGTTGAGAGTTTTAGCCTAAACACTAACAAGCGCCTTCAATAGCCCCATGGATACAGATTTTTTAAGGAAGGCTTGGTATACCATTATTTCCCCCCTCCATTCTGCATAAACCCATTGGAGGCGTGACAAGGGGTTTGTATTGTTCTGCCACTGAGATGGCATCAAAGGTAGCACCAGTGCTGAAACACACACCTGTATAAACTGGCTGTACTGGGGCTGAGATACAGGCGGGAAATTCAGATGATACGGCTCACAACAGGAAGTCTTAAAAACACTTCTAGTGCTTAAAAAAAGGCTCCCCCTTGGGAATTTACAAGATGGATCTCCTAGAGTTGATTCATTTGCTACAAGCTTGGACTAAAACAGGCTAAATTGGACGGAGGTTAGGAAAATCAGTGTTTTTTTCTCCTTAGTGAGTAAAATATAAACTATTAAAGTAAAACACGTTGCATGCAAGTCAGATATCCTTGAGTCGCTTCAAAAGCACCAAAATTGGACCTAATTGGACCAACGTTTGAGAAATTATGTCCCAAAACGTTTTGGCCATAAAGCTTCCCTTAGTGTTGAAATATACAACCGACCTATCCCAAAATCAATCCAGGTCGTGTTTGCATTAAGGTCTCTGGGGAAAAAAATTGAAAATTAAAGATGGATGCTTTTGTGGGATATACCCTTGCTCTCGGGAAGAGAGCATAGACCTTATTTGTAGGGATGTGCACCTGTTTCTATTTGACAGTTCATCTTTAACTTGGTTCTTTCACAAACAACTCTAGCTGGCATTTGTCAGTGAAACGCTGTTGACTTGGTATCCTGCATGTCAACACCAACGATCTATCACATCACAACAGCCATCATTCTCAACTCCTCTGTGAGTCCTTGATGATGAAATGGGCTATTGATGGTGTTCTAAGATCTCACCAAGTTGTGGCCAGAAAAAGAAAAATATATCATCAAAGTCTTTCTCTTCCCTGCTCTAGCTTGTTTTAGTTGTAACTGTATCAGTATCCACATCGCATGAATAGTTTTCACCACGCCGTCCTACTAGGTGAGCGTTCAGGTTGGATGATGCTGCTGTTCGAGAAAAGTTTTCTACTGAACAAACATTTGTCCATTTTACTTCACTCTCATAAAATACAACTGGACATGTCTGTCTTGGCAAAGAAGAAAGAAAGCTAAATCTAAATTCTTGTTTTAGTCCGCCATTCGGAGTAGCGACAGAATTAACAACAGTTATTCTGTTGTTATTAACAATTATTATTATTATGTTATCAACAAAGATGTTAGTCAACCATTTTTCCAGTTAGTTTTGATCGATCAAGTTAACTTAAGATTTCATCTGACACATAATTAATATCTGACTGCTTCATCTAACAGGGTCAGATACACCAATGTTTCCAATACACAGGCTCTACTTGGGCAACCCAGCCAGGTAAATTAAGACCCGCCCAGGTAGATACACACAGACCTTTGAACCAACGTGTACAGCCAGAGGCTGCAGCTTAATTTAGTCATTTTATTCAGCTCTCCCTGAACGTTAGCGTTCACTTCGGCAGAAAAGCGGGTTCTCTAATCACAAACAAAGCCCGAATGTTTTAACGCCTCATAACTATGTGGAAAAATAATTATCGCTTGGTCCATTAGCTTAATGCTAACATATAATGGGAATTACTATGTACATGCTATCTGAATTAGCATTGACCATAATCAAACAATAAGAGGCTGCTCTTAATATTTTTTAATGATAAAGAGAAGCAAACTACAGAATCAAGGAAGTCTCTTGAGAGAAAACTAATTGTGGGCACAACGTATCCTGCAAATAGAACCGATAGTATGTTGATTTCATCGAGTCAGAACACTTACACAATGTCGACCAACCTTACTTCTGCTGTGATCCTTCCAAATAAGAACACTTTAAATAAACTACCCAGCAACAGGAAACATAAGTACGTGCTTATGCCATAAACAGAAAACATTTAGACACATTTATAATCATTTATTAACAGTTTTTTTTATTTATTGGGAATAGTGTAAGCCTCATATTTATTTTGAGTGTTTATTAAATCACAAATGGAAATTTTTGATATGTAAATACTTATTTATTTATTTTTTGTTCATTTATTTCTAAATAAGATATTAAGAGTGATTATTTTCTGTAAATAGTAATTTATTTTAATTTATGTTGACCTAAGATAGATGATGGTTACTCAAAAGTTGATTAAGGGATTCCCTCTCTGCTTACTAGTTAAACATCCGTCACACGCTCTGCTGCGCCACACAGCACTGTAAGTTAGTTCTCAAACTGTGGGAAACACTGTAAACTAACATCTTCAATGTTTAAAAATGATGAATTTCCATGAATCTTCACACTCTGAATAAATAGCATATGTTCTCATTAACATCTCCTGTTTCAAAATTGCTGAAGTCTTTATTAAGACCAGTGTCCATATTCATATTTTGTATTCAATCCGGCTGCTTTTACTTGATAATAGTAGCTGAGATACAAATTGAGGTAATTTTGGTTATTTTTGTGATTTGCACCAACACACTGGTCTTTCCACCATTATACCAGACATCCCGGATCTCTTCCATAATGGCAGACCCAACCCAGGCCCATCAGGTCTGTTGAACGATTGTACCCCTCTGTCCATGCTCGCCTACATCACACGTTAATATGTTGACTTCATGACACCATAAGCCTGACACTAATGACGTACACCATCAGCAGCAGCCTGGCTAATGACTTCAGTCGTCTGAGCCATGGATTAGGCCGTGCAGCCATACCCCAAATTAGTTTTGTGTATAAATATGCGCTGTGAGGAATATTAGCTGCTCTCAGGCCTGTCGTTCTGATTTCATAAAAAGGTAATGAATTGTTAATGGCATGATTACTCTGAAAATAGAATAACTGTGGAAAAGAGTGTGGGCTTTATGGCTTCCATTGCTTTCCTTTCATAAAATGAAAGGTTATTCATTAGGTGTCAATGCTTCCTCAGTACATTTGTCTAGCTGTGATCACATGAGGAATCTCATTACTGTACACCGGCGCCAATTATTCTGTCTTTGTGAGCCTCTGAGGTCACTTATCATCAACCAGTGTTTTTTCTGTCACAGGCTGGTTTCACTTTGTACATCTCAGCACAATGTATTGCCCACGGCGTGAAATAGACTATTGACTTTAATTCACCGCTTTTTTAATCAAGGCCTATAGTTGAAGTACTGCTTATTTGATGCCGTGTACACGCTGTGCCTTGCCTCTAAGCTTTCTAACTACAAGGAATATGTTTGCATAAATGCTCTGCTACAGGTTAAGTCTTACATCGTGCAGATTTTTCTACCACAAGAATAAAAACCTGTAGAGAAACACTTGATGCAAACAGATATGTTTTCAATAGGGTCCAAATTATCAACCAAAATCAAAGACTGGGCGACAATATGATAAGTTCAACCCTTGGCTGACCGTACAGAAAGCAAAATGTGTTAAGTCGCCATTGTGGTTGCTCTCCTCTTCCAGTGGAGAAACCATGCTAATGTCCATTGTAGACAGGGACACAGTGCTAATACCCTCTATAGGGTTCACTCCCAGTGAAGTAACCATATGATTTTCCCCTCGAGACAGCTCTTTTAATGGAGAAATCATGCTAATTTCCTCTATTGGCTGAATTTCTAGTGAATACATCATCCTGTCTTATTCTTGGTTTCTCCTTCAGTGGAGAAACCATGCTAATGTCCCCTCTAGGCTGCTCTTCTAGTGGGAAAACCATTCTAGTGTCCCTTCCTGGCTGATTTTCTAGTGGAGAAGACATGCTAGTCCTTCTCTTGCTTTTCCATGCTAATGTCTCCACTAAGCAGAGAGAATATTAATGCCCTCCCAAGGCTGCACTTCTAGTGGGAAAAAACATGACAAAATCCCTTCTTGGCTGTTCCTCTTTAGTAAATTAGGAGCAAATGTTCCCTCTAGGCTGCTCTTCGAGAGGATAAACTATGCCAATGTCATTTCTATACTGTTCTCCCAATGGAGAAACCATGCTAATGTCTAACCAATTTTGCTCTTCCAGTGGAGACACCATGCCAATATTGTCTTTAAGCTGTTCTTCTGGGGTCATCTATGCAAATGTCGAGTCTAGGCTGTGATTCCTAAGGAGAAACTATGCCAATATCCTCCCAATGCTGTTTTTAGGTCAACTATGCATATGTCCCTTTTAGGCTGCTCTTCCAATGGTGAAACCATGCTATTATCCCCTCTAGAATGACCTTCCAGTAGAGAAAGCATGCTAAAGCCCTCTGTAGGCTTCTCTTCCTATGGAGAAGCAATATTAATATCTCCTCTTGGCTACTCTTCCAGTGGAGAAATCATGTTATTGTCCCCTCTAGGTTTGGTCCTCCAGTGGAGAAACCATGCTCTTCCTCTTTAGAAAATGTGTTAGTAATGGTATCCAAAAGATTACCTTCAAATGGAGACAATGGGCCTGTTCAGACCTGGTTTTAAAATGCGTTTTGGTCGATCGGATCACAAGAGGACAACGAGACACATTGTGGTCTGATCACTCAAACCCCTTGCCGATGTGATCTGGGAAACATTTGACCACATATCTTTTATAGTGTAAATGTTAACTAGTCCTGATGCGTCTCCGAAAAGGACGTAACAAGAAAACACATCATCAGTGCTGGATGTGGTGTTTTTTTTTGGCAGAAGCACACGACCAGTTAAAAGATGGAGAGAGAGGAGAGTGAATGTGGCTGAAGTACAAGTGAAACCAGATGTCTTATCAACAGTTGGAATAGTACTTACATGTACAGTATTTTAGCTCTTCAAACATCTTCAAGGTGTTAGTTGGCCCATGCTAGCTAGCTAAACAAATATGATGTTTGACTGACATGTCTGGTAACTCCGCGTGATGCCCTTCAACATTGTAGCGGAATGACTTAGGCACCTGGAAAACCTGACTGAATAGAATAGACTAAAGTGTAACCGGGGATGTGTCTCGTTGTCCACTTGTGATCTGATCTCCCAAAACCAAGTCTTAACAGAGATAACATGCCCTCTAGGCTACCGAGTAAAGTTTTAATGTCACCACATTTTGGGGACATTGTCTAAAGCTTGTCAGTTTAATAATAATAATAATAATAATAATACATTTAATTTATAATGCACTTTACATTTGGATCAAATCTCAAAGTGCTAAAAGTTTAGAAGGGAGAAAGTTATGTCTAACTTTTAGACATAATGAAGCAGCTTTTGGCTAATATGCAACTCAAATATGGAATAATCTCCCACAAAAACCTGCTTATGATGACGTCCTTTACCTCAGAAATAAAAACAATCCTGTTCTGCACTGCCTACTTTACCCAATAATGCTTAAAAAATACTTATATTTAAACAAAAAGCGCATTCTGTTGTATTCCTTTTTTAGATTGGAGTAATTGCTAATAAGTGCCCCAGTGGAAAAATCACTGCCAATCTCTTCTAGTGAATAACGTGTAATAAAGTGTAGTTGCCCTTAATATGCAGAGAACTACCCTAGATTCAAGAATAGATAGTACACTGTAAAAAAAAAGAAAAAAAAACTGTTTACTGGTAATAAATAAATAAATAAAACTAAAAATTACATTGACAAAAAATTGTTTGAACTAAAAAAATTACAAAAACTAATAACAATTAAATAAAGTATTTGCCACTTAAATGTAGAAGTTTGACTCATATCTGCTTACTTTAATTCATCTAATTTAGTTCATCATCAAATTGTCTTTTCATCGTGCGTAATAAGACCCCAAAAGTGAAATTCCAGTTTGGGAAATTCTTCGATTGTCTTTCAAAATTAGGTATTTCCAACTATACTTTTAGACTCCATAATTATTTCAGTTGTGTGTTACCTGTAAAAAAATAAATAATAATATATATATATATATATATATATATATATTTTATTACAGTGTAGTTAGTGGCTTTCATGTGCCTCTAAATGATGGAATATTTGATAACTAAGAAAAGACATTCAAGGTTAGTAACTGTTATGTTACTGACTATGAATACGTCACTTCCTTCTATACATGCTGACATCCCAATACATACATCTGTTCTCTGCGCCCAACCTTCAGACAACCTGAGCCCACGCCTGATGCTAGCAATGCTAATGTCAATGGCCTACAACTGAAAGGCATGTCTCCAATTACAAACAGACAGAGTGCTTGAATGTGGCAGTAAAGTGGTTCTTACAAACCATTTCCAGTTTGGAGCCGCACACTTCTCAAATGGTGGAAGTAGAAATGGAAACTTATTTGGATGCTTGGCTGGGGGGAGGTGGGCCGCTGCTTAAATATCACCAAAAATTGCCTTATGAATGTTGAATGTATGAATGTATTTTTGTTATTTTTTAACATGTCTCACGAGATTGTGGTTGGATTGATACAACTAGCTATTACATATTTATACATTTAAATTTATAATGGCACAAGCTATGAGTCACCGGCTGGTATTTTACGGGAAAGATTACAAGCAAAGGAGGCTTGAATCAATTATTTAGGCTCAAATGAAAAGTACAAAGGAGCCATATCGCTGCCTGCAGTGAGCTTGGGAAATTAGGTCAGTTTCATAATATTCTAGTGGGATGTAAGCTCTGCAGCTGCTGAACTGGAAGAAAGCTTGGAAACGGAGACGCCTTCCTGGTTGGCGCTGATGGAAATCCACAGCTTGGCTATGAAAATCATTGAGACTGATATGTGGCCAGCCTCAGACATTCTGCTGCATGCTGGCTTGTTGGTTCATTATTTTATCTCATGCAGGCAAATACAACAGAAGAATTTGTGTTCCAGCGCATCCCAGCTTCTGTCTATTTGATTGCTTGTGACTGGACTACTGTTCAAACTGCTGTGCTGTAGTGCTGAATCTCTCCAAAGCTATCATGCCAGGGGTATTTAAAAGGAAAATGCTTTATTACAAAAAAGTATGAAAACCATGGCCCCACCAGTCCTTCCTTCTGCCACTGTGTGAATTATTGTTGAAATTACTGTGAAAATAAAATTAGAATTTTTTTAATAGAGACCTACAGGACAACCCTGAAGTACCCAAGAGGGTCTCTAGACCTCACTTTGACAACCAAAAGCAATTTTATACCAAGATCAGCTGGCAGCAGTGCAATCAATACCATTTTCTATGATTGTTTTTTTTGTCTTTCTCTAACTGTGAACAGAACAACAGCAAAATGGTGTCTTATCTGTTATCCAAATATTGAGTTTCAAAATCAGTGTGAAAACATTTCTGATTATTTTCCTTCTACTTTGAGTTTATTGCTAAATGCTTCAAGCTGCAAAATGCCACTAGCTGCACAATGTTATTAGCTGTTAACTGCTACTAGCTGCTTAAAAGTAAAAGTGTAGTTGTGGCTTGCACACATAATACGTCTCAAACATCACATGCTGGCTCAGATCATTTGCACAGTTTTGGCGGTGGCTGTGGCTCATGAGGTAAGAGCTTTTATATCAGAAGGCACGGGCTTTGATCCCAGGTCTACCTTTCATGGTGTCCTTTAACGAGATACTGAACCACACTTAGCTCCCCGAGCGCCTCACAGGGGCTGCCAGATGCAGAGAACTAATATCACAACATTGTATAATGTATGTCTGTAAAATTTTATGGAGTATACATTATTATTATCATTATTTATGCAGATGCACATTTCACCTCCACTTCTTGCAGAACAACTCCCAGACACCCCATTACGCGCGTCTCCAGTGCGTTTATACGGAGTAGTAAGATGGAGTAAAGGCGATTTAGACCACATGGAAGCTGAAAGGAAGTAAAGGTCATACGTATTTATCAAAAGGCTCTTAAGATGTCACATATGAAAATCACATTAATGTAAATGCATACATAACGAGAAAAGTTGTGTCCAAGCACTCAAACGGCGTAAATGGGGACATTTGTGATCCTTCTCCCGTCATGGAAATCTCCTTCTCTGGTTTAATGCTTCATGAGCCTCACACAAAATCCAACCCTTGCAATAGGACACCTATATATATATATATATATATATATATATATCTCTGATTGATGCAATTTAAAATGAGCTAACTTTTCACTTCCTGCTGGATATTACATCGGTTTACTTGAGACACTGCTTCTTTAAATCACTGAAGAAGCACTGGGGGTTAGTGATCGCTCAGAGTTCAATGATCATTCAAAGTTCATGGTCATTCAGTATCACAAAGCCGGCGTAAGAAAAGTCCTAATCTCTGCTAGTTTCCCACCGCTGTGAGCGGTGACTGGACACGATGTGCTCAGGTCTGTCTGGACTGTGCTGGGTTTTAATGAGGGTTCTCAGGGCTCTATTAAAGAGGAGAGGGATCGGCTGATGATTCCACCATCAAGAGCTGGATCTTTGCTCGGCTTCCTTGTAGTTCTGTACAGCACACAAACCAAAAAACATGCTGCTCATATCATCTTTACATGTTTCACTATATTTATAAAAAACATATAAGCAAGAAATTAAACTTATAGTCAGTAAAATTACATTGACACATAAAATCTGTATCAAGAATTTTGGTTACAATGATTTACCAATTATCCTACAATCAGAATGTTTTCTGACCAACATCTTGTCAGATAGTCACAGGTGGGACGTTCTTTTCACTAAAGAAAGGACAAATGGAGAGTGGGTAGCAAACCGTTTCTTAAAAGAACATGACCCCCTTTTTGTTCAACACTCCAGACTGATCATCACATGAGTAGAACTTAAGGTGGAGGCAGAAACAGAGGGATTGTATTTACAATGAAAAAAGGCAGAAAATTTCATGAACAAACATGATGACCAAAGAAATCCCCCCCCCAAAAAAATCAAACAAGTGTTATTCAAAATGACAGTCCATTATAAAGTTATAAAATCATATAAATCACCAAACTACTATTTAAAGTAAACTAAGTTAAACTTTTATCAACTGTCACAAGGTCAATGTGCAATGATCTGCCATAACATTATGACATTATGCAGTCAGAAGATGGAGATTGATTATCTTGTTACCGTGTCATCTGTCAGTATTAGGTAAACATTTTTGTCCAGAAGTTGATCTTTTGGAAGCACGAAAAATGGACATGCATAAAGATGTGAGTGACTTTGACAAACCAAAGTGTGATGGGAAGATGACTTGGTCAGAGCTTCTCCATTGGTTTATAGTTGTATATTTGTTTATTGCTTTGTCCATTTAGTTTAAAATTATTTTCATGACGATCGTACTGTGAGAGCTCAGTTAACCGGAGTCAAATTCCTTGTATTCATATGCATGGCCAATAAAGCTGATTCTGAACTGTAGGTCTAGCTGGATGTTTCTGGACTGCAGTGGTCTAAGGAAGGACAACTGGGGAACTGCAACAGGGTCATGGGACATCAAGGTTCAGTGATGCTTATGGGGAGAGACGACTCACCCATGTGTCTGATGCCAGAGAGGAGCCGTTAAAGCACAAATTGATGAAAAAGTTTTGCTGGTTCTGATAGGAAGTATCGGATAACACAGAGCTGTGAGGACAGACCTCCACCACATTTATATTCAAACATGAAATCAAATCTTCTTCTTTGGGCTGTTACTTTTGGGGGTCGTCACCACAGCAGATGGACTTTTTCCATCTTCCCATGTCACACCAACCGACTGCATGTCCTCATCTCATCCTGTCTCCTCTATCCAATAATCTCCTCTTTGGTCTTCTCCTTTCTCTCTTAATCCTGGCAGCTCCATCTCCACCATTCTTCCACCAATAGATCCACTATCCCTCCCCCTCACTTGTCCACACCATCTATAATCTGGCCTCTCCTACTTTGTCTCCAAACAGGAAGTTAATAACCGAAACGTCTTCAAGATTATTCTTCAGACATAATTTGATATTACATGTTAATATAGAAAGGCTCAGGTGTTTAAACACAACATATTATGAACTGATTTACTTATTTAAAGGTATTTTCTCATTGTTGCGATGCCATTAAAGAATGCTTCCTATAATGCAGTCGTTGCAACCAGAGCCCATCCAAGACCCTCAAGAGAAAAACTGCTGCAGGGATGTTTCGTTGCCAGGCAGCACGAGTGACTGATAATGATGTTTCTAATGATCCCCTCTAAAGAGGACATACATATTCATAAATATTAGAATATTCAAATGCATGATTGATGCATGCTATCTTATTCACTAATTCATGCGGTTTCCAAAAAAAGCCTGATCTTGAATTGTAAACAGAATTTTCGAGAAAACAAGTCCTAGTTCTGTATTTGCTTCTAAATGTAATTAACTCTTCTTTGGCCCGAGGCAGACTTAACACAAGTTCATTGAGCTTTGTTCAAGAACATTTTTGTGATGTCTGGTGCATAAACAAACTCATCCACGGATAGATGGATTAAGATTTTTTGATGTGGATGCCGCCTAAACGGAAAATCATCCACGAACTGGTTTTTGAGTTATCGCGTTAACATGAAGTATTTGCGACGATGGCGGAGGTGTTGACGGTTCCATAATATCCCTAATTTTTTGAAGTTTTTTTGTGTATATTGTGTTTACTAAATGATTGTAAAAGTTTAAAACATTTTGTATCAAACTTACAAAATATATAAGTCAACAAGAGAAAAAAAAAAATAGCCCACCATGACATTTGCCCACATCGTGATACCATCAGGTGGTGCCATTTCAAGCTGATCAGGATAAAGTAGATAGTCGAATGACTGGATTCAACGGCTGACCTGGAAACAGTGACTTAGTGTTCAGGGCCACAGGATCCCATGACTTCAGCAGACGGCAGTTTTGGCTGAGGAAGTTCACATCTTTGTTTTTTTGTTTGCCTTTCCATTTGGAGGCCACAAATCAGTCATGTGCTCCCAGAAGCTCTTTAAAAACATCAACGCTACGTACACAATCGTCCGCCTCCACCCTGCGGGACAATGCCTGCCATTGTTTGGATGTTATTCCACAAAGACCTTGGTAGACAAAGAAACATCCATTTACTGGAGGGGAAATCATTAACAGATAACTCTTATTGCTTTTTAATGAAGGATTGTACAATAGACCTCCACCAGTGTTTGGCCTCAGTTTTTGTCTAAATGACACTGGGCTGCTACAGCATGTCTGCCGCTGATTATGTGGCGCGCTGTGAGCCATCAACAATATCCTAACTGCCGGTCTGGTGCACATGTGCAGTACAGTAGCTCCAACATCTCATTTTTTCACAAGCTGCATTTTTCCTCATGGGCCCCTTTATACATTTATTGATTTCTGCTGGAGCCTTGACACATCCCATAATGAGTATCAGCGGCCAGTCTGATTCACATTATGCTAAATGGTGCTGCTATACCACACTATTGATGATGTCTCAACAATCTGACTGGCCATATGTGAGTTTTCTTTCCAGGCATTTTATGGTTGAATGAGAAGAGTCAGCAGTTTTGAAATGTAATCTCTGGCTGCCCTGCAGAGAGCTGCCGTCAAATTTATTTTCAAGCTTTCCATCAGTGGAGTGACAGTCAGTGGTCAGGATGCTAGATATTACAGTCTCCCAAATGCACCGCCCCCCTCATGTTGAATTCTATCTTGTGTTTTGGTTTAATGGATTGAAACTTTTAAAAACAAAGTGATTGGTTGATGGTTAAAATCAAAGATTAAACTGTGTGTTATTATTTGTGTCTCTCACACGTGTTCCCTTTAAGGTTCTGTCTGGATTCTGTGTCATTGTCTGGTTGTTTGCACCTGTGGCGCCAAACCTGCTCCTTCAGTCTGTTGATGATACAAAGAATCTCACACCTTTTCCATGTAAGGATTTATAACCTTTTTACTTCATTAAATAAATGTATCATTTAGAAAACATTTCCTCTGTGAAATTTAGTTTTAAGATCTGAAACAGTTTAGTTTGAGATACACACAGAAAGAGATTTGGTTAAACACTTTTTCCACAGCTTCGAAACTCCTGAAGAGACATCTGCTCGTCAACTTTCTGGAACTGCAGATCTCCCTGAAATAAAAATGTCTGACATGCATAAATTAGTTTTGTTCATATAAATGTGGAACAAACATCCCTATAATTCTGCTCATTCTGGCTTTAAACCTTTCAAGATACTCAGATTCTCAGAAGCAAGTGAAAAATGAAATAAGTTAGAATATCTTAATAAATAGCCTGAAAGAAGTTTAAATGCTGAAACATTAAATCTGCACGGTTTGACAAAATAAGCAAATAATTGTCTTTTTAAAGAAAAAATCTTTGGCGGGGTTTATGGGATTTTCCACAGATTCTGATGAAATGTAGGTTGTATCTTGAACCAAAGACTTTGACAGATACCTCAGATACTGGATGAACAGATGCATTGGTATTTAAAGTCGCTCATTAGACCAAATAACTAAACTATACTAGGCCTACGCTGTCGCCCATAACTGCGTTGTACAAGTAATTCACCTGATTGAACTCCTCAAATGAAATGTGACTCATTAATAATTTAAAGTCACACTAAGGGAAATGGTTTGGAGGTAACTGTCAAAAAACTGTTTGCAAAAAAAAAGCCCCACTAGTGAGTAAAAGATGAAATAGTATAGTAAAATATGTTGCATACAGGTAAGTTCTCCTTGAGGAATATCATTTACACCAGATTTGGACCAAATCTGACCAACTGTTGTTAAATTTAGACCCAAAAAGATAAAGCTTCCCCTAGTGGTGGAAATATGCAACTGACCTTTCCCAAAATCAATCCAGTTACTCCTCATACTAAGTCTATGAGGTTATGAAGATTGAAAAAGATCCATGAAATAGTTTTTAAGTTCTAGGTCAACAATTCTATAATGTCCCTGACTTTTCGGGCGTATATGAATGAAATACCATTTATACAGACAGCCTTCACAACAAGGCTATCTCATACAAATCTCATACAAATATCACAAGCAGTAGAAAAAAATCATGGGTTGAAACTAGTGAGGAGGGTTTAGGAACCGGTTAAATATCTTAGCGTTTTACTGAACCATCTCAGGTACTGAGTTGGAGCTATCATCCTGCTGCTAGTCTGACATCCATCCTCTGCTTAATGCGCCTTCCTTCCTTCTACCTGTCTCAGCTGTCTTTCTACATGTCAGCCTGATTTCCTATATGTCTCCTCAGCAGAACAGAACATCTAGAGCTATGAGCAAGAAAAAGAGACAGAGCATTGTCTATTTAACGTTGCTTCCCTCATGTCTCGTCATTGCTTCCAACTTCCCGCTGCTTTCTGTGAAAATGGGCAAAATCAATTGTTTCCAGTCAAGTTGGTTAAACTGTGTGTATCGCAGAGTTTTGGCAGATGACACAAATTTACCCTTGGCGCCTCTGCATCATTTCCTCTCGCCTCTGTCCTGACACTGCCGCTGAATGACAATAGGACTGGAGGCGTCTCTGCGCTCATTTCTGCCATGCCTGAATAACGACAGAGAGGAAGACGGAACGCTTCTCCGAGCATCTTGATGTGTTTTCATCCCGGCGTCCCCCAAATACAATCAGCAAGGGCGCAGAGTGGCGAGGTGCCACGTGCCTCTTCACCCCAGGGATGGAATTTGCATGGAGATAATGTTAATCGAAGCGGGCGAAATCTCTTTTTTCTCAATGCATCAATTGCAAAACATTTGGAAAGAGTAGCGTTGGATTCCAGCTTCCAGAGGAGGGAGTGTGGCGAAGGATGGCGAGAGCTCTAAATGACTCAGAGATCTCTCTGCATGAGAGGTCATGAGATGGAAAACACTTGAAGAGATGCTCAGAGAGAATAAGATCCAGACTGTGTGCTTATTCTGGCTTGTGTTTGTTAAACTTGTGATTCTGTAGTCTTTATTTATATCCCTGAAAAGTTGGGTACATTATGGAATCGTCATTGCTGCCGTCATGTTAGCGCAATAAAATGATTTCATGGATCATGGATTTTCAAAGTTTATATCCACATAGATCTTGTTGTGATGAAGAGCTGGATAGATTTTGGGAAAGGTTGCTTGTATATTTCTGATCCCAGGGGGAGCTTTATCTCAAAAGGTTTTGGGGCTACAATTTATCAATAGTTGGCCTGATTTAGTCCAAATTTTTGCATCTGAATGGACTCAAGAAGATCTATCGTGTATACATCATGTTTTACTCTAAAAGTTCTTAAATTACCATTTCCTGATTACTTAAAATGACTAGTAGCAGCAAATGATCACGTGGAACCTACTAAGAATTCTCAGCTGGATCTACGGATCCGCTCGGCTTTAGTTTAATCTCATTACAGTTTGAGTTGTTCTCACAGCGTCAATCTCGTCTTGTGTTTGGCTAAAGCATGCAGCACAGAGAAATCTAGAGGACACTCAGGGAATACATACCTCTGCCAAGAAAATATACAAATCCTACCATGGTGATGCCATGAATCGCTGTACTCTGACGTGGGATGACTGACGCCTCTCACATGGCAACTGTGAAAGGCGATAGGTAGGATTACCTGATAATCCTACCAAAAATCGAATCTCCTGCTCCGCTGTCCAGGTACCACATTGCTGTAAAATTTCTTTCATATCCTTTCAGAACTGTTTGAGTTAATCCTGCTTGGTGGAAGTAAAAATGAGCCCTAGCACCTCCCCCTCCATCCAGGTGTGCACCAGCTTGACTTTTTTCAACCAGACATCTGCAAGACAACTCAGCTCTGAATTTGTGATCGATACTCAAGATAACGATGTACTGTGTACTACATAGTGTGTTATCTGTGTACATGTGTCTACATCTTACTGTGTTCACTATGCAGCGCCAAACAACACTCAATAAATGTACAACATCCAGTGAACGATGTGACGGACATACCATTACAGGCTCATGCAAATTAGAGTGTTAACCTCAAAATCATAATAGCTAATAGCTATATAGCCCCTTTCTAAAGAATTGTTACAGAGTGCTTCAAGGAGAGGGAAAAAGAACGATTTTCAGATTAATAAAGGAACACAATTGGTGAAAAAACAGTCGTGGCAATAGAAAGTAGATATTCCTACTTAAATAGATGAATGGAGGGTAGAGGACAACACAAGGTGGCACATGCAAGTAACAAATAAAAAGATTTACAAATAAAATGAATTATTAATACAACTGAGGCAAAGGTCGTAAGGTCGAGGTGAGTTTATTTAAACTCAGGACTCAAAGTTCTTCTGATAAACTATTCTGCAGCTTATTTCCTGTTGCCAGCAGGTGGCACTGTCACTGTTACCTCATGTTGACATCTTCAGGGCGGGACTCTGATCCAACACCTGAAGTTTTGCAATTGATCGAATTTGCAAAACTCGATGGACAGCTGAGATAAAACAACCTTCTGTTTAATAGCAAATGATTGCCGTACCCCCACAGTCACACCATTCAAGTTATAATAAAAATGTTATAGGTTGTTATAATTAAGGAGTAACAACAGTATGAGATCTGTAGAAGGAGTTAAAGCTGAAGTACAACGTATTGGAATGCGGCATAATAGACCAAGTTTGCACAATAACTTGAAAAGGTCTGACTTCTTGTTGGGATGAGTTCATAGCGCGATAATACTTCTTTGTGTATCTTGAAATCATACACCATTTCATACTTCTAAGTAAAATACAGGGCAGGGGCTTCTCTGAAATATTCTAAGGGGTGCTATGGTGTCATTTTACCAAACACAATCCTGTTTGCTATTTGTCAAATTTGGTGAGATTCTGAGCATCTGTGTCCGCTCAACACCAACCTCCACTTTTTACACAAAAAATGTAGAATCATTTCGTTGCTGTGTGCTGAAAACACACATCGGCAAGGTATTATGACTTGTCCCAAGTCAAGGTCAATATAATCAATGGGCCAGTGGGAGGACATCAAATATGAAAGATTTCATTCCCTGTTGCCACATGTGGGTTTGAGGACTATAATCCTATTTATTTATGTTCATGTCAGGACTCTGAACAAGCATGTGGAGTCAGGGTAGATTGGTCCCTGAACAGTCGAGTTAATAAAGTTCCCTCTTTCACGGGGAAACATTCATTACACCACCACGACACCAGTTGGAGAAAAACTCACACTCAAGCTTCAACAAGGTGTTTTGGCCTTTCTGACCTGCAATTAGGTCAATATGTTCAATAGGCTAGCGGGAGCTCATCATTAAAAAAAATAGGTAATTTCCTGTTGCTACTATGTTGTACTGGGCCAGATTGGACCAGTACAACGTAGTGGAGTTATAGAAATGTCTTGTTTGCTTGTGCTTCAAAATCTAATCCCCCTTTCCTTTTCCAAGGACCCATCTTCTCTTGTAAACTTTTTGAGTTATCTTCGAAAACATTACAGTCATATAAACTCCTCCAGCTCTTGTTGGCAGAGATAAAGATGTACTTAAAGTAGACAGTTAGACACTAGCTGGTGAGGATGGTAGAGCATTTAGTGGCCAAAGATCGAAATAATTCAATGTCCACATCATCACAAAAACTGCAGGACGGAATTCAACTTACTACTTGTTAGGCTCCTTTAGTGGTGCATCTCATAATTGATTTCTTCAGTAAGCTTACTTTTACATTTTGAGTAATATTTGAGGTTACCTGCTTAAACTCTGAGGTTGGTCACGTTCACCTCTGATGGAGGTTATGGTCAATCCATACCAGGACAAACGGATTTTTTCCAGTCCTGGGAGCATCTGTGTCCTATGATGCATTTTTTCTAGTCCTTCTTTTTTTTCGCAGTCACATAGGTACGTGCCTCTGCTCGCTCCAGGCTGGGACTGAGTATCTACATGAGAAAAAAAAGAGTTTAAGCATCTTGGGATCTAGGTTTGGACAGGTGGTTTGGTGCGGCATCATTGTTAACAATGGTGTTGTATCGGTCTGTTGTGGGGAAGAGGGAGCTGAACTGTAAGGTATAAAGTAGTGGATCTACATTCCAACCCTCACCTATGGTCATGAGCTTAAGCAAGAAACTGAAAGAATCAGGTCACAAATGAAAGCGGCTGAAATGTTATAGTTAGCTGGACTCTTTCTTCAAGATAGGGTGAAGAGCTTGGACATCTAGAGGTTGCTCCAAATAGAACATCTACTCCTTTGCCTTGAAAGGAGACAGTTGAGGTGGTTCGGGCTTCCGATTAGGATGCCTTCGGGCGCCTCCCTTTGGCGCTTTTCCCGGCTCGTGTAAATTGGAGGAGACCCCTTGTTAAACCTAGATTTTTCTGGAGGGATAACAAATATCATTCGGCTCTAAGAAATCTAAAACTTAATATTTTTATAGATCAGTGTGTTAAAATGCTGTTTGAGCTCCGTCTTCTATTCATTCTGAAAATGTTTAAATACAACCAATCTTCTCCTGCAGAGTTTTGGCCTCTTAACACATTCTCACAGATATAAGGGGAGCCGAGATCAGCTGTTAAACATCTAAATATGGGCCTCAATGACTCCTTTATAAATCACTCATTTGCTGAAAGACGTCTTTCCTCGGACATCGACTCAGTCAACAGGAGCGAGGAGGGGAGAAGGTGTTTTCAGATGGTGTCAGTCGGAAGGGTACAGTGGAGTCTGCAGGGCTCGTGTGAATCTGTGCGCCGCATGTCAGTATCAAATTTTAATAATGGTGGGTGGTTGGGCATGAGTGCTGAAACGCCTGTATTAGGAGCTGCAGATACTCCTGGATGAGCGCAGCTCATCCAGGGAAGGAGAGCTTTGATCAGCTCCTCTTATTTCCATATCGCAATAAGCCAACCGCTCTCTCTAAATGAAAGACGACGTGGATTATGAGTCACAGGGCTGCAGAGCTGTGGAGCAGCATGTGTCTGTTTCTTGAATCATGATCCGTGATACTGTTCAGTTAAACCTGTGCCAGTGCAGCATTTGAATGCTTCACCTGCACGGTTCAGCATACAAATTCATCCAGTGGACACCGCAGAGCTGACTTGTGTATTAAAGCCTAGAGGAAGTGATTTCACACTATCTGAAATACGGTAGAAAGTAGACATCTGTGTTTTGTACCGTGATATTTCAAACTTATCACGGTAAGTTTATCGGGGCGAGAGGTGAAAATGTATCTACAGTATGTCTGCCTGCTCACTGTGGCGATGTGTGACTGACATTAAAGGACCAGTTCTTACAAATAACAACTGACCCCAAAGACAGGATTGTTACTGCTCTTGCCACTAGCAGTATCTAGATGACTACATCATTACATTATAACTACCTACCTAATATTGCTAGCTCCCCCTTTTACCCAGATCTGTGACACATTGATGCATGGACCTTACCAGACCTCAGAAGTTGTGCTGTGGTAGCTGGCTCAAAGACGTTAGTAGCAGATCCTTTGAATCTCGGGTGTTGTGAGTTGGTGCCTCCATGGATTAGACATGTTTGTCCAACATTTCCCGCAGACACTGAATTGGATTGAGATTTTTGGGGATTTGGAGGCCAAGTCAACATCTAGAACTGGTTGTTGTTTCTCAAATCATTCCTGAACCATCCCTGCAGTGTGGCAAGGAGTATTACACTGCTGGAGAAGACGACTGCCATTAGGGAATGTTTCCATGAAAGGGTGTTACTCGGTTTGTAGAAATGGTTAGCTAGGTGGTACGTCTCGAAATCTATCATCCACATGAACGACAGGACCCAAGGTTTCCCAGCAGGGCATTGCCCAAAGCATCACACGGCAGATGTTCAGAACCAGTAAAAAGGTAGCCAGATAATGAATGTCATAACCTGTCAGTTATAATGTTATGGCTGATAAGTTAAAGATCTGTCTTTGATGATTCTGCCTGTCCTGTAATCCATTTGAAGCTAATTATTTTGTGCATTTTTGCATGTTTCTCAGATTTTTAGCATCAGTTGTAGTTGACACAAAAATTAAGTATTTAGATGTAACATCTTGTTCTATTTGAAAATACTGCCAACCAAACAATAAAGATAATTATTGTTTCCATATAACCCAGCCATGAAGGGGTCACAAGCCCGTGCGTCTCTAGTGCCGGACTCCCAGCCAGGATCAGTTGGATCAGGAAGGGCGTCTGACGTAAAACCTCTGCCAAATCAATTTGCGATACTAGATGATCCGCTGTGGCGACTCCTAAAGGGAACACGCGAAGAAGAAGACGATAGTTTCCATATAACCTTGAATCAGTTACGTCGGCTTTTGATGTTGTTCAGTCTTATTTAGCTCAACTTAAATTGATGTACAAATCCAAATTGCAAAGAAGGAACATCTGATCTTCCTAAGATCTCGGGTACTGAAGGAGTTGAAATTCAAATGGTCACAACCTATAAATATTTAGGTATTGTTATTCATTGGACCTTTTGTGGTCTTTCAAACCACACACCGAGGGCCTTGTTTGCAAACTGAAGTTTTTATTTTCTCCCTTCCAGCATGGAAATACCTGATTTCTGCAACTTGCTGCTTTCAATCGATCGCGGGGATTTGTTATTTATAAATGCACCTGAGCAGCACCTGAAGACGTTCTGTGCATCTGTCTACGCTGTTGAAAAGGCTGGTATTTTTTTATTAAATAAATCTCTTTGGGCTTCTATCTTTTTAAATTGTTTGAGAAATTTGAAGAAAATCCTGAAGCCACTTCTGTATCTGCTCCTGACTTTAATGGAGTTCAGACCCAAGACCCGTCCTCCCAGAGAGCGTCATGGACGTTCTTACTTCATCCTGCAGACAAACCGATAAAGAAACAAATTAAAATGGGTGAAACCATAACAATCATACTCTTTATTATGATTTCTGTCATACAGTACATAGTTGCAAAATAATCTCTCTTTGAGCCATCCCTGAGGAGCAAATTGGGGGTCAGGGTCTTGCGTATGAGTCGTATTTCAAGCCTTCAGGGGCATTCTGGGTATTGAACAGACAATCTTCTGGTTGGGGGGCGACCACTACACCTCCAAAGTAATGTACCAGCATTGGCATTTCATAACCTTTCTGAGTCAAAACCCCCTTTTCTCTACAGTCAAAGACTGCCGTATCTGACATATCACCATTACATATCCTGATATGATAGTGTTCACTATTCCTGTTCATAGTGAACACTATCATATCACCATTACATATCCTGATATGATAGTGTTCACTATTCCTGTTCATAGTGAACACAGGAAGTGTTCTTATTACATAGCTCGATTATTCTACCGTGACTCATTTTTTAAACTCCATCCTTCCACTGCTTGTGGTTTCTTTTCTTCTTTTATGTATTGATCATTTTAGCCTTCTGTAATTTTCTGTACTTGATACCAAAAACCAAAGATTTAGTTTGTTCTGGACTGAGACCAATTTTTTTTGTTAAACCAAACTTTTGCACTTTTGTTCCTTGTTGAGAAGTCACATAATGAGTCATTCATTTACATGAAACGAAAAAACATTTTGATGATACATGAGATGTGTACTGATTACATTTTTCTTGTTTTCCCTGTGGCTGCTCCTGATGAGGCCTCGCCACACAAAGTCTCCTCTGCATTGTCAGCCGGCACAGGTTGTAAGTTGGTTTATCTTCCTGATGCAACGCTCCCAATTTCCTCAGGCTTCGGACCGACACCCTGAGTACACTGGCTCGCTCACCTCCAGTGGTAGGGTTTGGATACCCTAGTGGGATTCTTACTCCTGATCCTAGTTTACAAGACCGGTGCTCTTAGTTCATTGTATGATGTCAGGAGCATCAGTGTGCGGCACCACGTGATGACACGGCGAGGACAGCCATACTAGACTCTGAAAATCAAGTCCTCACATTTGCAACTAAGCTAACTAGTTTATTGAAAAAATCTCTGAATGGTGTCAACCCTTTGTAGCTCCAACGAAAAAGGTGTCAAGTGCATCTTTAACTGGGGCCCAACGGCTGGATTTGTCATCAGAATGTACAGCACGACCTCAGACACGACTTATCCTCATGCATTTTTAAAATGAGTGGTGTTTCTCCGGTGCATCCGGAGTTGTTTGGTGTTTATACTGTATATAGCGTGCGCTCCTGCTTGTACAGTGTGCTCGTCTAACTCTGTATGTTTGATGAATGGCGCTCCTTCTCTCCCCGCTGTATTATATGTTAATCTGCCTCCCACTGCCTGCTTGTTGTTTTGTTGTCTTTTCTCTCTGGCGCCGAGCGGATACGTTACTCCTCAGGGCTCCAGGGTGCGTTGTGAGCTTCTAGCATTGCTGGATCAGGGAGAGAAAACACACATAAAAGAGAGAGAGAGAGAGCGGCGGGGAGACAGAGAGGGAGCTGTGACAGCTGTACGACCCCCAGTTCTATGCATGCGCCTCAGTTAAGTGGAGGTGTTTCCAAAAGCCTTGTTCCGCCATCTTTGATGGTAGTCATCACTCCAAGCATGTGTGATGTTAATCTACTTCACGTAACGTTCCTTTTGTCTCCAGTCAGATGAGATTGAGACGTCTTCATTTTTAATCTGTGAAGGACTTTGCATCACATTACTCCCGTCCGCTCTTAAACAAACTCCACCCGCTTGGCCCAGTTTTTGCAGCATATCCAATCATTTACGCCGTTTATTCGTTTGTTTGTTTTGCCGATAATGACGGCCAAGATGATCACCAAATGAAGTGAGTCACTCGCTGACAGAATGAAGGGATTTACCGAGGCTTTACTGGCTGTTTTTCAAATCATAAATCAAGCGTGAAAATGACTGAACAAGTCCCCAAAAGATGAATTATCAACAGCTAACAAAAATATTCTAATGAGTTCCTCTGATAGTGGATGGTTGCTCTGCATGCATGGAATCAGTAAATGTGAGCGGGGTGTGTTCAAGCACAGACTATGAGGAAGGGTTTCATCTGACATGACTGATGTGCTCATGTTGCCATTTCAAAGCCGCTACACTCAGTCACGTATTCTCGATGATTAGTCCGACATGAGACAAACTTCTAACGTCACTGATATGTGATGTTAACCGACCAAATCTACCCTCTGATGTAAACATGATCATTTTTTTTGCAACAAAGACGTCACTTTGATTTTATTACATGATCCGTTGGTCGCTGGTATCCTTCGTGATACCTTCGTGTACCGTGTGGAAATACCAAAGGGTGGCTTAGTTTGTACAGGAGAATCTGTGGTGACCTGGACTTGACTTTGAAGCTCATATAGTGGTAAAGTCATTCCAGCCATGATTCCAGCAGCATCCAAGGTCGGCAGTGATCAACATCTGCATCAGCTCCATTTACCAACAATGATTCCCTACTGACTAAAACTCCACCCATCATAAAGCATTTGTTCATCAGTCCATGAAGTCACCAAAGGTATAACCCCGACAGGTGAAAAACAGAGCTGGAAAGATGGACTTGCATGTTGGGGCCACATTCTGATTGTCACATACATTAGTTCATCCATAACATTATAGTCACTGATAGGTGGAGTCATCATAAGAATGATTTCCTGATTACTATGGCAGCCTCAGAGGGAGGGATAAATTAGGCAGAAACTGACCCTTTTGTCATGAAGTTGGTCCTTCTGTATACGCCACCGCAGAACGTCCATGTTAATGTGAAAACTCTAACTCTTTCATGGATCATTGTCAAATTTTAGATTTCCACCAGTGGGATGATCTTTATCTCAAGTTTTCGGGTCATAATTTCTCAGCCGTCGGTCCGATTTTGTCCAGTTTTGGTGCACACTAATCGACTCTAGGAGATCTATGTTGTATACATCATGTTTTAATTTAATAGGGTGTATTTCACTCACTTGGGGGAGGTTTTTTTCATGTTTTTTAAGACATAGCGTCATAACTATTGATAGGATTTAGTCCAGATGTGGTGCATATGAAGCAACGCAAGGAGATAGACTCTATCTGGACTATAACATATTTAACTATAATAGGCCTACTTGTCTATTGAAGCCACAACAAGACTAAAATGCTCATTAAAGCGCTCTTAACCGATAAGGACTTGCACAGACACACATCTCAATATAGTCTTAGATTTAGCTTGTTCTCGATTAAACTGAGCCAGTCGCAAGAGTGAGGATGGGAGCTACTGTAGGACTAAATTGAAGCTTAAATGATCCTCCAAGGAGGCAGGCTCAATTTCTGCTGAACAATGTTTGTGAGAGCTGGATTTACTTGGATTATCTTAATGAAGACCAACATGCAATACAGAGGCCGGCCGAGGAGTCCTTGTTGACGGGACTAACCCACTGATTTACTATGATGAGAGAACTTTGAGACCGCTTTCGTGTGTACAAAGAAAATGCAGTTGAGATAAAAACTTTGCTTGAGCCTAAACTTTCCTGTCTATCTCAAAGAGAAAGGCCTACACCTTCTTTCATCCGAAGTTTGATCGATTTGAGGTTTTTAACATCTGGAATATTTCACTATGAAAAATTCCAGTTTGAGTGTTGAAAAATCCATTCCAGTGTTTACGTGATACACTTCGTTTCAACCCAAGAAGAGGCTACAAGGTGATCATTGCTACAGCTGTGCTGCACAGCTACCTGAGCCCGGATCCTCCGGTGGAAGATCGGCATCAAGCAGATGTGCCCATAACTGGGGCAGACATTACCAACTAGGACTTGCATCAAGACTTGTTTTCACATTGCTGCACTTCAGATTGATGAGGCGCATTTAAATATAATGCAGTCATTTCTGCTTATTTTTGCTTTGAGGCTATTGATGTATAAAATTGAATAGCGTGCAGCAAAATTAAACGGATGACTAAAGCAAGGATGGTTTGTGGTGATTAAAATTCTCTTAAATATCCAAATAACAAAACCTATATTTTTTTACAAATAATTCGGTTCACTCTGGACTGTATTCACATTACTGTATCTTCTTTGGATAATAACTCTCTTATTCAACCTGCAGAATTCTCAATTTCATTTCATGTTTTTCCTTCAGATATTTCTTTATATTCTATGAATTATCTGACATATCTGACATTAACTTGTCATGCATGATCATCTCTTTTGTTCTCCTCTGAAAGGTGGTACAATCATCTTCCTCTCCTCTTGTAACAAGAACACTGTTAGAAGCAAAAATAAACTCCAGCGGTCCTTAGATTAAAAAAAAGAGTAAAAACTGACACAGACCATATTTAGCAAAAGAAGTAGTCAATTGACTTTCTTTGGTGTATTTACCATTTGTGCTCAGATCCTCGTCTGAACTGTCCGAGTGATCATTGTCTGGGAGACCGTCCGGAGGTTGCTGGTGCTTTTTTATTCTGACTTCTACCACCAATTGTAAATCGCTCTCTACTCAAGTCAGCAATCTCTTTTTTTTAAATCTACTTTAAGAAGAAGGAGAAATATTTCTTTGATTACATACAGCCATACACAGTACAACATAGTGAAATTATATCTCTGCATTTGACCCATCCCTGAGGGAGCGGTGGGCGTCCCCTTTTGAAGCGCCCGGTGAGTTAGGGTGTCAGGGTGCTGCTCAAGCACCCGGCTACCTTCCGATCACCCGAGTGGGAGACGGACGCTCGACCCACTGTGACAGCTGCATTTCATTTTCAAGGTTCTTCCAGAGTCTACACAGGCAGATATCACTCAATATATCAAAAATATGAAATACTAGTTATTATGAAAATATCTCACCTGAAAGTATTATACTGTCCTTATGGTTACATTTTAATTTGCATTGAATTCATTGCAATTCGCAGCCCAGTCATTATTTTCCATCTGCTCAGTAGCGTTTTAAAGGTGTTTTCCTTTTAAACAAGTTTTTTGGAATAAATTATTTTAATCCTGCCATCGTTCAGTCTCAAGATTCACAAAAGTGACTGTTTTCTACTCCATTCCGGATTTTCATGAGCACCATGAGATCAACAGCACATGCTGGTGCTCTCATTTGGTCTTACTCACCTTACTGCAGGACTCCATAGTCGCAGACTACCTAAACCAAACTTAAAACATGCTCACGAAAGCCACTTAAATACTCTAGATTAACTGGTCCATATCAAGGCCTACTCCTGGCCTAATCTAAGACCTGGTGGTGGTACACCTGGTGGCATTTCAATTGTTTTGAGAAGTAATTTCCAATTTTTCCATGGTCAAGGAGTCATAATATGAGAGTCAGACTGTCGTGGGATATCTGCTGTATAATTGCATTATAGTTTGAAAAAGAATCATCTTATAAGAAATGAGGGGCGTTAAAAACCTGGGTCCCCTGGAATAAAAACTAGTGCCTCACTAATTTAAAGGTGCGGTGTATAGAATTTAGAGCTATCTCTCTGAATAAATGCAATATAATATTCATAACTATGTTTCTGTTAGGGTAACATCAGCTGAAACTGAACTCACTTCTTTAACATTATCTAGAAAACGCTGACATGGAGGACTGTCTTGTTTGAACGGTAGCCTTGAATGACAAACTAAACACTGTTTCTAGAGAGGAGATGTTTCATTTTCAGGTTTAAGTGACTGAAAAATCAGAACTAATAGAAAATGAATAATTTGTTGCTTGTTAACTAAAGCCCCTGTCAGGCGCATGTCCCTTGTAGTAGTGTGCTGCCTCTTGTTCTGAGCTGACATGGGTAATCTTTAATGGTGGCAAATGCGAGCTTTTGAGCTTTACAAAGACCGCAACCCGGACCTCAGCCCTTTCTGGGTCCATGAAATTTATGGCTCTCTGTGCCATTTCTCGTTCCCTCCCTGCGGGAGGAGAGAAAGGTGAGCTGGTTTGAGCTGGTGTGAGTGTCAATGACACCACAATGCAGAAAAATACTAAGTTATTATTTTACACATCTCTATCTTCAGAGAGTACATCACTTTGACGCCTAAGGGCCACAATAGATTCTTGGATAAGGAGGGCTAAGCCGTGGTGTAACCTAGATTGTAATCTGGATTTTGACCTCTAGATGCCACTAAATTTTACATAGTGTAGCTTTAACCAGTGGAATTTTGAGAAGCACACATCTAGTCCAAGTCCCCCCAAGTTAGCACTTATTGCAAGATATTCCGTTGCTCCGGCAGAGCCTGTTCATTCTGCTGATAGAAGGTTTGGAAGTGGGGCCTCTGGGTTCTCCTGCCCTGCTGACTCTCTTCTCTCTGCAGTTGGATTCACACAAACTGCAACGGAAGATACACTTCTGACCGCCGGGGCTTTGGAATGCCTTTAACCTTATCCACTGTCAACTTGTAACACTCGTTTTTCTAAAATACGATTGGCCGGACTCCTAGGGGAATGTTCGGGAACTGCAGGAGGCACCTGAGATTTATTTAAATGATTTGCGTTTGTGTTCACATTGATCAAGATGCTATTTGTGTTTGTTTGTTTTTGTTCCATTCATAGTCAATGTAAATCTGCAGGTAGACGCACACTTTTAATGGGTGACATTGATGCAATTTAGCAACATGTGTGTCATTCGCATGACGCTGTGAAGTTATTTTCCAAAGTCACACGTCATTGCTTTTCAGTAGGACGATGATTCAGAAGTGGAGGTGGAACTTATTGCAGCTTTCTTTGGCTGCCTAATTCAATTAATATTGTGAACTCTGTTGTGTACGGTGGCCGACAGGAAACATCGAATTAAGAAATCTCATCTTCCATCAATTTTACAACACGCACGCTACAAAAGCCACAACTGTCTGTAAAAACCACAAGACAACGGAAGTGTTTATGAGGGACCCTCAAAAGTGATGCATCCCCAGACGTGCTTTTTTAATGCTTCATTTAGTAAATAAAATGGATATAATGCATGAAACACTTCATGATATTTTCATTAGCCTTGGTAGCTTCGCTTCACTTCCCGGTCATGCAGTCATGTGACTAAGAACAAAGATTAAATCAACATAGCGAGAACATAAAATAAACTCTATAATGACCCCAACATGCACTCTAGCTAAAGCTACAGCAAACAAGGTGCATTATTCTTGCTGAAGAAAACTCTTAACCAGCCGTTTTAATATCTTTTGTATGTGACATTCTGACAGGTGTGTACACGTTGCAATGGCGACAACTGAAGTCAGAATGTGCAATGTTTTTCTTCAGCAAGTATAATCCACATTGTTTACTGTAGCTTTGGGTGATATGCATTTTATGGTCAGAATTATGTTATTCATTTATGCACAGCTCCTACTGTGAAAAGTTTATAGAGAATACAAATATATGTCCGATAAACCTTTTATTGTAGTATTAGTATTAGTATTCCTGTTTTAAACACAAACTACGGTAAACAGCAAACAACAAATGCAGTCAAGTTCTATATAGGGGGATTGAACATTGAAAAATTGACAGAAATTCCTCGTTGGCGAAGGACAAGGTGAAGTTAATTATCCTCAGGATACTAATTGTTTTAGACCCAACAGAGAATAAAAACAATAATTCCCCAAACACCATGGTGGAGTGTATTCAGTGGACATGGGGGGACTACGATCTGCACGTATGGTCGGAGCTTTCCTCGTGGCTCTGGCTCTATATAAGAGCGAGAGGTCAGTCTGACATTTTCCTGAGGTTCTGAAACCTCGCAATAATTTCATGGAAAGAAGAAAATCAAGAAAGCAAAACAGACCTAAAAAAAAAAAGCCCCTGTTAATAAGTTAAATATTGTATGATGTCAAGATATTAGTTGGTCAAAATAATAATGATATTAATAATCATTTCAGTTTTATTAATCAGACTCTGACGGCACAGGGCTGGAATGTGTTTAAGGCGTTGTTTTTCCTACCAAAAATATTTTCTGCTGCTCAGGAGGTCGTCAGCGGAGAACTCTATTCAGTAGGGCTGCGTTATTGAATGAGTTTGAGAACCACTCATCTATGATATCAGCATACTGAAAACTATATTCACTGATGAATGGAATATTTCGCAACCAAAAATGACTAAACAAAAGTAACTACATCCATAAATTAGTCCGATCCCACCGTCACCTGTGCAGCTGTGAAATCCAGTGGTGGAGATCATTTGAGCCTTATTTCTGCATCAACTGGACTTTAGTTCTGTCGTTAATGCACAGGCCACCTACGCCACAGATCCCAGCCTCTAATCCTGCGTGAGGCAGTTTAATACCCGGCCGTTTGCAGCTTTACACTAAACACTGAGCTTGTCTCTTCGTCGATCTGTGACCACGGATTTGACTTTGAAAGAAACATAGTTGGTTTGGTTTCAACCGTTTTTACCTCCATATTTCACACAGTCCAGAGAGAAAAACAAACTTATAAATAGAAACATCACAGACTGGATTTGGGAAGTTGTGCCGCTTTATAGTCCTCATAAACAGGCGTTAAATTATTCATCAGCCTGGGTTTCCTAAACATGCTGCATGTCATAATGATTGATAAATGTGTTTCATTTCCGAGTTTGCCTGATATAGTTTTTGCCTAAAGCAGCGTCTAAACAGGAGCACCATAAAACATGTCGTGTTTAGTTGATTAGAATGTGCATAAAAATATTTGTGCCCAATCCTGAGTGCTCAGGATCAGCCACAGTGTCTGAGTCCGGAGGAAACAAAAGAAACTCCTGCTCAGACGGGAATCTTCTGAAGGAATAATGCATAAGGAAAATGAAGACAAACATTGGATAAACAAGGTTGTGTCTGTAGATTCATGTGTGGAACCTGCAGGGGATCATCAGACTGCACACTAACAAACGCTTTGTTAGTGTACTAAATGAAAAAAATATGAATGATTAAGGCTTTATTATTAATATGCGCATGTAGATTTTTTACCTTTTTCAAATAGTCTAAGTTGCTGGTTTCTTTATCCTTAAATGATTGATGCCCCCTGTAATGCTGCAGAAGGAAAGTCTCTTTTTGTTTGTTTTTTCATTATTCCATTTTAGTTTGGAAATTATTTAGCACGCATAATTGCTATAATAATCTTACAACAATGAACCAAATGAAAAAAAATGCATATACAAGTCAGAAGAACCAAATCTTAAATTCAAAATTCTTATTGTTAATGAATTGTTAACTTATCTAAACTGCAAACTACAAAAAGTTAGAAATAGAATAGAGACAGCTAAATTCTGTCAGTTACTTGATGCAGTTGCAACAACAGTGGAAATTAGCTCTTGTTGCATGGAGAAATCGAAAAAAAGTTTTTGAGTATAGCCTTATTTGATAATAAATTACAGCTCACATTAATCTGAAATGCATTGTGGAATAGTGGTGATTTTCTTTCAAACGGCATGACTAATGCCAACAGTATATATTCAAAAAGGGACATGATGACACCACCTTAAGATTTAGCACAAACAAAAGTCTGCTCTGGATCCTGGTGATCCAGTGCATTTAAATGTATTTTGCTCAATAGTTCTGCTAAATGAGAAATACTACAATGACTCAGTCTCGCAACCCCAATTACGTTTTTCTTCTCGATGTTGGCTTTATTGTTAATTGTCTCTCTTTCACCACTTACGTGATACTTTGCTGTACCTCTATTTGATTTGTTATTATTTGATTGTACAACAACTATTAAACCACACCTACCTGTTGACTTACTGATATTAATGGACTGGCAATATTAGTATCATGATCAGGCATCAGGCAAGTATGAAGTATGATGCTTCATACTTGCCTGATGCTCAAGTATGAAGCATCAGGCACTTCATACTTGAGCATTTTCCATGAACTCCACGTAATGATGATCTTTCATACTACTCTTACGATATAGAGTGCCAACACTAGACCAATGTATTAATATTTCTGTCGGGAAAGGAAGGATGATGTATGATAATTACATTGTCAGCAGCAACATGCAACATGCTGCAGCTGCCAGAATTATTGGCACCCTTAAAAAAACGAGATACAAAAATGTATTTATTGTTTACAGCCGTGATCTTTAGCCCTCAGTCTCCTTCTGTAGTCTGTGAGGAGGTTTGAGAACGAGATCTGAAAACATTCCTTCTCTCCAACTCCTTCAGATTCTGAGGTCCATGCTTATGGACTCTCCTCTGCAGCACATCCCACAGATGCTCTGTTAGTTTTATGTCAGGTAACTGGGATGGCCATGACATTATTTTGTGACCTCTGAATCATTTTTGGGTTGATTTTGAGGTGGGATTCAGAACGTTGTCCTGCTGGAAGATCCAACCTCGGCCCGCTTAAAGATTCCTGGCAATGGCTTTTAGGTTCTCATCCAGTATCCGCCGGTATATGATGCAATCTATGGAACCATGACTTCAACAACATGTCCAGGGCATTTGGAATACAAGAAGCCCCACAGATCGACCACCAAACTTCACAGTGGGTATGAGGTGCTTTTCTTTTTCTTTCTTTCTCGCTAAACCACACCCATCTTTGACGGTTGTTTCCAAAAAGCTTTACTTTGGTCTCATCATACCTTTAACCATGTTTAATTGAAAGTCCCAGTGGTATTTGGCAAACTGCAGGTGCTTTACTTTGTGTGGTTTTCAGCAGAGACTTTTCTGTAGCTACCCTCCCAAAAAGCTTGTGTTGGTGTAGGCGCCATCTAATGGTGGTAAAGGAGACTTCCTGACCCCAAGATATAACTGACGTCTGTTATCTTCTAGCTGTTATCCTTAGAGAAGCTTTTGCCAGTCAAACCATCCTCCTCACAGAGTTTGGGGTCAGGTTGCAGACACGTCCCCTTCCAGCCGTTTTTTTTAACAACTCCAGGCCCTTTAATCTTCTTTTTTATTGATCTAACTGTTGAAGCTGACATTTTGCGCTGTTGAGAGTTTTTCTTGGATCCATTGCCTTTAGCTCTTCAATGCTTCTTTGCACATCATTGCTATGTTCAATGGTCTTTCCCATTCTGAAGAACATCAAAGAGAATTAGACCCACTTTTCACCACTTCAGAGTTAATTCTTTTTCCTTTTCTTTCACACACATTACATTTAATTCTGGCACATCTATGAGAAAAATATTTGTTTAATGTTAAGAATGTTATGTTTCGTTTTATTATGTTACTTGAGTGAAAGGATATATTTTTTGTGATTGAAATAAAGATCATGGTTATAGAGAATGACTTTCTGCTTTTAATTTTGCTAATTAATTCTGGAGTTGAATTGAAGTCCCTTGTGGTGGTGGTGGCTGATGACTCTGCTCTGTGATGAAGTTGTTGAATCTGCAAAGACAGGACAGAGGCAGGGGAGGTGGAGGGTGTGCATTAAAGCAGCATGAATGAAGTAGAGCTGCAGAGAGAGTCATGTTTAAAAAAACTGCAGCAAGTTTATTGGCTAACAATGCAGTCTCACGATGGCAGAGCAGAAAGTCAAGACTGAGCATGTGTGTGAGGTGTGGATGACAGACTGGTATGATAAATAAACTATGGTCAAAATGAGAGGGCTAGTCTTCCTGGGTGAACTTTGCCCAAGAGCTTTATTTAAGTTTTTTTTTTTTTTTTTTCTCCTAGGGTCTAGAGGACAGAATAAGCTGCAGGTTCACCATTGCGTCTGCTTGTAATGCATCACTATGCCCCTCGTTTAAGCGTTTCTCAGACGACACATCGTTTTGCCGGAGCTCATGAGCAAGCAGAGCTAATTGGACGGATAGAGCTTAATCAGGACAACAGCTCTATTGAGGGCAAGGCTATTCCATGCAAAGCAGACAACAGGATGCTGAGGGGGGAGCAGGAAACAAAAGACAGAGCCTGACGACTGTTGCCAGCAACGCTTGTACAAACAAGGTGATGAACCGAGCTGGTTAATGCCTCAGGGCGCAAACACAGCTCTCTTCGTGGTGCTCAGTGACGACAGGAACATGGATGTAAAGTTTCTTGTTGTTAGGTCTTCACAAAGCTGAGATAAAGAGCTGAGTTTGTAGATCTGTGAGGTAGGAGGAGAAAAGGCCTCCTTCCTCCGGAGCGTCGGTCAGAAATGAAACAATATTGTGCCTGGCTTGGCTCCAGGCTCAGCAAGGGAAGAGACGGTCGGGTTGGCCGTGAGTTTATGAAAACAGCAGATGTAGCTTTGATTGCTGGTCTTAAAGTATTTTCCCCCAACTTTAAAAGGGGGCTAAAGTCCCTCAGAGTTTGTGTTAAAATGCGGCGGCTCCCCTCTTTATTACCATCTTATCAAGCCCGAGCGTATTTTTATTCCAAACCCCACTAATTACACTATTATGTAATGACCCCGTCCTTTGGCCCTGATGAAATGAGAAATTCAAAGATCAGCATATTAGATGTCAGAGTCCTGATGGAGGCAGTGTTTGTCTGTCAGAGGCTTGTCGCTGAAGAGAGCACATTATTCTTGTTAAGTTGACACTGATGATAAAATCATATACTGCATTAGGCATGTTTTCTTTTGAGCAAAAGCTGGAAAATATGTCATAATTAGCAGTCTGTGTATATTTTTGATTACTGCTTCATTCTTTGTCAGAGCTCAGTGTTGATAAGGCTGACAGGCTGCTTAGAAGGGGAATAGCTGGAAGCTGTCATCAACATTTGTCGCACTGAAACCGTCAGATTTGACTGAGCTCCTATTTCTTCACATTTATACTTCACTAATGTATTTTATGCAAATCATGTGTGCCAGAGTAATCAGTACTATTATCATGTAATTCTAAAAAATATGAACGAATTTGCTGGTGTTATGAGCTTTCTTGTGGTTGTGATGCTCACGGGTAATTTGCAAGCACTTTAAGTATTTAAGTTCATAGGTTAAACTCCACTAAGATGCATCATTCCTACAGTTAAACTCCACTCAGAAGGGTCATTACAGTTAAACTCCACTCAGAAGGGTCATTACAGTTAAACTCCACTCAGATGCATCATTACTACAGTTAAACTCCACTCAGAAGGGTCATTACAGTTAAACTCCACTGAGATGCATCATTCTTACAGTTAAACTCCACTAAGATGCATCATTACTAGTTAAACTCCACTCAGATGCATCATTGCATCTGAGTGAATTTGCTATAATGACAGAAGTTTCCTGGAAATATGACCAACAAAAGTTTTTTTTACAGCTTACAAGCTTGGCAACACTTGTGTTACTGAATAAACATTAAAATAGATATCCTAACTCATTCCACTCGAACTCCAACTGTACTATTGTAATACAGTTGTTGTTTACAATTACATTTCATTGCAAGAAGGCTCGGGGTTCAAATCCACCTCGGTCCTCGGGGTCTTTCTATGTGGAGTTTGCATGTTCCCCACTTTTAGACCCGTGTTCTCTGTGTCATCCCACAGTCCAAAATCACGCAGTACAGAGTGGGTATCGTGCGGAAACCTCATATATCTATTTTCTGTCTTTTTTTTTTTTTTCCTTATGGAATGCTATTGGCCAGTTTCCATATCTCTCTGTTGGTTTTACGTATGCAACCAATTAAATGTATTGAAAAGAGCATGTAACAACATCTTGTATCGCCATTGTGTCAAATTATTGTGTTTTATTTACTCAAGAGATGGTCTATAAAATGAAAGTGAACCCTATACAAGTTCTAGTGTCGGATGGCACCGGCTCCAGCCCCCCACAATCCTGAACAGGATGAGCGGTGACCGACTGGTACTTCTGCACTACTCTACACGTTTATAAGCATCAATGAGGTCTTACTGGAAATGAAAACATCCTAAAGTTTGTTGTGAAAGATTCAGAAACTTTTTTAGACGATATTTAATCACAGCCAGAACAGACACATCTATTTTCTAACATGGGGTAAAAACAAGCCTTGAGAACATCTATATTGAAGTTAATATATATACTATATATTATACGAAGTGCTGCTGGATGCAGTGTCCTGATACGTCCTCCGAACTGCTCTACTCCTCCTTAGTGCTGTTTACAACAATCACTGAAACCACGTCTGACAGTGGTTGTGGTTTCCTGTCGCCCACAGAGGATACGTAGTTGGTCCTGCTGGAGTCGACACGTCCACATATCTCAGCAGTAACGGAGGAATAAGTGGCAGCTTGTAATGGTACACCCTCCACAAGTTATTGTCGCAGCCATACGTCTGTGTCCTGAGGAGACCGCGGCCAGGGTTGGTTAGTCACACTTAACCTGATTATGAGCAGCATTCAGACATTTTCTCTGTATGGAGATAATAACACCCAGAGGAGAAGGCTCACTTTGGACACCTCTCTGAGTCTGTCAGGCAGGTACGTGTGGGTGGATGTCAACTCTCTGCAAAACGCAAGGTGCTTTAACATTTACAGGACTATTCAGGCAAATGTTGTATTTTTTGCTCATTAACAGCAAATCATTTTGATGACTGGACTATTTTTCAAGCGTACCTCTTTATATCTTCTTGTAGAACAGAAGAAAGATGGGCCAGTTAGTTCTAAAATCTTTACTGATCGTTTTTTTTTTTACATCATATGATTTATATTATTTATAGTACACTATCAGTGTGTTTGTTTGTTGTCGGGTTTTTTTGTTGCAAGAATAAATGCAGGGAAAGTAGAACAGACTACTGAACTATAATTCCTCCAATCTGACCTCCCTGATTGGGTGAAAAAAAGAAGCAGGCAGCAGTTTATGGTGTTTTCAGCAAAGTCTGTCCTCCTCTGCTCTCCACTTCACACAGACTGTCTTTCCCTTTGACTGACCTGTCGCTGTCGCTGTTGAAGCATCGTTTGAATTTCAATAGTGTTTTTAATTTTATAAAGAAGAAATAAAAATAATTTATAAGTGATACTGAGATTTTGTAATTGTTTAATTCAACAGATTACTCTTCTTATCTTTTCATCTGCCTCTTGACTCTTAAAAACAGAGGAGGCCCATCCTCCTCTGTCTCTATTGATCTTATATAGAGCCTTTCTAGTCTGCCTGACCAGACAAAGCACTCTACAACACATATAAACATTCTTACAGTGGTGACGGAGGCGGCCATGTAAGGCGCCACCTGCTTTTCATAAACTCAATCATACACCGGTGATGTAGCCATCAGGAGCAACTTACGGTTCAGAATCTTGTTTGAGGAAACTTTGACATGTAGACTGCAGGGGTCACAGGTTGACCCACAAACCTTATTAGTGGACGATTGCTCTTCCTCCTCAGCTAGCCGCCTCAAAAACTAGGGAAAAGTAATTGTGATCGGTGCTCAAATAGGTTCCTTTAATCTTAAAGAACTGTGGCTAATAACTAACAACTTATATCTTATGCAAACATATAGGTGATAGATTAAAATCCACTCTGAAAAGGTATCTGAAACAAGTTGAGTCTGTACACTGGCTGGGAAACGACTCATTATCTTAGATAGGAGATTACAGTTTTACTTTGAGATCAGATCAAGACTCAAAAGAAATAACTCTTTAAATGATCAAAGAAGGTTTTTCCACAAGATTAAATGTATTTTTTCCCCGCATAAAGAAATCATGCTGTTCTTACTTAATGTTCCTTGGCTGTGTCAATTTCATTTATTGGGGTTGATTCAATTTATTTGCTCGATATGGTCCCAACTTTATTTAATAATGCTACCAAATGAGGTCTATTTAACCCAAATAAATGAAGTTTACCCAACATAATTGCTTAGTGCTGAAAGAAGCCCAGTGAATCATTTGAAAATAGTTTGTGTGATATAATTACATAAATCCAAATAATAACTATTTAGTCCAAGCAATGTCAACAGTAACAAATTATAGATTCCATACAACTTGTGTCAATGGTCTAGACGAGACAAGACAAAGAAAAGTGGAAAATCATATCAGTCCACATCGACATACTTATATCTAATACATTTTAAGATATTACATGATGTTATCACATTTACTTGCAAACATGAAATTATTTCATACAAATAACAAGTTACAGTCGTCGGGTCTACGTCGGTTTAGATTTTGTTGTTTCATTGAAGTCAACTTGTGTCCTTTTATCTTTTGTCTGACTTCTGTGTTTTCTGCGTTTGGGTCCGGTTTTTGACTGAAACTTCGACCAGAGGTCTTTAGTGTTGGCCATCACTGACTGACTTAGTGCCAATAGTGCGGGGGACACCACTTCAATGAAATGAGGGCCATAGTTGTTCCCTGACAGATGAACTTCCCCCTGGTGTTTCCGTGAGAGCATGGGATATAGTGGGAACTAAAACCCAGGATATCTACTCTAGTCTTATACCTTCACTGGAGTGCAACACCAAACCACTTTAGAAGTATCCATCTTGTTCTTTCATGAATTTGTAATTTTCTCTTTTTTCTTTTTATGTTTATTGTTCGGTGTTGTATAACCTGGCTTACCTGTTGTGTCTTTAAAAATACTTGAAGTACAGCTGGATATAATGAGTCTGTAGGACATACTTACTGGTGTGTGTGTTTGTGAGGGTGTGTGTGTTAACTGTTTCATGCGTGACTGTCTTTGTGTTTGTGCGACCATGGGTGCATGTGAATTAATGAATAGAGTTTTATTGTAGTGTCTTCATTACACCAGATACTCCCAATGGATTCCAAGACTCGGAGCTGAAGCAGCTCCATGCTCAACATGAAACACCCAGTTCTTCCGCTTGTCTAGCACACTCTACTGAAGAAGGTCCCTTCATGTAGAATCATGAATAATGTACATGGAGGAAGGAGAAAGAAAATCCCCACAGCTCCTGTATGTATAATGAAGGTAATATGTTTGTGTAGTTTGTCTGATTAGGTGAGAGCCTGTGGCATATCTTGTACCTTAAGGGTGCAGAGGCTGCTCACTTTGATTTCCAGTTTCTGAAAATGATGTAGAAAGGATTTTGCAATTGATCCGGGAGTCACTGATGTACAATCAATTGTTGTCATGCTATTGTTGAACCCTTCCAGCCTCTGATGGATGATGGCCTCAATACCTGTAGAGCAATTCAGGTCTATTGACCTTTCTCGGAAGCAATGTTAGCGGCACTTGGTTCGGTCGTTATGGCTGTGATCCAGATGCTTGGGCCGACAAGGGAACCTCCATCTATCAAAGGGAGAGCTGCTCATCTGAGTTGGAAGAGAAATACTGGAGAACTGTGGGGATGCAGAGGTGCTGTAGATTCCTGTTTCTCAGCTGTTTTTTTTACAGTCATGGCATAATTTAAAAGTATGAAAAGGGGATGGACGGGAGGCAGACTTGGAGCTCCCGGGCCACCGCACTCAGTCGATCCTTGTACTTTCCTTTTTTGGGCACAATTTAGGCTCAAACAGCCCAGTTCAAACAAATACATCATTGAGAATGGGAACAGAATTCTAATGGTGTTACTTGAAAATCAATGAAGCTTCTCCGATAACATCCAAACCCTGTCCAAATCCCTTGTTTAAAAATGTATTTGGTAGATACAATCTTCCCTGATCTCTACCACTTGCTCTTTCTCTGACACTTTTACACACCTAATCATTTATTGCTCATTTATTGCTCTGGTTGCGTTGTGTTTCATGCTTCATACCCTTTCTGACTACTGATGGATCATTTTTGTTAGGTCTCTTTTAAGTTTGTAAATGTTTCTTGGTTTCACAACTTCATACCTGAAACATAGTATAGGGGGATGATGGATCCCAAGTAGAAGTAAAACCACGCAACCAATAACCGTCAATATATTCACACTAATTTTTTAGTTGCTGGCCTCTATTACCCTTGCTGCTGGCCTCTACTACCCTCACTACTGGCTTCTATTACCCTCTACTCCCCTTACTGCTGGCCCCTACTCCCCTTGTTACTGGCCTCTACTACCCTCACTACTGGCCTCTACTTCCCTTGCTTCTGCCCTCTACTGCCCTTTCTAATGAGATCTACTATCCTTGTTGATGGCTTCTATTACCTTCAATACTGGCCTCTACTACCTTCGTTACTGGCCTTTATTACCTTCAATACTGGCCTCTACTACCTTCGTTACTGGCCTCTATTACCTTCAATTCTGGCCTCTTCTACCCTCATTACTGGCCTCTATTACCTTCAATACTGGCCTCTACTACCCTCACTACTGGCCTCTACTGCCCCTGCTGCTGCCCTCTACTGCCCTTTTTACTGAGCTCTACTAACCTTGCTGTTGGCTTCTATTTCTTTCAATACTGGCCTCTACTACCCTCATTACTAGCCTCTATTACCTTAATACTGGCCTCTACTACCCGCGTTACTGGCCTCTATTACCTTCAATTCTGGCCTTTATTACCCTAAATACTGACCTCTTCTACCCTAAATACTGGCCCCTTCTACCCTAAATACTGGCCTCTATTACCTTCAATACTGGCCTCTACTACCTTCGTTACTGGCCTCTATTACCTTCAATACTGGCCTCTTCTACCCTCGTTACTGGCCTCTACTGCCCTTTCTACTGAGCTCAACTACCCTTGCTGTTGGCTTGTATTTCTTTCAATACTGGCCTCTTCTACCCTCGTTACTGGCCTCTACTACATTTGATGCTGGCTTCTACTGCTGCATTCCAACACTCCTTTTCCTGTAACGATACATTCAGCATTTCTCGCCACTATTTCACTCCATCAAGCATTACCTAAGGAAACACAACTGATGCATTCTGTGTTTAGTTGAAGTCATGGATAAGCTGAAAACTCACTGTTGCTACATCTGACTTCACAAAATTACTGGAATTAGACCGGTTCTATTTTATATCGTCTGTGGCTCGGCCTATTTCGTCCTCCACTTCTGAACCCTCTGACAAATGACTATTTGTTTTTCTTACGAGTACACTCTAGACATCTATGTTCCATTTAATCATCTGGGATCCTAAGCTCACTCCAGCGTGAACCCAAACCCAACATGTTTTGGGTTTAGTAGACTAAAAATTGGATGTTAATGTGCCTCATCTCACCACAACATTAGTGGAAATGGGTTCGATGGGTTTTGATTATCTGGAGAATGTATTTGAGTACAGCCTATCAAAAATGGGTACAGCCTAACAAAATTAACAGGTTGTTAAAACAGTACAGCCGTAACAACTTACATGAAAGTGGGCCGCAGCAATCTGGCATTTTTGATAAATAATACATCACAGCAGATCATAGAATGAATATAAAAACTTCTCTTACCAAGTTTACTTTTTTTCACCTATAGTTTTTTTGGATTTTACCAAAATTCCGACACGCGCATTTTCCGTCAGACCCGGTTGATCCAAAAACCACATCGTGTTTGTAATATAGCCATGTATGGGGATTCTCCGGTACAGACTCCACGGAAACAGAAACGTCTAGCCTAAATGTCCACGTTTCTTTTGGGCATTTGATGTTACAGAAACAGATATGGAAAAATGAAAAACAAGTAATTATTTAGTTTTTTGTTTAAATTATCACATCCGGTCTCAGAAAAGAAAAGACAGACCTTTTTTTTCATTTCTGTTCTCTAGGGATGTAATTGTTTCTTATTCAAATTTAAAACCGAGAAGTAACTATTCTTATCTATTAAATTATGCTCTTCTCATCCTTTGGTAATAAAAGGAAAAGGTCCCTTTTTGATTTTTGTATCTTAAAACAAAAATATCAGCCGCTCGTTTTTCACTTTTTAATACAAATTTCTGAGATTAAAATCCAATTACCAACGGATATGCAAACCCGTGACTCTGTGTGTGGTTTCATTTATTCTTAATATCCAGCATTAAGTTGATTAGATTTAAAAATAGTAGATGTGGAAATTCAGGGAAATAGTAAATGGACTGTTCTTATAGAGCTTTCCTATTCTGCTCGTCTACTCGAAGCGTTTTACAACACGAGCCAGCATTCACCCTTTCACACACACATTCATACAGTGATGCCAGGGCGCCACATGTTAATAAGGAGCAGTAACCATTCAGGCCATCATTCACACGAATGGAACAGCAATTGGGAACAACATGGGGTTCAGTATCTTGCTCAAGGACACTTCGACATGTGAACCACCGACCATCAGATAAGTGGATGGCTGCCCTACCTACTGAGCCACCGTGTCCCCTGAGGGGTGTCTGTAAGCTAGTTTGCCAATGCTTCTGCAACTTCCACAACAAGTACAAACTAGCAATTGTGTTTCTTCGATCATGGTTGATGATGCAAGAATCGGCCAAAATAAAAACTGTTGGTTTGTTCATGTTACTCGCACACGTCACCCAAGTGAACTCACAGAATGTAATTTAAATCCATCCGATTCAATACATTGCAGAGAAAACAATCAATTAAAATTGAGTGATATTAAAGTTGTCAACATGAAGCTGCATATTCTGAGTACTCCTCGTTATGTGTTCAGCAGTAGTTCATGTGAGTCATACGTAGACGCCCTTAGATGTTCTTACATTGTCCTCTTTTTTTATTCAGTTCATGCTCAGTAGCTCTGCTCTTATCAGGTTTCTATCTGCTAAAGCAGTTACATTACTAAATTAAGCCTCATGAATTATTCTTGCACCGTATTGCTTCTTGTCTCTCCACAGCAGAGGCGGGAAGTTTTCTTAACGGAGATTATTTAGAAGTCATAACACTAAGGATGCGTCTGCGGAAGACACAGCAGTTACTGCAAATAACACCAAACTGTAAAAAGTTATGTTGCAGGATAGACTTCTTACATGGTATTCCCAACCGGATCTGTTTTTTTCCCTCTGTAGGACGTCCTCATTCAGCACACCGTCCATATCCGCCCCCTCAGCCACAGTTCATCCTCCCTGTGAAAGGTTATGAAGTTCTAATGTGTTCGTTCCATTCGATTACATTTTCCTCCATTTATCAGAAGTAAGGTCATGGCGGCAGAAGGCCAAGAAGGGAATTCCAAACGTCGCTCTCCCCAGCCACGCTCTCCAGCTCATCCCGGGGGATTCCAAGGCCTTCCCAGATGAGATCATCCCTCTAGAGAGTTCTGGGTCTACCCGAGGTTCACCTCCCATTTGGATGTGTCTGAAGAACCTCCAAAAGGAGGCGTCCTAATTAGACGTCGGAACCACCTCCACTGGCTTCTTTCAACCTTTCACTATGTGTGTTCTTCTTGTGTCTAAGTCAATAGCCAGGTGTCTGGATCATGACCTAATGATATGAGCAGGACTTTAATTATTCCACTGACTTAGCATCAGTTCCTTATTTTTGTGCCTTATTACTTGATTCCAATGAAGCAATAATAGTCTGATGAAGCTGATCAACGGAGGCAGTGTTTCCCGGTCTAAATCCCTTTAACGTAGTTGGTTCCATGCCAAGCTGGGACTCCTTTATTTCAGCCTCATCCTTCTGCATTGATGCAAGAGAGAGGTAATGGTTGTTTGTGTTGTTCCAACTCTGATGGCGTCAACCGTCATGACTCAGGGAATGTAGATTATTGTCAATCCAAATATTCTGATGTTACTGACAAAAAACCCTAACTAACCCTAACTTGAGGTAAAATAAAAAGATGAAATTAGCATGAAGGGAAAAACCAACCCGCCTCATTAGTCATCAAAATTTGTAGAATTAATTAATTGTTTTTAAAAAGAATCAAGACTAAACGCCTTCCAATTGTTTTTCCTTTTTTTTCTGACTTTTTTTTTTTTTTGAAAATTCAAGAAATGTGCCTACCAAACATTTTTGCATTGATAAAAGGGCATTTGGATGCAAAAATAATTCAAAAGTGGTTCATTGTTTGAGAGTTCAAGAGTTTGAGAACCACTGTCTTACATTTGATGCTTTATTAGAATGTTTCTTGAGATGAGCATCTTACCAGCATGCAACAATCCTTGAAATGAAGGTCTCCAGAATTAGAAAACTCTGAATTGGAGATATTAACCTATAATCAAGTGGTAGTTTAGCAGTAATGGTAGAAGTGGCCAGCAGTAACCAGCGGCATGGCTTAGATATTAAAGCTACATGTCGTTTGGTCTCATCTTTTCAATCATGGCCTCTCTTTGCATCTGTTATGTGGTGAGAAAATTGTCAAATAGTTAAATACACACAAATTATCCACAACTAGATAGAAAGCATCCACAGTATCTTATTCACTTAAGATGTTAACAGAACCAGCAAAAGCAAGTGATGATGAAGTGTGTAAAAGTGTCAGATTTCTCTGGAGGCTAGCCATCTAGTGGTAGAGATGGTAGCTAAGGTTAAGATGTCACACAGCTGTAGAGATGGTCCTCCATCAATGCAGTACAGCGGTCAACAAATCGCTAGACCCTCATACAGCACCGGACAGTACGTCAGGTATGCAGCTCAAGTGGTATTTTTGTTGAAAGAGGAAACTAAATAGTTTGTCACCTTTTTAGATAATTTTCAGTGACATGAACACAATAGAAATGACATGCAAAATGCACAGGGATTGGTTGAATGTATGTAAATTGTTGGGATCACAACATATCACAACGTCCTGAAAATTGGAATGGAATAAATAAAAAAACTTAAATGTTTTCAGACTGTCCATTTGGACAGGGAGTGACGTTTGACTGTGGATCAGTAGCTCTATGTCTGCCTCTCTTCTATCACTGCCTGAATAGGCCGTTGGTGTGTAATCACTGATTCTGGGTGTGTGTGTGTGTGTTACCGACTGTTGCTGTCAGAAGGATATAGATACCTTTAAAAGACTGTGTATTTCAGTCTAGATGACTAGAGATTTTGCAGACCTTTAAAGGTTGAATTTACTGGTCGAAGTGGCTCATTTCTGTTAAAAGGCACTAACTACTCCCACCATGATTAGGAATTATTCATGTTCTTAGACTAGAGAGCAGCCCCCACAACGGCACTGCATGTCTATGAGGACAATGAACAATACTGGCTTTAACTCGCCACTAGCATATCATTTGATTGGCTTCCATGAATCACTACTTATATGGCTTTCCAGTTATAATCTCTTACATCTGCTCATAAGACTTTAGTTTATCCATCAAATCTATTTCAATTTAGTGTTAGTTTAAGTAACTCCTGCTTAATAGGATGATAAAAGGCCAAAAAGTTTTAAAATGCCTCAACAATCCCCACAGTTCTGTCTTTCATCTGGTGCAAAGTGACCCAAACACACAGAACAAGTGTTATTACTAGTTTTCAGCAGTGCAGTTGTCATTTGAGGTGCGAATTGTTGCATTTCTTGGTGCATTGATATGTGCAGCAACAGAAAACGATTGACCTACTGACCAAGAGGATTTTTGCTGCATCTCAAATCACATGATTTCATATTTGACCCTGCCAACTGAGAGCACAAGTGCATTCACACAAACAAGTCTGTCAAATGTAGTAGATTATTGGTACTCGGTTGGCAGAATCAGAATGTCTGCAGATGTTCACTGTGGAATGCTGGACCCTTGTTACCCTAAATGGTCACCATCTTGATTATGCAGCGAACAGGAAGGGACCTAAAAGACCTTTCTAGCTAAATTTGCAGCTGAGAAGGTGACATTTATGGTGGAGATTAACAGTAGCACAGGGTAAAAAAAACACAAAATAATGTATTATTTTTGACCCAGCACATTTTCAATATCTGTATCACATTAAACAAACTCTAAGAGAAAAATCCGATCCATCGGCCTGCCATTCCATGATCGCGGGGAGGCCTAGGCTGATGAAATTGGCAGTCGGCTGTACAGTTTAACTTGAGGCCAATCGGCTGCTGGTGAGGCATGAGGCGTAAACGCACACCAAACCAGAGCTACCTCGGCTGCAAACATCTCACAAGTAAACCAGAAAAAACAAAGCATGCAATTTATAACACCAGCTTATTTTGTAAGGACAAAATAAGCTGTGGAGGAACAACCCTGAAAACTTTCAGTACAACAAATTTAATCACCCCGATCTACAAAGTAATTTTAAATGAGCTAAAGTTAGCCGAGCAGCTAAAGCTAGCAGGAACGCAGATTCAGCCACAAGCCCTGAAGTCCCTGAACAAAGCCAACATATAACAGATAAGAGACTTAAAGAGGCATACAAAGTTTTATTTTCATTTCGAAATGTCATACCATTGGTTTTAAGAAACACACGTCGGGGAGGACGGAGCGTAAATTTATTTCAACATGTCAGGATACACACACATTTTACAATGCTGATCCACCTTGGTACTTCCACTGTAAATTAAAATACATTACTTATTATGATTTTAAAACTTTAAAGAAAAATTAGCGGAATCGGCCAAATTCAGAATCAGCTGGTCAGACTTTATAAAAATCGGTGATCAATGATCAGTGAAAAAATTTCAATCAGTGCACACTTAATAATAATAATAATAATACATTTAATTTATAATGCACTTTACATTTGGATCAAATCTCAAAGTGCTACAAAGTAAAAGCAGATAAAAGCATCAATAAAAAATAAAATAATAACTATATAAAAGCCTTACCAAAAAACCAACAATGTTAATTAAGGTTATAGATTCTGC
>VRLP01000318.1:0-252082 GCA_009660295.1 Lophius piscatorius
TGGTTATGGAGGAAGACTGGGTCTGATGTGGGGTGCCAATTAAAATAGCTTCGGTTTTGGAGCTGTTCAACTGGAGAAAGTTGTTTTTCATCCACACCTTTATTTTTTGATACACCTTTAGGGTATCAGAGACCTGATGTTTGCCAAATAGTGAGCATACTTAACTGTACCGCTAACTTGATATTGCCAAATAGGGACCCTCATTGATAACTAAAAATTGGGAGCTGTTTAAAAGCGATTACTAGTGATTTTTAAAGTGTTTACAACCTAATTATAAACCATTTATAGATCCCTTATAAAAGGTACCCTGATTGTAAAAATTACTTATCTCTGAGTAGCGCTCTGAGGAAATAATACATTACTACAGCCTGCATTCATTAGACGGTACATAAAAAATGACTTGACACAGTTAATGTTCTTATATATGTATTAGGTTTCAATAATAACGGGTTAATTTCTCCTTTTTGGGTACAGATTTACAGACATACCATTTTGAATCCAACCTATCAATTCACTTTTTTCTAAAAACATTTATACAGAATTGCCGTCAGGTTTTAAAATATACATATTTCCTTCCTGTATTTACAGAATAATCAACCCGACATCGCTGTGGGTTGTGACGAAACATTTTTGTATAAAACAAAACGAGTTTGGAAACTGATGAGAGAGATAAAACATGGCTCGTCGGTTAACGTCTATGATAATAGTCACAGGTGGTAAAAATTGTGCTTTTTCTCCAGAGGAACCATCTCAACTTGAAAATCTAACCAGATGCCAGGCGATGGAGGAATTCCCTCTCTCGCTCGCTCTCTCTCTCTTTAAACGCTCTGCTCATCCCAGAGATTAAGAATCAAAGGAGGGGGGAAAACAGACCTCCAGGTGATATCTCAATCAAGCTTCAACTGCATAAAAACAAAAACTACATTTTGTCTTTAGATCCTACCTGAACCAGATTCGACCGATTTTCCTATGTTTAGTAACACATCAAAGAATTGAGTTAAGCAGAGTTCATAACCTGTTTTTTTAAATTGACAGTCACATTAAGAAATTCACTTCCTGATATGGGAGAGAGAAAAAAAACTGTTCCAAACAACCGATGAAGATAAAAACAGTTTTTACAGGGATTCCTGTTCTTTACTTTTCCTCCTGTGCTGAAATGTGTCAAACGCCAAAATGGAATCGCTCCCATGAATGTCAGAGAAACCTACACCTGTCAAACGCCATTCTCGAATCACTTTGCTGAATCAGTAAAGAAATCGGGCGGTGGTGAGTTAACAGAGATTTAGAAAAGACAGAACTGAAACATCAAAGTCTTTGTGAAAAACAAAGGAGTTAGTCGTTTACTAAGAGGCTCCCTGTGCCTGTTGGGTGACGGGATGAACTACCACCATGACACATACAGTACTGAAGGTTAGGCACCGGCACCTGACGTGGCTGAGCAGCTGGAGATGAGTACATTCTGCACAGGGCTCCTCGGAGGGGCGGGACAGGAAATCTGACTAATGAATGCTGCCTTCAAGTCCAGAGGCGACCGACCGGCCCGGCCCCAAGCTGCTGTCGTCCTGTCCCACGGCCTGGGGCTCAGCTGGTGTTTGGCCTCGCCAATGGCCATCGGTCACCGTCAGCCACTCTGAATGTACTTTTTGATGACCACGCAGCCATGTCTGAAAAGTGGGCAAGGCAGCGACTGCAGCAGAGTCCAACTGTTGGTGCAAGAGTCGAAAGTCTCCATGTTTCCAAGGGCTGGACCTTCACTGCTCACGATGCCTCCTGTAGCATAGATCTTCCCATCCAGGACCACCGCGCTGCAGAGACAGACACAACCGCGTTACGCATCAACCCCTCATCTGTAATACAGCCGGCAAGCCCGGCTATGTTAACAAAAGCCCTCTAATTACCAAACATTATATCTTCTTCCATCTGTTAAAATGATACCCAAAAAATAGTCCCAACTACCGTAGAGTATTAGGGCCAAATTGAACAAAAAGAAAAAATCTAAGATTTAAAAAACTAAAGTTATTTTATGTAAAAGATTTTTTGGAATATTCAGGTAGGCCTGAGGGCAGCGTCGCAGCTTGTTGTGTCTCCTGAACCGTCTGAGACGCTGCGTTTTCTATCAGTTGGCCTTCAAGATCAAAACCTTGATGACCAATCTCACTGTTTCTCCTGAAACTAAGAAGTCCCCTGGTTCTACTTCTTTCTGGGAACGGACTGAGTTTCTTGAGCAACGTTCGTGGGGGGGGCCGTTATAATAACAATAAAGTTGAACCCTCTTGTGAGCCTTTTCAACATAATTAAATGCTGTTGTTGTGTCAAAGCTTCAATATTCCTTTAATTGTCAAACAAATTAATAAAATTACATCTTTACTTTCTTAAAACATTTTTAAAAAATTCCGATAAATACTGACTTTTTTTTGGGGTGAAATTACTACTTACTACTACTACTACTACTAATTACTACTTCATTCTCATAAAGTTACTATTCTATCCTCATAATATTAAAACGTTTTTCTTGTGAAATTCGGATTTTATTATCGCAAAATTCCAACTTTGTAATCGTAATGTTATGACTTCATTCTTGTTAAGCTAGACTTTTTTCTCTTAAAACTTCACTATTTCATTCTCTAAAAATGTAATACTTAATTCTTCTAAAGGTATGATTTATTTATCATGAAATTACGACTTCAAACATGATAAATTCCGACTTTCTTCCTAAAAGTCAGAATCTTCTCTTGTAAAAGTACTCACTCCTTTAGCCTTGGAATATTAAAACTTCCTTCTTGTATAATTAGGATTTTATTCTTGTAAAATTCAGACTTTATACTTATTATTATATTATTATATCGTCAGAGTATTACATTAATCTGACAATCCTAATCTCTAAATTTTTTATCCTATGGCTCTAATATTCCATCCTGCAGAACCGCAGGTTGACTGACAAATTGCTTTGAGCTAAGTAGATAAAATTCAATTTTCTCACCTTTTTGCCATAAAGAGATTTTCACAAAACCCTTTTCTCTAATTGTGAGAACACATTTCTTACAGCCTGTGTTAGAGAGCCTTTTTCCTCTTCAGCAGCAGTCCATCCACCTGACAGCTGCCGTACACCACGAGGCTGATTATACCATGTGATTACTGCACAGGTGTTCCCTGGATAGGTCACAATAAAAGGCCAATCCAAACTCTTGCAGTTTTACTGCACAACATCACGCCACAGATGTCAGATGTGAGTGTGTGTGCACAACTGGTCTTCTCGCTGTAGGAATGTCCACCAGTGCTTCTAGTTCAATTTTTTAAATTTAGAGTGCAGGGGTTATTTATATATTTGTACACACGAGGGGATACTTTTCCCTCAAACTCACTCTTCACTCTCCTCCGACTGCATCAAACCGGCGTAAAGTTACTACCGACTCTAACTGATCATATTTCCTCCTGCTTCACAATAATAATTACTAGCAAATAATAGCGGGAGAGAATCTGTGTCGGAGAGATATATGGCTGTCACCAAGTGTTTACAAATCTAGCTGTGAGATTAGATATGGCTCACAGCAACAGGAATATTGTTCCTGTTTTTAATCATGTTAAGGAAAACAAAGCCCGACAGAAACATTCTGATTCAGGCCTTAGATCATTCACGTATATTCTTCACATGCCCAAAAAAATCTACTCTGGAAGATAAAAAAAAAAGAAAAATGAATTATATTCCCCTCTTAAGGGCGAGAAAGAAAACAAATAGTAAATATCAGTACAAATGTTTTCATTTGATATGAGAAACAGACACAGGAGAGGATTAAGAACTTGGGCTGTAAGCTGATTATGGCTTTGTACTCCTATTGGGGTTTGGAACGATCTGCATTTACATAAGGTGCACGCTAAAAAACCACACACACGCATACACACTGAGTCAGCAACAGCTGGGACTGAAAAAAATAACATTATTACATAAAGCCTAAATCGACTCGGAGAGAAAAGGCTGCGCGGTTGATCCAAAACGGAGAGCGCGCTGGGCAAAGCCCGGAGCTGCTCTTCCTGATAAAACAGAGGGGAGGTCCTGCCCAGAGGAGAACATCAGCTCTCATTCACGATGACCTGCTAGACATCATCTTGTGTGATGGAGCATGCACTGTAGAAACCGCTGTTTCGGAGTATTTTGTCTGGCAGCTTTGCAAGTTTGCTGCTCTCCCTTCTTGCCCACATCTCTTCCTCTCGCGTGTCAGACTTAGTTTAATGTAGCAGAGCAGCCGCCTGGCGTGTTCTCCTGCAGCTTATCAATAACTCTGACAACATGATTTATGTTATACATTCTGCACATAAGATCACTGTCTGTAATTGCCTCCCAAATGGATTTCATGCACGCTTCCTTCTTTCTCAGCTTGTGCAATAAAAACAGGCTCGGGCCCAAAAAACATTTGTTTCATTATCCAGCATGCTGCACACCTCAGTGAGCTGAATGGGATATTAGGATGTTGTTAGACTATAAAGGGAGATAAACACTATCTGCCATTATAATTTAAATCATGTGCAAATGATGTTAAAGGTTCAGGTGTGAATTTCTGTCGTCGTTCCTTTTTTTTTTAAGAAGACTACACTCAACTAACAATGTGCAAGTCACCAGGAGAAGATTGTGTCTCACACAGAGGCATCACTCATCAGGCTACTTTAAAAACCATGCCAATGATTCAGAAAGGAATTTTCTCCACGCAGAGTGAAGTTCCACATCCTCAGCGCAACAACTGGCTTTGTTCAACTGTTAATTAACTAGCCTCATAACAGTTTCCCTTTGCAATTGTTTCCCTTCTTATGGCACCCAGACTGACAGATTACTAACGAGTTTACTCTGAAGTATACTTTGAGGCTGTGTGAAAACGTTTTTCTCAAAACGGACCTGCAAATTTCAGCTTTAATTCCACATTCATGACGTTACTAACTTGTGTGCATTTACAATAAGACTACCTTTATAAATGATTTATTATTATGTTTTTAACTAGGATTAAAACAAGTCATTAATAAAAATGTATAAAGAACTTATAACATACCCGACCTTAAGGGTATGTTATATTAAGTATTAATAAGTAATTAATAAGTATTAATAACCCTTAATAGGATTTGTATTATATGGAACTGGTATCATAATGTCTTTCTTACCTGCAGAACTGCCGAGAGTGATTCATGTTCGGTCCAGCCTTGATGTTGCCTTTGTCTGGGTCATAGATAGTGGTGGCTCGAGCGTAGGCTCCTCCCAGGATGAATATAAAACCATTTAGACTCACTGCAGGGGCGTATTTGTTATCTAAAAATGTGAGAGGGAGAGGAAGGGAGGGGGAGAGTTTTGTTACAGAAAAAAAAAAGAAAATACAGTGCTATTGTTTGAATGTCTCAAACACAGCAAAAATTCACATTCAGCATAATGGCATCAATTTGTTTTTGTTTTTTTTCCATCTATTTCCCCACTGTCCCCAGGCTACATGCAAAAATCATCATCAACATTCTCCTTATCACTTTACAGATGTGCCATTTTCAAGATTGCTTTGGAAACAACAGAGAATAGATGGGAAAACGGTGCAAAAGCAGAGTTCATAAATCCTCGTGGCTTTATTGGGTTCTGCTGAAAAAATATGTTTGGGCTTGGTGGGCTATATAAAAGAGTTACCTAAGTCCCAATGATTCACAATTGCATTACGCCTTCTGGCACATCCATAGATTTACGAAGGGGGGAAAAAAAAAAACGGCACACATGTATTGGAAATACATGAGTATACAGGTGGAGTACAGCACACGGTATTATCCAATCTAATAAAGTACACAGCACATGAGAACACAGAGGCGTTGAAGCAGGGCTACTGTAGAATTATAGATGATAGGAAACAAAATGAAACAGTGGTTGGTCTGAAACGATGCTATCGGAAATCTGCAGCTTCCAAGCAGCAGCCCTGCTGTGTGGGAAGAAGAAGTGTATTTCAAACCTAGAGCAATTTCTCTTGAGCACACTGCAGCTGGCCAATTTACAAGCAGCATGAATAATGCACCGACACTTGGCCATGGGCCGCTGTCCTCGCTGTTTTCTGCCACAATGGACAGACATCCCTCATTGGAGGCAGGCAACAGGAGGGGTAACGCCTGACGCCTTAATGATGCCGCTGGAAGCCCGAAAAAACGACTCCGGTGCAGAAGTGCCACCTCCTCCACCCTCGGCTATTCCATTCAGCTGCTCACAGGAGTCCAACATGTTTAATTAACAGGTCACAACTGGAGGCGAGAGGTTTCTCTACTGTGACACGCAATGAGCTGCGCTGCAGTATCTTGTTCAGAAACAACTCCATTAGGCGCTGGATTCAAAGGACGTTGCGGAGTTATGACAAAAACAGTGAAGACACATTACTTCTTATTTTCATTCGATTTATAAAGCCACACGTTCACCTGATTTTGTATTTAAAATCTCAATCGATTTGTATGGTATTACACAAGGAATCCTCCTGGTTGAACGTCTCAAAAAAAATAAATAAAAAAATCCCTGAAATAACGGAAATATGAACTATAACTACAAAAGAATGTAAACAAGATAGATCTCCTGGAGTTGATTCCTATCCACCAAATCTGGACTAAAATGTCGAGAATTTATAGTGTCAGAAGTATACAACTGACTTTCCCAAAATCAATCCACTTCTTACTTGCACTGCAGTCAATGAGGGAGTGAGTTTGAAACTGATACACGGAATGGTTTTTGTTTTTCATGAAAAAGCTCCCCCTAGTGAGCAAAATATGAAGTTGTAGTGTAAAAAAGGATAAATTAACTAGATTCGATACACATGCACCAAATTTAGACTAAATCAGACCGACGGTTGAGAAATTATGGACAAACATTTCAAGATAAAGCTCCCCCTAGTGTCAGAAACGTACAACCAAAATTTCCCAAATACACTCCAGTTCTTCCTTGCACAGGGTCTACCTGGGTACGACATTTTAAAAATGATCCATGATATGGTTCTTGAGTAATCGCGTTAACACGAAGGATCGGCAGCGGCTGATGAGGATGCGCCGGCACTGCCGATTCCATAATATCCCCGACTTTTTGGGGATATAAGTAGATTTGTGCCTTTAAAATCAAGCAAAACTTAATAAAGCTCACTGAAGCAAAAAAAACAAAAAGTTCCCTCATAAGTAAAACTTCTAATTTACAATTCAATTATAAGTGTAATTGTGTGAACTATTGATCTTTCACATTTTTTTGCAGTTCTGACACAAACTTCCTGCATGGGCGGGTCTTTTAAAGTGTGCGTCCCCATTGGCCCATGAGTTTTGACTGGCAGCTCGGTGCCCTGGATGTTACTTGTAGCAAGTGCGTAACACAACACAGACACCCCAAACAGCACCACTAGTGGTCAGTCTGCATTCACTACCAACTAAGACGTATGAAAAATAAGTATTCATCATATACAAATACATAAACAAATTATTATTATTATTCGTATTGTTATTAAATAGTATTATCATGTTATTAAATCTTGTGGCGCTGAACTACGTTTCACTGTGGGGATGATTTTTCTATTTTTGCTTCAGTGAGTTTTTATTCTCTCTCTAATCGTTATTTTTCTTGATATTTCAAATGTTTTGCTCGATTTTAAAGACACAAATCTGATTGCACAGATATGGAGATGGGCATTCATACACAAAGCCGGTCCACTCCCACAGTCAGCCATAAAATGGATTTACAAATGTCCCTAAACTGGTGTTAAATATCGACACACTCATCACACCTGCTAATGGAAAGAGGCAGCGCAATGTCACAGATTGTGTCACAAGATTCACAGTCACAAGCTTTATCTAGCCTCTTCCCTCCGTCTCTCTCTCAAGCCGAGGCAGAGGCAGAGGGCCGCCCCCTTGAGTCAGGATCCTCTCACCGCTGTCAGGAAGTGCCTGCTCGTGTGGGGATTGTCGGGTCTAGGTAGAATAAAGCACACTGTCTAGACCTTCCCCTTTTTAGAAACGTTTGTTGTTTGGCGCTGCACAAATGAAACTGACCTGACTTGACTCCAGAACCGCTGACTGCAAGCTGTCATATTAGTGATCTATCAACCACAACTACTGTGAGTAAGGATACTGATATAACTAACTATTGTTGACTACTCACAAACAACATGATCAGTGATGTTCTTTATCTACATAATTTGGGGGAAATAAGATTGTCATTGTCATGTTCCCCTAATAGTCTGGTTGGGGTCCAATTTTAATTCTGTTTTTTTAGGTCTACATATTTGAATGATTTTTTTTTTTTTGGCTTATGTGGGGTAGGGAAGTTTTTTCAGAAGTGTTCACTGAAATCATCTTCCATGGGAGTTTTTTTTTTAATACCATTTCTCAGAGCATAATGACTAATGAATAATCAATTGATATAATTACTAATAAGGCTGTCTTTTTCTTTTTTTCTTTCTTTTTTTGATTGATTTATATTTGCTTTGTATTTTTAGATAATTTTCACGTGTAAAAAAAAAAGGTTTGCTGTGTTTCCAATGTCTTCCAAAATTGTATTTTATACATACTTAAAATAGATGGTTAAAGTGTGGTTAAAAGATTTTCAGAATTGTTTACATTTGATGTTTTAATATATGAGCACTTGTCATTTATATGACACATATAACGATATCTACGAACATCCCAACACGATCACAAAGACGAATCTGTCAGCAGAAGTTAGGTAGTTGTGGGCCTGAGGTATTGTGTTACTACAATAACCATCTTATTTAGTGTGCTGGCATGCTAATATTTGCTTATTTTTTTAGTATTACACGGATATTGATCGGATAGTGGTGCTACAATAAAAGTAAAGGGATCACCATGAGGTGACTTCTTGCTTTAGATAATCCTCTTCAGGAGCATGCCTTTAGAGAAAAACACCAATTATAATCAATTATCACACGAAGTTGTTTCATGCGACTTCGACGCCAACAGTTATTACCAAAAAATGAAAACCAGTCCGAAGTTCCACAGCAACGATTAGAAGTCTTTGGTTTAATTTTATAGCCCTATGGAATGATTCACCATTGATTGGTCCTCCTTGTATTCTACTTGACAAGTTTATTTTCTCCTTGTTAACTTCATCTCATTCATATGCTGCTGCCAGTCTATCGGCGTGAGTGCGCCAGCGTTAGGCATGTGTACATGATGTTTTGTGTTAGGCCTCCTTAACACTGAATATCCTTCCTATCAACTTGGCGCCTGAGGCTGATTCACAACAGGATGCTCTCAAAGGAAAAACCTCTTTCTTCCCCATAGAGACTCTCACTTCCTGCCTCTTTCTCTCTTGTGGACCAAACAGTAAGAAGCGGGGTTGAGTGCTTAGAGAAGCACCATGAAGATGTCTCGCATTTTCCTTTGGCAAGCCACAAAAGACGGCTCTCCAACACTTTGCCTTAAGTCTTATCATCTGGCCTGCACGAAAAACAAGCCAGCCTTGCTGAGATGATAGAGAGATACAGAAAGGAATGCACAAGCATCGCCTGTGTCCGCTGAAAACTTTTTAGATGTGAGAGGAACCTTGATATTCTTGAGTTACCACAATGGATTTTATCTGGTTTTACAGCTCTGAGGCTAGAAAGCACCGCCAAGAATCCACAACTGACCACGTTGTACATCAAAGATGAATAAAGGGATGGGGAGGGAAAAAAGACAGAAAAACAAGGTTTTAACACAGCCGCGATGATAGAAGTACAAGGGTGCCTGTGGGGTAACACGGGCTGACACAGCCTCTCACGCTCTGATAAAACAGCTAAGTCGCCAAGACAGGGACCCCAAGGCTTTGGTCAAGGACAGCAAACAATTGAAAACACACACAAACACACAACTACGATGACATTTTTGGCTTCTGTCTAAACAAACACCTTGTTGTTCCCTCACATCCTCCTGTAACAACAGAGCAGATACCTGATTCTATGAAGTGCTATAGCGATAACACACACACACACACACACACACACACACATTACAAATCACTCAATCATACCAAACCTGTGCTCCGTATAGATCCAGATTAGACGGCTGCCTCTGATTAACGCTACCAAACATCAGCCGTAATCAGAAAGCTGCAGCATTACATCGACACGGAAACACGGGGACGGCAACAGGATGAAGAAAACAAGGTAGAGTAAATGAATCATTCTCCTTCTCGAAAAGCATGGAGGAGGAGAGGCGAGGTATCGCTCCTCGCATCCCACCAGAGAGCATGAGGGAGCAGCGGGAAATGGGACAAAGAAACATCAGTGCTCGTTGCAAGAAGTTTCGATGAGATTGTAGCAGTGTAACTGGAGCAGCAAAAACTTTTATTTGTTAAAAATAAATCTTCTATGTACGTGGTGGGGGAAAAAATCAAACTTTTAAATGTCGGACCTTAACAGCAGATGGGATGGATTAACTAAAACCGGTGTTGAGGACAAGATTGTGAGTGGGTGTCCTTTCCAATTAAGGTGTCTGTGGACACACTTCATCTTCGCCCCTTGGCCTGTCACTTTATCCTCTTTCTTCCTCCACCTGCAGAGCAGCGCTCACCAAGGCTGAAGCCGTTTTGTTGATGCATCATTTTGCATGAGCCATTGTTCTGCTGTCAATTTCCCGATAGAGCAGTCTGGGCGCAACATTTCCTGCTCTGGAGCCCCTGGAGTCGACCAGTCGATAGAAACCTGTCTGTCAGCGGTAGGTTGTATGCTTGGTGAATGCTTGAGAGCCGGAGTCTGTGTCTTCCATGTCAGCATGTGATTACATCAACCTTAACATCGCAAACAAAAACCATCAGCAAAAGCCGAAAGACAACGGAAGAGTCTACAAAGAAAACTTAAAAAGTGACGCACACTCGAGATGCGTCACTTCTTAAAAGGTTGTATTACCTAAATTAAAGGGAAAACATGTTCATCACCTGCCTCTGGGGGGCATCAAACCATGAAAAAAACTTCTTCTCTGAACTAACTTCTAATTGTGATGAGGTTCTTCAAGAGCAAAGAATTTCTATTTCTGTTCTTCCCTCCAACCTTTGATTATTTCAACGTCCTTCTTTTCACATTCCTCCATGATCGGTGACTCCATTAATCCTCAGGTTGTTGTGTGTACAAGTTACTTCTTTAGATTAATTTATGAAGATATTTTGAAAAAGAAGTAAAGCTTAACTTAGCGTATTTTTCGCAAAAAAAAATTCCCTGAAGTGACTAAAACATGAATATTAATTATATTAATGCAAGATTAAGATATAATGTAAACAAGATCTCCTTGATTCGATTCTGATGGCCCAAATTTGGACTGAATCGGATTAACGGTTCAGAATTTATAGAGCAAAAACTTTTGAATCTTTTCTAGTGTTAGAAATATACAACCAACCTTTCCCAGACTCAATCCAGTTCTTCCTCGCACTAAAGTCTATTGGGGTATAAAATTGGATATGATCCGTGAAAAACAGTGTTAGATATAGTATTTAATACAGTAAAAGATAATGAGTAGAATATGAACTATTAAAGTCAAAAACAATGTGTAATAGGTAGATCTTAGGTAGGTAGACTTAGGTAGACTTTTAGTCGATTCATTGGAACTCAATTAGGACTAAATTGGACTAACATTGGACCGACAGTTGAGAAATTATGGCCTGAAAACTTTTGCAGATAAAGCTCCCCCTAGTGTTAGAAATAGATACCGTACCACACCAAAATCACTCCAGTTCTTCCCTGCATAAAGGTCTATGTGGGGGAATGGGATGAAATTTTGAATTGATCCATGAAATAGTTTTTGGATTATGGCGTTAACATGAAGGATATGCGGGCAGCAGCTGCTATGAGGATTTCATAATTTCCCAAACTTTTCGGGGATATTATGGAAGGAAAAAAAAATCATGATATGCACTCTGAAACAACTCTTAGAATTTAAGAATCTTCTTATCTTTTATTCGGCGAATGCCCTACCTTCTAAGATTGATCAAAATTAAGTCGTTATGCATAATCGTCAGACATGGTGAAAAAAAAAGACTTGCATTGCTAAAACTTCCATTATCTTCCTCTTTATCCAGATCCACTCCAACATTTGGACACACACCCAGCCATCCCACTGAGTTTCACAAAAATCTGTCCGGTATATTTGGTGTAATCACACTAACAGTCAAACAAACACACTTACTTCCTTGACGGAGGTACACATCTAATGACAATGAATGAAATGATTCTGTTAAAATGGTGGAGATATTATTATTATGATATTAATTAGGCAATCAGCACAGCGACACACATGATGTTGGACCTCATTTGAACATAAGAACTCACATCACATCATATGTAGTGACATTTTCTGATGTAGAGGAGCTGCTGTGCTGCGATGATGGGAATGGATAGTAGATCTAAAATTGATGCTTAAATGGGAGGCCAATGTTATAAAGAGTGCAGAAAAACGGCTCTGTCACAGTTGTGTTTCACAGTATGAGAAGTCAAGCTGAATCACAGAGCGTTATGGATCCGCCACATTCAGTCGACGCACAAACAAACGTACTTTCTCCAGCGCTGTGGTGAGCTGAATTGACGAGGCTTCATAAACTATGCTGCATGTGAGCGTTGCTCCCATGATGCAGCACATCCTCAGGAGACAGACATATTAAAGACTAAGGATAACGCGGCAGAGACACACAGCTCATCTCAATACGCTTCTTGATGAGGCTATTTTTTGGCGCAAGTAATATTATTTTTCACTCGGCAAGAGATAGAAAGTCAGTTCGGATAAGTGTTTGTGAAACCCATTTGCAGTTCGTGTGGGAGATGATCCATGCAGAGGGAAAACACACCCGCACACAGACCACACAAACGCACACTCACACATACCCTGACACCAAGCAGTAGAGAAATGCACATGGCTGTATTTGTGTCAGTCGATAAGACAGTGCTGAGAGAGTGTGAAAGACTGATCAGGAGGAGGCATGAGTGGTGTGGTGTGGGGGTGGGGGTGGGTGGGAGAGAGAGAGACAGTAAGACAGACAGAGGGAGGTTAGAGAGAGATGAGAACAGAGATTAGAGAGCAATGGTGAAGGAGGGAGGCAGAGGGTTGATGGAGAAGAGCTCCCCACCGGCTCACTAAAATCATCGCCGGCCCAATTTCACAGAGAACACTAAACCCGTCCATTATCTCTTGGCTCGTTGGCTGTCAGATTCAGGCTCATCTACACCCTGACAGATGACAGTCTGTCTGTCTGCGCCCGTCTTTAACACACACACACACACACACACAAACACATGCACACACACTACAAAAGACAAACACCAGGCATTCGCTTGTGCGGTTAAACCTCCTGGCTGGTTCTGTAATATATTCGCTGTGTGCCGGTGCTCCTTGGGCGGTAAAGTGCTGCAAAGCAGTATTTGATCCCCTCCTGGCTTTTTTTATTTTTTTTTTTGTCTCCAATACTAAATTGTTGTGGAAGTTCTAACAAAAATGTAATAAAACTAATGGCCAGCCAAGTAAACAAGGTTTTAATTGATTATTAAATTTGTTGAACCAAACGGTTTACCAGATACCGACTAGCCTCGTGAAATAAAGTATTAGCCCCCTTGGAAACTAAATCCAAAACACAAGTACATTGTATAAATCCAATCAAACTTCATGTAGGGAGCACATTTAAAACAACAAAGTTGACCAAAGTGTTTTCCATATAATCAACACGATACAATAAAACCCAGTAAATTATACAGTTAGTAGCGAGGCAAGAAAATAAAACACAATAGAAAAACTATGAATCACTGTGGCAAGAAGCAAAAGCAACACTGATGCTTTTGAAACGCCATCGAAGACGAGGAAAACTTTTTGAGGCGGATTTAAACACTGGAAGTGTCGGGCCTAATAAGGGGAAGCAACTCGTTTCAGACTTTGGGGGCTACGACGACAAAGGCGTGGTCCCCGCTGTGCTTTAGCCTAGATTTGGGGATGACGAGGAGGGAGTGATCAGCTGACCTGAGAGACCGTAGAGGTGGTGAAAGGTGACAGCGAGGTAAGAGGGAGCCAGACACTTCAAGGCTTTATAAGCAGTAAAACAAAAACCTTAAAATGAATCCTAATACAGCAGATTCAGCAACAGCAGGCCCAGGTTGGTTACTTTTGGGTTTGACAGACAAATCAAGGGGGCCCAGGTCCGGAGGTGCAGTACCAGGGCCACTAGATCCAAACAAAATGACCTCAGTTTTGCTGTCATTGAAATTCAAAAAATGTAAAGCCAGCCAAGCTTTGATGTCCTTGAGACATTCAAACATTGGTTTAGGGGAGTTAAACCTGCTCTCATCTGTAACAAAAACAGGACGCCAATGGCAAATCTTCCAATTCTGGTGTTCTCTGGAAAATACCAAGCAAGCTGCACGGTGCCGGACTTTGAGTACAAGCCCCACTTGTGGCTGAAGGTCCCTCATGCCACCCTCATGGAGTCTGTTTCTGGAAGTTTTGGCAGAAACATGAACAAAGTGACCTACTGGAGGTCATTTGGTAGGGCTCTGGCAAGTCCCATGTTTCAATTCAGGAGAATACAAAAGGCAATAGAATTCTGCCACAGCACATCTTGATGACCTTCAGAACTTTGTGTAGAATATTCTATGTACTGATGAGTTGATGGCTGAACTGTTTGGAGGATGCGGGTCTTATTAAATCTGCTGTAAACCAAACAGGAAATTCTGGAGCAGACCGTTAGGTCCTCAATTTGTGAGTTGAGGCTCGAGTGCAGCTGAGTCACACAGGATGACAATGATCCCAAGTAGAAGTTTAAACCACCTCTGAATGGCTCAAAAGGAATACAACTGAAGTTTTGGAATAGCTGAGTCAAAGTCTTGATCTGAACCCCACTGAGATGCTGTCCTGCGTCCAACGCCCTGAAAAGGTCAGTTAATGTGGCTGCTCTAAAGGAGTTCTGCAACGAAGAGAGGACCAAATTCCAGGACCAATTCCAGTCCAATACAGTGATGTCAGAGATTGATCCCCAGTTATCAGAACTGTTCGGTTGGAGCTTTTGCTGCTTAAAGCTGAGCAAATTGCTATTAAGTTCAGGTTGCCGGTTTCCCGTCGGTGGTTGACACTGGTATTGAATGACCTTTTGAACTTTTCAAATTATTATGTAAAACCTGTTTTTTGTGTTAACACAGTGAGTCTATGTGTTATGTTTAATTTTGTTTGAAAATATGTTAAACTATAGTGTGTTATACACAAAAAACTAGAAGAAATCAGGAGGGTGACCAGGACTTTTACACTGCTCTGTATAGTAGGCATGATGTAAGGAGAGGCTATGTGTTTGTGTGTGTGTGTATATGCCTGTGCTTATGCATGTGTGCGTTTCTGTCCGCTTTCAGCTGCACTTCCAGACCTTAAATACCATTTGGTACTGGCCCCACACACCCGCGTTACATAACTATCATTTTCCTCGTAGTAGCCTTACTCAACAAAAAGGCACTTAAAACAGAGAAAGGTGTCTGGGCAGCAGAGCCCGGGGAAGTGCCATTACTTCCTGTCAGGAAACATTTCAGTCCAAATTCATTTTTGTTTCTCTTTAATGCCCACTGCTCCGAGTGTTGCCCCGAGCGACGGAATGCCACAGTTTGAGATAAAAAGTCTGTTTTTTCAAGGGTAGACTTTGGACAGCTCATTGCATGCGTCGACATCTTAAATGGTCAATTCCAGCATCTAATATGCTATTTTCTAATTGTGTGAGAAACGTACCGAAATTGATACGTTTTGAAAAATCTGTATTTCTGTTGAAGTTTTGAGGTAAGATATTGAAGAAAATGGCTCATTTTCTTTGTGGCTGGGAGTCAGATGAGAAGATCAATACCACTTTCATATCTGTTAAAGATGGAGCCACAGCCAGCAACCACTTAGCTTAATTTAGCATGAAGTCTGGAAAGTGAGTAACAGCTAGAAGAACAGCAAAGGTAATAATATGCCTACAAGTTCCTCTAAAGGTCACTAATCGACACAATATTTTCCTTAGTTTACTCTGTTTATAAGATCGGAAGTCTAAAAATTACAAATCAGATGAGCCAATCAGGATACAGTGTGTTATTTAGTGAGACTATTAGCTCTGGGCAGAATCAGGCCTCCTGTTTCAGGTCTATTCCAAAATGTCAACCTGTTAGTTTGGTACAGGAAATTTTTTATTTATATATTACAAATATGATAGTGTTGTTCAGGGTCAAATATTCACAAAAATATTTCTGTCCTGGTGACACAGCTGTCCGTGTTTATAATCAGATAGAGTTGTGTGTTTTTCCTGCTACTTTGGAGTCATGGCAGCCGGACTTAAGTGATTCCAATGTTGCTGTGTCGTTCACAGGTCCCTGGTGGCTCCAACTGGAATGTGGCTGCAGGTTTGTGCAATTAATTACATTAATTAAAATTCAAAGTTTGGCCAATAACATGCGTATAAGGGGCACTAACATGAGATCAGTGTGGGGTAATGGAAAATACTGGGCATGAAAAAAACAAGGTCATAAACTATCCATTGATTTTTTTGTTTTTGTTTCCATGGGCGTGGGTCAACTACTTCACTGAAAGAAAGTCACATGTTGACGCCTCAAACCACATCTCCTTCCACTTATATATCATTTACAGTAAAATACATTGCCTAACATAGAACCTCATGAAAATAAAATACATTAAATAAACAATAAAAATCACCACATATACGTAGAAAGACATGTATTTCCCAAAGGGAGGTATTTGTAGCATCAAAGTCAGCTACAGAGAAACCATGCTAGGATATTTTCAATGTTATTCCATTATTATTACACAAATTTGTTTCGATAACCAATCTCACCTAGTTTTGTCCTCAATATTTTGTAACACCGGCACAACCTTTGTATGTAAAGGACCTTTTTCAGAGTCAGGCTCTGATGGGGGAATTTTGTATCCTTCCAGTTTACCGTTCTTATTTTCTTAGCAACCAATAGAATTATTCATAGTATATACGTCTTATCAGCACTATATATCCCATAAGGTACAGCTCCTAACAGAACAAAAAACAATAGATAAAATAAAGTCAGTCTCCTCATTAATCCTTTTCTAGACCTCTAGTATAACAGGGTAGTCCCCAAAACTATGTGTGTGTGATTCCCTAGTTTTCTGCAGGTTCTCCAACGCAAATCCACAAATTATTATTTTACATTGAAGGAAATAATTAGGGCTGCATTAAAATACTTGATTAGCTATTATTTAATAATGACTGTCGGCACTTGTGCCATCCAATATATATCATCCCAATTATAATATTTAATATCAGTTCCCCTTTTCATTGATGTTCAGGGAGTTTTATGAGCTATCTCATACTTACGTACGAGACACGGCTTCCTTCAACATACAGTTTTTAAATTGGAAGTTGTCTGAGTGGAACTATGGGAAACCTTGATGAAGAACCAGCCTTTCATTTTCACACGAGCAAAGAAGAGACATCATATAATTAATTATGACTTGTGAAAACGTGATGTCTGAAGATTTGTATAGAGGGGGTGCTTTGTAATGAGCAAAGAAATCTGCCAATAGGATAAGCCAGTTTTGCATGTCTAGCATTGAAAACAATAAACTAGACTCATAAGCTCATTGCAAGCAATAAAGTCTCTTAATATGATGAGTATTATATTCCTATTATACCTCAATATAATGGTGAATTTTTGTCCAATAAAATATTAGTGGCACAAAATTAGTTTTGCTTCCTTGAAATGAGATTGCTTTTCTGATGCAAAACATCCTTGACTAAATCTTTTTAGACAAAAAAATAACTCGTTTACTTTTCTGATATTCCTGGTTTTCAGTGCAAAGAAAACAGGAGGTGTGGTCAAAAGAAAATTCGTCCCCATACGACAGCATTCTTCCTTCAAATGGCAATCGGGGGTTTAGGGGTTTATGGTTGCAACAGGAGGTGGAGAGCATATGTTATGAAGGTGTTCAAGTGGCTAAAGTTGTGAGAACACTGTTGCTAGGCAACCATGCAACCACAATCATGGTCTTCCCCAGTGAGATAGCAAGATGTGAATGACCCATGAATAAAAAAAATGCATGCATTTAAGTGGTGGGAATGTGTTTCCTCTTCCTGATTTGAAGTTACATTACTGATAATTCATGCCTTTATGTGAGTGACCCCCTGATTCTCATTTGAATTGAAACTGTGAAGGCACATTGAGGACAAAGAAACCACACATTTGGGAATTTAAAACCACCATCTGGTACGCACTGTTTTAAAATGGAAATCACTGCTCTGTCACGATACAGCAAGGGTTCTAACAATAGGAACATGTTCCCGGAGGATCTCCACGCTGTTTTAAACCTTGTGTGAGAAACTGCATCTGTGACAAACTCTATCAGCGGTCTTACCTATCATAGGCGACTCAATGAAGCTCCAGGTGTTGCTCTGCGGTATGTAGGACTGTAGGACGCCTGCCGAGCGCCCGGCCTCGTTCACACCTCCGAAAACGAACACCTTCCCTCCGCACACCGTGGCCGCCGCTGAATGGACTGGCTTAGGAAGAGGAGAAACGGTCTCCCACTGGTTGGTGATAGTGTCATATCTGGAGAGAAAAAGGGACATTTTTTATCTAAATATTTAAAAAATTTTATACAGCATTAGAATTTCAAGCAGGGGTGAACTGAAATTAAAAACCATGCCAAATAAATGGATATAAAAGAGGAGATGCAGGCCAAGGTTTAAACTTGCCAGATGAGTAAAATCATGACAACACTTTCATTAAAGACGTCTGTGTGTTCCTAAATTACTTATGAAATCTCTTAACAATTCATAAAGCAGTCAGTCATTCACACGCACAAACACACACACACACCATTAGGATGCAGAAAAACTATTCCCACTGCTCTGCCCTGCTCTGAATTCACTGTGAAACGGTCGTTTGGGCTGCAGGGCTGACAGATATAATAAGGGGAATGTCTACACCACCAAAGAAGATGAAAAAGAACAACCATTATGTACAATGACAGCAATTAAAGCAATTACACAAAGCAACATATGTTGAGAGTTAAAAGCCATTAGTCACTAGAGTTGGGCTGTTATTCAGCGCTGAGCGCTGGACCTTCTAGTCTGAGGCCTCTTAGGGGTTAGTGGGAGAGATGAAAACCCTAAAAGCCAGCCGCCCCAAACAGGAGCAGACGGACAAGACAGCCTGACGCATATATTTCTTATATTTTGTATTTCACGTGCATGTTTTTAGACATGTTTTTTTTCCCCGTGGCTCCATTAGCTGGGTGGTTATCCTGTAGCCGTGGACCGCTGATCAAAGCAGCCACGCCGACAGCCTTCCAGATGACGCAGGCCTCATTAAAGAGCCGCAAATGGATCTGTGATTAAAACGCACATCCGCTCAGACTAAAGCAAAACTTCTTGATCAAGTTTCCCTTTTTTGTTGTGAAAGAAAAAAAAACGCTTCTACAAGGAAAAACCCGGAGTCTTGCTCATCAAACAAACTTGAGGTAAGTTTCACTGCTGACATTGACATAAAAACGAGTGGCTGTCAGTGCTTCCTTTTAGCATGCACTCAGGTGTTTAATTCCCTTTCTTCTCTTTTATTCACATCTCATTTTCCAACCAAAGACAGGCAGGTGTCCAGGGGTGTTTTTTTTCTGCCTATGTATAGTTCACAGCCGCCACTCCAGCGACACAGGGCTGAATATAAATGACATTGGCAGGATTAGCCAGTGGGAATATTTGCTGCACGGTCCAGGCATCAGCTGAAGAGGGATGGGTTTCATTCATCTGGCAGGCTGAGAAATTGGTGACACACAGAAGACACACTTGGAGACGTGCATAGTGCCAATTAGCACTGTTTAAACAGGGACACACACGCACCAGCATCAGGTTGAGTAACATACCCTGCTGAGACAGAAGGACTAACACGTGTCGCATTCTTTCACACACGTAATTACCCCCTGGACCACGTTGAGAGAGGCTCATAAATTTAAGGATAAGACAGGGCTGTGTGAATCTGATTACTGGAGAGACCGAGACGACGGCTGCTCACGGTGGACCGGGATGAGAAAAAATATAAACACTACAGCAAATACAGCATCTTTACCATGGAGAGAAAAATGCAGTCTCCTGCTTTTTCAGGACTTCATTTGCATAAAAAGAAACCTCACAATGCTTCCAGTCTTACTCAAGAGTGCTCGGTATTTATGAGTGACAAATTCAGTTTTCCATACTTATAATTATCATTGTGTGAATGATACAAAATAGCGTGTTGCGTAAAATGATCTGCTTTTAGCATAAAATAAACACATTCTTTACTTGAGTATAAGCACGGTGACTTCTGAGCATAGTGATTGAAACATTAAGCCCTATTAGCACTACTATATGTCTTTTTTGTCCATGTTGTATGTCCGGTGTGGGAGATGAGGGATCGTCTTGCCAATGCGTTTTTTTCCATTTAGGTCTTAATGTGTGGCACACAATGAAACAAAAATAAAAATTTATTTAAAGCAGTAAGAAGCCTTTTTTTCTTAGAAAGTTCAGATATTTGTGTTAAAATATGGGGAGTAAAAGTGAAAAGCGGTCCAAAAAGTAGTGTACCTATGTATATTTTACTTCCCACCACTGGAATCTATTGAAAATCCCACACAGCATTACCAGCTGATACTACTCTTCCTCTCTTTTCACTGGAGCTTTTAGCCTCTTTTAATGCTCTTTTCTTATCTTTGTCAAAGTGGGTGAATCATTTATTTTCATTTTAGGTGACAAAATGTGCAAAATGATACACTACAACAAGTTATGTCACGGCCATTTTATACCCTTTTTTATGACAAAATATCTAAAAGAAAAAGTTTCACCTTGTATAAATTCAGAGTCCTTGACATGAAAAAAAGATTGGGGACTGGACTGGGGTTTTAGTTGATAATTTGGATTGCACAGCCCTCAGTGTGTTGATTCACTCACACAGCTGATGCTTTTAGTGAAATTGCCATAATAAACAAAGTGTGTCTCCCCAACACCAAACAGCAGGGAGATGAGAAGTTCGTGTGAACCCAGCGGAGCTTGTTATTCCAGCCGGATATTTCTCTCAGGGGTTTGTATAGCCCAGAATATAGTCTGAAAAACTGAGTCACTCTGTCTGCTACCACATCGTGACATAAAACAAATTCACAAGGTTGGTCTTATTGACTAGAAAGATAAAAAAACAACAACAACCCAACGTCAGATTTTTCAAATCGAGAAATCTCTCTGATTATATCCTCAATCAATGATATTTAACTCGTTTGCGGAAGCCAAATCTTAGAAGCGTTAAGTAAACAGGTTTCAAGGGCCATTACTGTCGACATGGTGCCGCTATCGCGCCATCAAAAGGGTCCGCCGTCCTGATGAAGAGGGACATGTGCAGGTCAAAAGAGAATAAGCGTCTCTGTTGGTCTTAGGGTCAGAAATCTGATTGAATTCATTAGACTTGTGAAACGCTATCAAGTTTCAATATCAGCCGTGACATTAGTACTGACACCAAAGAGGATTCTCAGAGTGGGTGTGTGCTTGATTATGTCTCCGGGCACACGAGATGGAGGATGGAGAGAGAAGGAGGGGAAAAAAACGCTGGCTGTGATCATTACATAAATAAACACCGTCTCTCCTTCTCTTGACTCTGTTCACCGTCAGGCAGAGGATGCAGACAGCTTTTGGTTGTCACTAAGAGATTGTAGGAGTTTATCAATCTATGTTTTCCCCTTTATCATCTGGTTTTTATGTGCTTATACGCAAAGACTGTTGATCGCATGAAGCCATTTAATCGGCTGTAACTCCTGCAAGGGTTCGTTTCTTCACTGGGGGAGAGAAAGAAGGAAAAAGGGGGAGAAAGAAAGGACGAGGGCGAAAAGAAAGACAACTTCTTATCTTTTCTGAGAAGCAAAGTCAGAAAGAGAGCAGTAAAGGCAGTGAGGAAGAAATACAGGCAAAAGGAAAGAAGGAAAGCAGAAAGAAAGAAAGGAAGAAGAAATAAAAACGTAGTAAAAAAAGTATAGAAAGAAAACAGGGGCTTAGTGCTGGATTTAACTCAGATGTGAAAATGCAATCTGGATAGAGGAAACACGTTAATGCGTGCAGCAGGACTGTGACTGACACGTCAAAAAAGCAGGATTATAGTCCACTGTCATCCAGGTGTGACAAAAACTCACACATGGTGGATTTGTGGGTACAGAACAGAACCAGCAAACAGGGTACAGAACAGAACCAGCAAACACTTCCCAGGCCTTTGTTCTAAGCTGACCCATCTGGAAAAAAAACCATAACGTCCATAATAACCATAAAGTTAAACGCACAGTCACATCTGCCATATGTGTGTGACAGCAGATGGATTCGCCACCCCCACCTCCTTGCTTGTTATGCATTGTGCAGATGTCAAATTGGATCCAAACTTAATATTCTTTTCTCCGGCCCACATTCTTAGGAAGGTACAAACACACATACCAGAGTTAAACACAAGGGAAGGAGCGGATTGCGCTTTTAGGTGAATGTCTTTCTCCGTCACACATGAAAACATATTAATTGATTTGTTGCTGGTATCCTTTAAAGCTGTTAAGAGTTTTACCTCCTGACTGTTACTACATCCTTTTAATTCCCTCCAAGGATCTGTTGGAGGAGATTTGTTGGCATGATATTTTTCTCATTTCAACTCTCATAAAATGACATTGTGTAAGATTTCCCCACTTTAAGATTGTCCTTTTGCTGCATCGATGTAGAAAGCTGGAAGATAAAAGCTTTATAATGGATTTTGGCCTGACGAAAAACTGGAACCTATTCAGGACATGGCCTTCACCAGCTGGGTGAAGATGTCATTACACGCGAGTGGGGAAAACGTGACGCACGAGCAAATATTGCTGCCTGTGGCCCTCACTTTGCAACATGAAGGAAAATGCACATCTGAGTCGAAGACCATAGAATGAGTACAATAAAGTGCTGACTGATGTGCATCCTTTGATTGCTGGAATTAAAAGGGTAAAAGCACCGTGAGGGTGGCATCTTTTTTCTTCTTTTCATTCCTGACGTCTGTAGCTCCAAGATCCCATAGATGACAGGAGTACGCATGAGAAGCATTAATGTAAGACAGGAAGTCAAGATAGCATAAAGGTATGGCTATGCTCTTCAGCCATCAAGAAAATGAATGAATAAAGATGAACACAAACATTTAGAAAACAGCCTATAATCTTTATCTTATTTCATTTCAAATGCTGAAACACGGCCCACAAGCGCGTCGCCACATTGTGACGTGCCCGCTCTTAACAGCTCATCATTTTACTCTATTTTAAATGTTGCGACCAATGCAACATCGCCAACATTTTATCACCTCTAGAATATCCCATAACCCACCTCTGGGTAAATTTTCCTGCAAATCCGACCTGTTGTTTTCCTTAATCTTCCTCACAAACAAACAAAGAGAAAAAGAATTGCACAGAGATGAAAACATAGACTCCTCCCTTGGCTGATGTAAAAAGTATAAGAGATGAAGATTAATAACAGGATTCTGAATAGCTGAAATATATATATATAATACATATATATAATACTATACTTATTATATTCATATAATCTGGGTCTATGCACTATACAGTGTAAACAAAAAGGTCCATTCAAGAGAAAAAAAATATTGCTGCAGAAACACACCACAACAGGAGGCAATCACCGACTGTTTAACAATAGCTATAGTATTCCTCCACTAACTATTAAAAGCCAAACAACCTATAGTGGAGGATGATAAATAAACAGGAAAAGAGCTCTTACACAGCTCATCAACTATGCTTACACCAGCCCAGCCGCACTGTAGCATTTAAAAAATTTAACTCTGTGTGCATTAGAATGGTGCTAAAATGCTTTTTGTGTTTCTAAAGCACTTAAAGCATGGATCACCTGAAGAGAGGAGCTGATACGCTAGACCTGATGGAGGAGGAAATAATGTCCCGAAGTCACAAATTCACAATAGTCCTCGCCACATCTCAGCTGTCAGTCAGACACCCGTAAACACTATCATCCATGCTCTGTGCAAACAGTGATCACTGAAGCTCTGTTAGTCAGTGGGTAATTGTCTTCGAAAGAAAATGGTCAGGTTGCAACCAAATGATGAATAGCTTTAGGTTTTGTTTGTTCTGTTCTTGACACTGATTGTATTTTATCTGGTGGCATCAATGTGACTCAGGCTGCAAAATCTGTAACTACTGAAAAGATTACCTTAAGATTTCATACAAACACCCTAGTACCTCTTATGGATGCTATTTTTTTTGGCTACTTGTTCAAATAGCTCAAAGCAAATAGCCTCAAAACTATTCCCATACACATGTTCCCATCAGCCTTACCTTCACTCAATATTTACTGCTAGATAGAAAACATTTGGCAAGTAACCGTGCTAAAAGAATATGGTGGGAAGAGTATACTAGCATACCGACTCAAGCATTGAGCTTTGGGCATTGCTGTACCTCACAGCATTACTGGCATGTCTGCAGACTGTAATCTTGTTAAATGTGTGTATCTTTCACTATAACATTAAATTTCTCTTTTCAATCAGGATTAATTTACAGAAAACCCTCAAATTTACATGATGTTGGGTTCCATTAAATCAGAAGACCTCAATAAACAGACATTTGCATGCAGAGGCATGATTTGTTTTCCATACAGCCTTCGGAACAGGCGTAAGGAGAATGGGGAGAGCATATGTGAGTGCACCAATCCCTCATGGTCCTCTGTTTACTGTCAGAAGTAATGAACTGAAAGGTTGTGATTTGGCTTGAGGAAAAAGGGCCATGGAGTGAATCAACTCTGGCCTAGAGGGCATTCAAAACAATTTGCACACAAATACAGGCATCATTTGCTTACATTAACATGTTTCACATTCGCCAAAGAATGCACATTAGCAGCTAGGTGGGGGGGAAACGCTCAAGAGCATGACAAAACCTCCTCTGTGTGGACCAGCACTACAGGAAGAGCCCGGGTGAAAAAATGTATAACCAGGAACGGAGGCAAATATTTTGATAATTTGAAAGCCTATCAGGTCAAGCATTACAAAGAGAGGAGCATCAAGGTGAACAGGAGATGAGACATGTATTTGTAGAGGAGGAGTAGGACAGAGTGGGTGCGAGAGGACAGAGTGAGAGTCTATCTGTGTTGTGTCAGCTGCCATCTGTCTGTCAGAGCACATCACAGAAGCTGTGAGGTCTGTGACCACACTTCCACCATCACCCGATGTCTGTGAGCACCGACACTTGTACATATTATACACGTGCCATCCCACCATTAATGTCTCTTTTCATCAGACTTTCACTCTTTTGGTATCATTTTGCTCTGGGACACATTCACACATATGGTGGCACAAAACCGCTTTCAATCCACGGTGGAAATTTTATCATTTCTGAAGATCTGAAGCCAAAGTCTTTCATATTTACCGTGGTCTACGCTGCATTGGAAACGTCTCTCAGGTGCGCCTTTTATAGAGCCAGTTCAAAGCAGAACAAGAGCCCCTTCTTTTATCCCACCGTGCTGCATTAATGTAATGATGGTATAATGGAGCTGTCTGTTTTTCTGCCTCTGAGACTGAAGCAGATGTGTTAATGGGATATCTGCTTAAATACGCGGCAGAGTTTTATCTGTTTGGTCCACAACTAGAAGACTTAAAGCAGCTGGTAGCAAGAAGAAGAAGAAGAAGAAGAAGGAAATATCTTCAAATCAAAGCAGTACGAGGTGCGAGAGTCCCCTATCCTCCGAGCAGAGTATGAGATCAACCAGGTGATAAGGAAGCTAAATGATTGTTTTTCTTTGCCATCTTAATCGATTGCTTACAAAGGCGTTGCGCGACACATATGCAAGACATCACACTAGACGCAGCTGCTGCTGTGTTGTACGTCACGCCTCATTTGCTTATGGAATGCCATCTTGCTGTTTAAAAAAAGTCACAAGCCATATTGTCGTTCCACAGTTGTTTTGTTTGGTACAACAAAGAGAAGGTTCTGTTGCACGATCTCTGTGCTCTGAGGAGAGAGTCTGACACCCTCTCTGTTTGGGCTTTGACCCTTAAAATAATAAAAGACAGGAGCAGAAAGATCATCCTAGTAATTATTATATTAATAGTATATGGGTGTAGTGCTTCGTCGTGTCATCTTCTTAAATGTCTTCCTAATGGCAGTGCATCATGCTTGAGTGTGACGGTAATAGTGTGTATTCTAGATTAACAGTGATAAAGGACTCGAGAGCTTTTTACAATCTCATCACTTAATTGGACACAATGCAGAGATCGTCAAATATAGTAGGTGGTTCACTCAAACTCAACATTTGCTGCACTTAATTTAGCAAACAATAGCTTTCAGGAAATTGTGAGAGAGGAAAACAAAAGCAGCAGCTTCGTAACAACTAATTTGAACTTGTTTGCATGCTCCTCTGATCCCCGTGTTGATTTTCTCAGCATGTGACAGCTGCTTGTACCTGTGTCTTCTCTCCCGGGGCTACTAATCAATGTCTGAAATCTACTCAGTCCTACCTTGTACAGGAAGGGCTCAGAGTCGTTCAGAAATGTAAATATTTTGCTATTTGTATACAATAGAAGAGCTTCACTTTACACTTGGCTTGATCAGGGAACTGTGAAGAAGACATGACAGCCGTTGCTCTTCATTTTAACACATAATTGATGAGGGCTTGGCTCCTGTTAGCATCGGCCTCCAAACTAAAAGCTTAAAATGAGAGCAGAAGAAGGCATCCGCCAACAGTTCTATTTATTTTTTTCAAGGATGCACAGGCCTTTTGAAAATAAATGAGTTTGCTTATCCTTCAAAGTTCCTAAAAGCCAATGGCTAGTTTCAAACTACTGACTCGATTAATTGGGATGGATCATTAAAATTCTAAAAATGCCTTCGCTAATAAAGACTTTGGTAATGTTTAAATATGCCGGTGGCAAACATCTGTTGCACTTGCTAAACCGGCTAAACGGGAAGTTATTGTAACATCACAATCTAACTGCAAAAAAAACAAAACAGTTTTGGGCGGTCATAATTCGTATACTCCAAAAGCTATGGTCACTATGCATAAATGTTAATATGTTTCATTGTTAGTACTTTTGAATGAGTGCGAAACAAGGATGAAAAACTCAGGATCCGCCACTTTGGATGGATGTCATTGAAAAAGATAAAGAAGTTTTTAAGTTGATTTATTCCCTAACTTTTCTTTAACAGCTTATCCTGCCTAGAGGGGGTGGAGCTCCACTCAGCTGACATTGGGTGTGAGTGGAGGCTCAGCCAGCTCATCACAGGGTGACACATTGAGACAACCAACCATGTTTTTTTTTTTTACATGTTTTTGTTTTAGGCTCCAGGTCCCCAGGTAGACTTGAGCCGAGAACTTTCATACTGTATTGTAACAGCACTATTAGATGGTAAATGGACTTACTGGACTAGCATCTGTCTAGTTTGCTTGACCAGTCAATGAACTTAAGAACATGAGCCAGCATTCACCCATTCACGCTGTCATTCATACATCAATGGAACAGCTATTTGGAACAACTTTTGATTCAGGATCTTGCTCAAAAGGCACCTGCTACTGCCCTAGTGGCTGTGCGTATCTTTTATGTGTTCTCCACTGCCCCTGCAGGTCACACCTCCTCTCTCCTCTCCACCTCCTGTGGAGTGTGACTGCAGCTGAGAACACTTTATAATTGGGGGCCCTGAGTCCAGTGGTGTGGTGCCAGTGCATCAGGTGGAAGTGTTCATGCTGTGTGGAACACTTGTGAGTTTAAGGTTGATCTTTTTTGCTATCAACCCGTTTGCTGTTGGTCATATATTTTGGTTTAACATTGTCTTCTGCTTCAGATACAGATTGGCCGTATTTTGAGGATTGTTTAGGTAATTGAGTATTTAACTTAATTTAACCTGCAAATTAATCACTAAATGTTCTTCCTCTGTTTGATTGTCATTTAAAATCCCAGGCAGCATGGTTGCACAGTTGGCGGCAGAAGAGATGCCTCACAGCCCTAAGTTTTGGGTTGAAATCCACCTCTGCCCGGCGTTTCGGTGCAGACTTTTAATGTTCTCCCAGTGTTTGTGTGGGTTCTCTCCGGGTACTCAAGCTTCCTCCCACAGTTCAAACACATGTAACATAGCTTTTAACTTGTGACCCCTGTTAAACTGTCTAAATGTGACCAGATGAGTTTTACTTGTTTCAGTGGGATACTTCTGGTGTGATAAGGTAAAATAAATTATATACCATTTTAGTCATCCTTTGACCTTACACTCTTATCTGTGGGCCCCTTGAGGAATTTAAACCACCAGATTTGCCCTACCTAATTTAACCTTTGACACTATTTCACACTCAGGAACTACCACATTTCTCCCCTTCAAGGAATATGCTGTTTGCTTGCTATTTTCTCATCATACACACATGCAGCATGCTGCGTCTGATGACATCTGGGATCTGATGGCGTCTTGATCTCCGTATGGAGGGCCTCGGAGGGTATTCATCTGACAGACTGAACTCAAGGTTAGCCAAAAGACACACACACACACACACACACAAAATATGCTCCAGTGCCATCACAGGAGGAGAGTGCTCACACACAACTCATTAACTTTGATGGATTACAGCACATTTCAGCCTAATAACATGGACATACGTGTACACACCATGCATAAATGTATGTACACACACACATGCACGTACACACAAGACTGGCAGCACATACAAACACAGATGGACACAGACCTGTCACCTTCAGCTAATCCTTGAGAGAGAGCAATCCGTTCACCGGCCACACAGATTTACCCATAATCCCTCTCAATGAACTCATTCAGAGTAGAAACCTGCTTCCTCTATGTGTGAGGACAAGTATGTATCCCAACACACACATACTCTGCAGAGGTAAACTGCAGATGTGCAAGTTAACGCTTGTGTTAACTTAAAAAGGCACCTTGAAAGACTATCAGGAAGAGAACTCAGGGAACCATGATAATAGTGTGTGCTCTTTCAGTCTCTCCGTGTGTGCGTAGATACAGACTTAATTGGATGGGAATGTCACATAGGACAGGGGACATGAGTGCTGCTGGTGGTGTAGGTCATACACCAATTACTGCTCCGCTCTCTTCAAAACCAGACAGGAGATGGAAGAGTGAGACCCAACTTCATCACCAGAGTAAGCCCTGTGTTGACAGCAGCCGTGTAGGGCAGCGCAGTGGCAATGTGAGCGATTGTTTGAAATTAAAATTGACACCCAAAACGCTAGAGAGTTGTGATGCTGGGGTCAGGTTTTTTTTTACAACACCTACAAAAACTAGAACAAGAACAATTAACCGACTGAACCTGACTTGACCCACAAACTGCAAACTTGCATAATACTGACACAGTAGTCTGAGGACTGGGATAAGAGTGAGCGCAGTGGCGCTCTCCAAGGTGCTGATCCTGCTGAAGCTCCCCTTTTTACTACAACTTTCAATACTCGGTCAAATTGTTGAAAAATGTGTCTTTGTATTGTTGTTTCTCAGCAAAACAAGTAATTATTCATTCAAAACATGAACTATTTAGATCTTCTCTCTCTCACACAAAGACAGCAATTATCAAAAACTTACTATGAGAACTGTAGACTGTAAATTAGAATTTGAAGTAAATAAAATTAAGATTGCAACTCCAGATGGGGCTGAAAAGGAAAGGTATTAACGTCCGGTGCCATGGAGTGTCAGGGATGAGGGCTGGGCTGTCCCGCTGCACTGTAGACTTCACAGTAGGGCTTGGGTGGCAGGGATTTGCGTGATGGGTGTTGTTGCAGGGCAGGTTGCGGCACAGAATTTCCCAGGTGCCCACTGCGTTCCTCACCCTCGCCTAACTGTCCCTCTAATTTGAATCCACCAGACCTATTGTGACTACACACTAGGGTTAGGGTTTTCACATTGGACATTCTGAGGAATATGTTTCCAATCAGGGACTAGGCTAATATATTCTGATGAAATTCAAAAATGTACGTGCAGTATGATGGACAGAAAAATTAAGATATAAAAGAAAAGAAAAAAAGGAAACGTATGAAGCTCTAGTGAACACTCCCCACACCCATAGTTCAATTCTGATAGCACCCTGTTAATCACACCATTCATCCTTGCTCTCAATATTTTGCATCAATATTTTCACCTGCTGATCACATGCATCCACTTGCTGAAGTCTTTACCTCAACAAAGGAAGGACATTTTTCCCTCCTGTGCATTTGTCAGTGTGTTTTTTTTTCTTTGTTAGCAAGATCACAGAAAAACTGAAGGACCAATTAGCATGAAATCTTTCCCAGAAGTATGTTTTGTCATATCCTAGAGGGGGTTCAATTTTGGGGACGTTAAGGGCATCACAATATAAAAAACAAAAACAAAACATCAGGCCGTTTGGAGTAGTGATGTCAAAATGTGGCTATTGATGCCTTTGTTTATTTGATGTTTCTTTGGGAGGGGTACTGAGGCTAAGTTTCAAGAGTTCCTCTGATGTTCCTTTGGGGGTGGAGCTTGTGGCTCAGTGGGTTGAACAGAGAAGCTAAAGTGCAAGGGGCAGGACACGAACGGCTACAGAGTATTTGAGAGTTTGTTGGAGTTGTCTGTAGATTTAGAGGCTGGCAATAACTCAGATATTGAACTCATTCAATATCTGCGCTCTCTGAACGCTTTTTCTAGTTTTTTCCTTTGTTTGTGAGGAAGACTAAGGAAAAAATGACAGTAGAGATTTGCATGAAAATATACCCTGTGGTAGGTTTTTAGCATATCCTCGACATGCTTCACAGTATTCAAAATAAAATATCATAAAATAACTGGAAAAAGCAGCCAGAGACCACAAACCTATGCCAAGGCACAATAGCACTCTAGATTTAGGTCACAGGTACTTAGATAACAAAATCGATGACCGCAAGCCACAAATAATCAACAAAAATTTATTTATAATGTATTAATCACATACAGTCACAGTGCAACAGTCATAGATTCCAGACAAACAGACTCTCTCTACAGAGGACCTCACCATAATAAAGGTATCTATTTTCGTGAACTTCTCTCATGAATATTACTTTTCTGTTTCTCATTGATAAATATAGCTAGTTGTGTGCGGTGTTTGGATCCAGACTGATCTCCACACTCCGTTCTTCAATCACCTTGAGTGATGCTGAGAGCTGGTTCACGCGTTTGTCTCCTCCAGACTGGATTACTGTAACGCACTTCTCATCGGGATCCCTGATAAAAGTCTTCAAAGACTACAGTATGTTCAAAACAGTGCTGCAAGGATCCTGATGAGGATCACCCCCATTCTTCATTCCCTTCATTGGCTTCCCATCTCCACCATGATTGATTATAACATCTCTCTCCTCACTTACCAGTGTATCCATGGCAATGCACCCCCCTACCTAAAAGAACTACTCACCCAACTGACCTCAACACGATCCCTCCGTTCTACCCACTCATACAGCCTCCTCCTTCCCCGGACTAAGCTCAGCACCATGGGTGATCGGGCATTCTGTTTTGCTGCCCCCCGTCTGTGGAATGCCCTCCCTGAACATCTGAGGGCTCCACAGACGACTGACACATTTAAAAAAGGACTTAAAACTTTCCCTTTTAGCAGAACCGATTGGCTGCTTTTTGGTCATGTTTTTATATAGTTATTTTATTTTTTATTGATGCTTTTATCTGGTTTTACTTTGTAGCACTTTGAGATTTGCTCCAAATGTAAAGTGCGTTATAAATTAAATGTATTATTATTATTATTAGATGATGGATACATAATTTACCAGCCTCTAAATCTATCGAAAACTCCAAAACACTCTGAATAGCTCTCAAAAACTCTGCAGCTGTACTTCGCCTGTGCCTGCCACTTCAGCATCTCTGTTCAGCCCATTGAGCCCCCAGCTCCACCCCCAAAGGAAGATCAATGGAGACAAAGACAACAAAAGCCACATTGTCACGTCACTACTCCAAACGGCTTATCTGTGTGCTGCGAAACACATAGCGTCACCAAAATTAAATCACGTCTAGGATATGCCAAAACTTTCCCTGTACTTTTTCAATAATCCTGCTAACAAACAAACACACAAAAAATAGGTAGACAAAAGCACAGGAGTGAAAAATAATCTCCTTGGCGGAGGTAATAAGCCTGTAGGATTAATTATGTCACAATTTAGCTATCCATTCCATTGATCCATTGATGTTTCCATTGATGTTTCTTTGGGGGTGGGGCTTGGGGCTCAGTGGGCTGAACAAAGAGGCTGAAGTGGAAAACGCAGGAGACGACCGGCTACACTGGCTATTTGAGATATAATCGGTCGGTAGATTTACATAACTGTCCAAACTTCGCATCACCAACCTCCTCATTTGTCGGTCTCAGCAGTGTCATCAGCCACCACCACCACCATCAGTGTCCAGACTCCAAGGGGGAATATATCTTTCTGCTGTTTAGAGCAGATACCGTTCAATCACAATCTTTCTGAACAGTCTGACAATGGGACAATAAAGACAAGCAACAGGGGAAATCATAATGAAAAAAATGTTTGTTTCTTTCTAAAAAAATATTTTTAATGAACAAATATATAATCTAAAGACTATGGGGATGAAAAGATGGTCTTCAGCACGATTTGCTCCTGTAGCTCCTCTTTATGGGGCACACACAGAATTAGAAATATTACTTAGTCCAGACTTAGGGTGGGTTGATGTGAATACCTTCAATTGGTTACACACACACACAATGCATATCTATATATAACAACTAACCCTCCCACGTCAATTATTGATCCCTTCCCGGGTGCTGATGAGGGGCCATGTCTGGATATTGGCAAGGTTTGCTGGGGCTATGATTTCTAAAGGTCATCTTCCTCCAGTGCAGTGATGGTAAACTGACTGCAAGGAGTTTGCAGCATCTGTTGAGTCTTAAACACTGATAATAAGCCATCACCTTCCTGCCGCAACCCAACTTACAACGTTAATAACTGGGTCTCAAACTAACATGAGAGAGAATGAGAGGATTTTATTTTTTAGCGTTTCTTTGACAGAAAAACATTTGAGGCAGGGAGAATAGAGGAGGCACAGAAGCTAGGAGAACTCAAGAGAAATACATTCTCGCCTGTTGGTGAAGCCTGGAAATTCTAAAATCCAAAGTGCCATCCTATCGTTTACCATATGTAGCTTGTCCTACTCGTCACCTGTAGCCCCTCTCTGCCTTTCCATTATACTGTCCTCGTTTACCCATTCCTGTTTCTCATTATCAGTGATGAACATGCGCACATATCCTGCTTTATCTACCACCCTGTCACCACGACATCAGCATCCCATTAGGTAACAATGAAGAAGACACGTTGTTTTTTCTTGAGAAAGCCAGGCAGATCACCTGCTACGCAGACCCCAAATACACCCATCATCTTCTACCTCCATAATCAGCACAGGGGAAAGACAGGTGGAGAGCTAGGACAGAAAGTGCATGACAGGTTAGAGATTTTGGTTAAAAGAGGAAACCAGGGGGAGGATAGAGAGAGCTAAAGAGCAGTGGAGGGAGAGAACTATGAGAGATGCTATGCGCTACTTGATTTGTGCACAATTCATTCCTTGTACCTCAAAAACCACTGAGAGACAAAATAGCTCCTCCATGGTGCTGGGAAATGACAGAACATGCACATACAGAGCAGGAGAAAAAGTTTCTCTTTGCCAGAATAAAAGTTTACTTTCACATAGGCCCAAGTCGCATGATTGAAATGTCGAAATTAAGTCTTTCAAACAGCCATTCATCGGGAGAAAATAAACTACTTAGGTGTAACTGTTTTAATCCGACCACTAATGAATGCAAATTAAAACCCGTGTGTTTTCAGCTCTTTCACTGCCAAGCACATCCACTTACAGAGGCAGACCTCTATATTTCACAACTAATTCAAAATTTGAAAATAGCTTAATTTCTTTCTTTTTTCTGGGGTTGCGCTTAGAGATAGAGAAAACTATTTTCAAAAACAAAATTCCATTACAAATTCCAAAAGTTTATGTCCATGTCTGCTAAGAATTTTTTTTTTAACAAAAGCGATTAAAAAACAAAAACAAATAATTTGATTTATGAAGCCAAGACAAACTTATCATTGGGTTTGCCAAACCATTTAAAATCATAACTATTCATGTCAGAACTAGTTCCATTTAAAGGCAGACTCATCCGAGAACTCTGCACTTTATTACCTTAGAGCTAGCATCCAACTTTGATAAAATAAATGAGGTGCCTGACATTCATTGTGATGGATTACACTGGTGAAACAGAATTTGTATATGGATGTTCTTAATGTGGTGGTTAACAATGCTTAGCGGTGACATAAAGTAAACAGGATTTGTAGCCAAACTGTAATGTGCAGAAAGGCCTGAGTGAGCAGGATAGCGAGAGATAAGAAAATTGAAAATCAACACTAACATTTCCGAAGGGTAATGAGTGTGTGTGCGAGTGTGAGAGTGGGCAGGGTGGTGTCTGGAGTATTGGGGTTGGGTTGGAGGGTGAAACGGTGCCTTGACAGCACAGTAGGGGCCAGCACTGTGAAGTTGGTTAATCCTGTGGAGCAGGGGATTAGCTCTGCAGGGGGGACCATCTTGGCAGGGGGGCTGTGGGAGCCCGTTGTCCCCGAACACGATGCCATTCTACATTGCAATTAGGGCTGGCTGCCTCGCCCCAAACATCCTCCCTCCCCTTACCCCCTCCAAAACCAACCCAATGCACTGTAAAACTTAGAACTATGGAACAGATCTATATAAAGACATATACATCTCGTCAGTAGATTAGTGCTGAATCGAGGCAGAAGGGGCTGTCTCCAATGAGCACACTGGTTCCACTGACCCGCTCGGGGTTTGCTGCATCTGCAATCTTCCCTCGTCTTGTACTCCTTAAATTATCTTCAACAGCTCCTCTTCTCCCCTCTTTCTATTGACCCTGCGGTGCAACGGCTTGCTCCATTGTTATTAATGTCATAGCTCTGCCAATTACATGCCCACAAGAGAGTACTGCAGTATTGGACAAATGGAAACCTTTATGTCCCATAACTATCGTATACATGTATAGCCTGTGAATTGAGGGTAATATCTAGATAGAGGGTGAAGTTTTTGTGAACAGACTAGGTTTAACTGTGGTAGACCCACTCAAATCTTTTTTCTTGTGGCTACATGACAGCTTCTTTTTGCCCCCAGATGAAAGGAGCAGATTCCCATCAGAGTGCATTCACACGGGCAGCCAGCAGGCAAACTATACATCAACACAGCTTAGAGTAACTGTAGCCTCTTCCGTCTTTGAGTGCAACATGGGGTCTCACCCATCCCATGTGTACCACTCAAGGGTCCTTTCTCTGGTTGACTGGCAACCCAGCATGCACCCCCCCGCTGACATCAAGTACTTAAGGACTTGTCAGCTCACAGAGCAGCCCACAGAAGACTTCAACTGTGTGCAGCATGAGGCATGATGAAAACTCCCGCTGGAATTTTCATCTCACCGTATCTTCTTGGTCATGGTTGAGTTGATGAAATTTCCCGGGAGCAATTCAAAGCTCCTCCGCAAGGTCTTTGAGACATTACGACCCACCTTTATTTTCAAACTAAGCCAACATTCCAGAGACGGCCCATTATGCCGGCCATAATGACACTTAATGGGAAAAGTAAAGCTCAAGTAATAGATGGAGGAGTGTCTTGAGAGTAGAATAAATATATTGGTTAAGCCAGTGCAAAGATGACCAGGGAAAGGAGTTCAATAACCTTCAGAGAGATGCAGAAATACGATTCTGAAAAATCAACACTAAAGTGAGAATACTGATGCCTGAATCAGAAAGATCTGTATGGAAAAGTGCAGGGATGCTTGCATAACAAAAATAATGTGCAAATGTGTCCAATTAATGGACCTGAAAAACAGCATATCGTCAATAAAGCTTTCTCCACACAGTTTATAGCTGTTACGTATGCAGCTTAAAGGTTTTTTTTTCACTTAGTTTGAAGACTGAAAACGGAGTACATGGTCTTTGCAAATTGCTCTTCTCTCCTCCAGCCTTGTTAGTCAAACAGAACAACATCCCTGATGAGAGAATCTAGTCGCTGTACTCCGTGTCATGTTGCTAACAGTCTTCATGCAATATTAACTTGTAACAGAGCTTGAAGGACGCACGAACGTGTGCATAGTGCGCAATAAATAAAACAAAACTTCTGTGATTGACACATCATTAGACACCTATGAATTATTCAATATCTGCAATCATATTGTTTTGCCAGAGGATCAACATGCTGAGGAGCAAGCAGAGCCAGGGTACCTGATTACCAGTTAAAAGCCTCCTGAACTTGACTGCTACCATCCCTAAAAAGCCGTCAGTCATTAGTGTTGGAGTGCAGGCAGGAGTAAGTCGGCTCAGTCCTATGAGTGTTGATTTGGACCTCCTGCCGTTCCCAAAGAAAGGCTGCATCCGTCTAGCTTTGAGGTGGCTCTGATTGAAGACATTATTGTGAATGTGGGTGAATTTCACGGTTAGGAGCGTGAAACCCTCAGTGAGATGGATGGAGAGATGGGGGACGCAGGAAGGACTGCAAATGAGGAGCCAGGGAGCCGAGAGCCCGAACTGGAAGGTCAGAAAGCTTGGCTGAGGCTGGCTGATATATAGACAAACTAGTAAAACAGAGGCAAACAGACTTTTTGTAGTTGTAGGCGAGTGACCACTACAACACACAAATGTGCACAGAGATGTGGATGCACGTACAGTGAGGAAGATAGGCTGTGTATCTGAACAATCTTCACATCAATCACTCTTAGAGGAAAGCAAATCTATTCTGGTGTCACATGGTTTCATGCAATTCCACAGCTTTCATAAAAAATCCCCAACAGCTATCTGCATATCAAACACAGCAGCCATTCACACGCCCTGACTAATGATTTCTGAATGCTACGAGCGCTCCATATTACAACTTCACTTCAGACCCACACATTTCCAGTCCCTCATTGTGCAGAGGTGACAAAAGACGCTGGAGTAGCAGTTTTCTTATTTCCATTGGCTATGTTTTAGACCTGCTGCTGAGAGGCTACTTCCCTGTTATAGACTCGACTATCTTCAGCATTTTTGGCCCAATAGTACAGCGCAACAGCTGAGCCAACTATGTGTCACCGCAGAGCAATACCTGCCAAATCTGGTGGTTAGCTACAAAAGAAAGAATCAGCAGTTAATGGAGCTCATTTATCACAGCAGATATGAGCTAATGATTTCAGGAATGGACTCATAGTGATCTTGATCATCTTCAACAGCCTATTAATTTACTGTGTGTATCAATTTCTGGTTAAAATATGAGATTTTAAGACTTGGAAAAGGCGCTAGCAAACAAAAGGCACAATGCCAAAGCAATGAAATAAGCTTTTTAAAGTTACATACAGCCGTTTTGACCTAAATAAAGTTCAAAACTCAAGAGGCAACTTCTGTTTGGTTCTAATGTTGGACTCCGATTGCGCTCGCGTGACGTGACTTATTACAGAAAGCCTAATAAGAAGGATTCAATTACTGTTTACGACTCTTATGAAATAAACTGCTGTTGTGCACCTGTCGAGCTTGTCCTCAAGCTGTTAAGGTTGTAGATGAGTTACATCCCCTGTCTGTCATTAATTTAACAGAGCAGCTGCCCGTTATGCAAAACTCATGTTCAGGTGCAAAATCACTTTCAAAATACATTTAGCTGGGGGTTGATTTCTGGAACAGTTTCTGATAATTGATTTAAATGTGTGTAGGATCATATATAAATGTGATTTTATTTCAAATCATATGCTTATTTCTGAACACGGGTAGTAAAAAGTCAACAAGTCGGATAACTTACTGAGAGATGTCAATATATCAACATTCGTGTAGCGTATGCTAACATAACATACCATTAGTTACGTTTCATACCAGAGGAAATAGGGCTGCAGGTGAGTGAGAGCATTTAAGATTAGTGATTATGTGTTTGACATTAATTCAACCTTTCATTTGCGAGAGGAAATGAAAAAATTTTGGCCCACAGACACAGACGATTCCCACTATTGGAAAAACTCAATTTGCATTGATGTGAATAGACCATAACCTATATCATACTAGAATATTGGTAGAATGACAAAAAATTGCCTAAATGTGTTTACAAATGTAAAAATCAGCCCACAGATAAAAAAGAAAAAGAAAAGACAAACACCTTTCGGACCCAGCACATATGAAGTGTTATTAAAATCTACGTTACAGATTTTGATGAAATGTGCACAGATATATACACTAGTGGTGTCAGTGGGTGGGATATGTTAGCAAAACAAGTGAATGCTGTCCTGGAAGTTGATGTGTTCGAAGCTGGAAAAATGCAGGAGCATTAGGATCTGAGCGACTTAACCAGGACCACTCTGTTATTGGTAGGTGATTGGGTCAGAACCTCTCCAAACCTGCAGATCTTGTTGGGTGTTACCAGTATGCAGTGATAAGTACCTACCAAAGTGACCTAAGAAGAACTGCTTTCCAAAAGCTCATTGATATGAATGGAGGACAAGGCCTCGCTTTTGTTGTCTGATTACACTGAAGACGAATAGCTGAAAAAAGTTCTTGTCGGACACACAGTGTATCCCAGAGCAATGTTGGGGGCAAAAGGGAAACCTAAACAATATTAGACAGTTGGTTTTAGTGTTATGGCCGATTGGAGCATATGCCCCATTTTTCTTACAGACGAGAAAACCTTTTGCCGGTTAACTTGATACAAATGACTTAATAAAGGCTAAAAAATGCCAATTCCTCTGATAATAGAAGTTAATATTAAGCCAATCTTTGCTTTGTTTCCTGTCATTCCAAAGGGCTGTTGTTTGTTAATTTGAATGACTTAGCAGAAATCTTTACGCTGTTGATTCCATGATAATGGAGGCCATCTATGGCGTCTTCATTATCACCAACTTCCTTCATTGGTTTATATCCCAACTGAGATAAATTAAACATAACAGGTAAAATATAATTGTTGGCTATTCTGTGATTCAGTCTTGATGAACACTATGTTTAAAAATATGGTTGAGGTGAACATCACTCTTCACTGTAGTAGATCCCCCACAAAACGTTTGATGTAAATTATGCATAGCCCATCACATTAGTTTTTCATCATATGCTCACCAAAGAAAAGATGTACTTCCTCCCTTGAGGCAAACAGACTGACATCAGATTTTCTATACTGGTTACCAGCATATAATGTGTTATATATTGAAAATGGAATGGAATTAATCCCCCTTTAAAATTAAGCATGAGTTGTTTTTTTTTTGCATAGTGTTATCCATCACACCTTTACCTTAACTATATTAAACATGTTTGACTCCGAATGAAATTGTAAGCAGCTCGAACTGCCAGCCATTGGCTTAATCTTCAATTCATCAAGTAAATGACAAAGGCATTCAAAGCAGGTCAACCTTAAAGGTAGCCAAACCAAATATTTTTAAATTTGGGTAGTCTATCAAATGGAATTCTGAACCATGAATAATTCATTTGTGATCATTATCATTAAAAAATTAACATAAACATCTTCAGTACAGCTAAAGTCAATATAACTAATCTGCAAGCATAACAGTCGTGCAAACATGAAATATGCCGGTTCTATTTCTAAAAGTATGAAACATTAATATGTATACAGTATAATTCTTATTTAGTGGTTTCTTACCGGGGTAATATTTAGATCAAAACCCCTATTTGATAATCCTAAAACCTGCGGTCAAAGGATTACCAAATTTTCAGATATTATTTGCACTTTAAAGCTGGAGAAAAATGGGTTTCAGATGGTGCCCCATAACACAGAGGAGATAGGGTCTGTCAAAGCATCCCAGAATGAAAGCATCTTTTGAAAACATTTGAGTGACCAGCTGCTCAGTCTGTGACAAATTCCAAGGTTTAGGAGCAGCAAATAAATTCCTTTTCTAATTTCAATACAACATTTGATGATAGATTGCAAGATTAACTCCAACAAATATGTCTCAGAACAGATGCAGGAAATTCTGGATGTTTCAGGTGTTGGCATAGGTGTGAAGAAAGCAGGTTAAGAAATGTCATGGGGTATGCCAGTGAGTTTGAGACGTTTTCAGATTTATTTACGGACAGCCAAATTGTTCACAGCATATCAAACAAAGCATATAAATTTTGAATATACTCAATTTTAAGTCGTGCTCCAAATAGCAGTTTCTGAAAAAGGAAAAATAAAAGCCTTGGTTGCCTAGAAACAAGCACATTGACACACAACACCTACAACAATTTGCCCAAACAGCTTGAGTGACCTGCTTTTAAACGATATGGGCGGTGAACATGACCCTGACCTCGCATCACAAATGGTTTGCCAGAGGACCATGTATTATCTTCCTAACTATTAACAGTCAACTACTTTGTTTAGTGTGTGGGTTATTTCTTCCCATCCAGAGCACCCTTTAAGAGTACAGAGCTGGGGTAGTAAAGCCAAGCAGAAGATGCCTCTGGCAGTTCTTGGAGAGAGGAAAAGTAGGTTAAAGTTTTATTGTGCTGATAATTGCAGTCCAGTTACTAAGGGCCTTGAAAAAAAGCTTTATGATTGCACAGAAAGGCACACAAGGGCACATGCAGAGAAACACATACAAACACATCACATGACCAATTGCTGGTTTCTTCGTAGCTGTGAATGGCCCTGATGCACCAGCCACCCTCAAATTAAGCAGCTCAGAGACAGAGGAATCAAATGCATTTCCATTATGGGGCAAATATTCCATCTACCCCTGTCATAACGGCACTGTACGGCAGCATTATTGGGAAATATCAAATTAGGCTGTTTCATTTGGAGGACTGTTGTGTATTGCAAACAGCTTTGGAGATCAATTGAGCTGCAAGGTAATGAGCGGCAGCGGCCTTCCATAATATACTCAGTAATGTTCTTTTGATTGCTTTGGTTAATCTCGCTCTGCAGTGCAGGGAAGCAGCCCGTTCTCGGCTGAAACTCAATCCTCAGTCCAGGTTACCGGGAAAAAACAAGAAATGAGGAGAAGTGTTTAAAAAAAAAAAAAGAGTCAATCAATATGAAGCATAAAATTATCATCAAAAATGAACAATCACTGTTCATGTTCTATTCTACCGGGAATTCACAATTCATTTTCTTCGGTGTCTGTTTTAATGTTAAAGCCATTGAACAAAAAGCATGAAAAATACAAAGACAGTGATGGGCTGATGCTGTAGTGGATGGAATCAGACGCGATACGCCACTTTGCTCTCCGAAAGCAAATCCTCACACTCAGGCACCACTCACAAGCAGGTAAGGGTACTCCGCCGCTCCACAACAACACTCACAGTTGTGTCTATTTGATATGCTCCAGTTCACATTAAACTCCTCAGCACCTTTGCTCTCACAGAAAATGCTAACAATCTTGTCTAACCAATTCTGCAAAATGCCGCACCACACTACCGCATGCCACGCCATCGTTCATGTTTGGCTGTGCAGCTGGAACAGTTGTTTGCTCAGACTTGATTGCTCAGCATCCACCTGGTCTTTCAGAACTGTCTGCACATGATCTCTCAGATGGTGGTGAAAACATGACTGGAGCTTTGTATCAGGGAGGTGTTTGTTTGGACTGGCTGCATTGGTTTTGTGTAACTCGTACCTCTCCACGTGGTCCAGGTTCCCTGAGAGGCCCAGTCCACCAATTGTGTAGAGTTTGCCGTCGTATACCAGGCTGTTGTGTCTGCAGCGAGCCACCGTCATCCTGGACACCAGATTCCAATTGTCCAGCAGGGACATGTAGCACCACACGTCAGCCACCATCACACCAGACTCTGTGCCACCTGAAATATAGAGGAATAGTGGTTGTTAGTGGATATAAGTGGGTATGTAGTAGTGGTGTAATACACATAGGAGGATGTGTTTTCAGTTCGGATCACCCTGAAACTCTTGGAGGTGTGGATGACTTCCAAAATGCAACTATAGCAGTGAGAGAAAATTATTGCGGCAGTCTTTTAAAGTAATAAATGTATCCTATTTGGTGCCGAACTGCAGTGATGATGAAGATGATGAAGATGCTCTCACAGTGCGGTTGAATAGTCACCTGAACGGGTGTGTTGAAAATGAGTTCTGTCATGGAGCTTGAAAGCCTGTGGCATGATTGAAGATATATGGTGGACAAACCGTTACAGTTTGTAGGTAATGTGATGCGAAGAGGCCATCAGACCGTGGAAATACATTGAGTATGGCCACAGATTGACGTGACCTCACCAAGGTGTGTTGGGACCGGGAGTCTCCCCAAGGAGTTTTAGCAGAATCAGAGTGGGTTAAATACCAACAAAGGGTCCGAAGTATGGCGAGTTGCTCGAGCCATTGGTCCAGCACACAGTATGAAGAAGTTAGCAACTAAAGACACGCCTAATCTCTGAGAGTCACAGATGTACTAATATAAACACATAATACATATAAATCTGACAGGAGCAGCATTTGACGCCAGCCATAACAATATAAAAGTCACCAATTATCATTTATTATAAAGACGATACGACGATAAATGCAGGGATAGAAGCTGGACTGGAGCCATAGATATCTGATTTGACCCCAGACAATGTTAGCATCATCATCATTTTTATAAAGTCACTGAAATGATAAGATCTTGTCTGGTTTTACTGATGTAGTCAATAAGACATTTTATTTAAACATTGCACATCGTGTTCACTTGATGAAAGGACACTTTGCCCGTGGTCTTGAATAAAGACAGCATTTATATGAGACCAAGTGCAAAGCGTCCTTGCTTTAAGTGTTCAATATTTCTTCTTTAAGCAATGAATGCAAATCAAAAATGTTATTGTCCCACTGTTTTTATTTTTGGTAATCTGAAAAATCATCAGACATATGATGACAGAGTTTTGAGATCCTTGCTCCCCTAGTATATCGGGTTATTAGAACTGGATATCAAACAGAGAAGGCAGACTAAATGTTCTAGCACACTTGCTTCAATAGTTAAATCAAAAGAATGAAGTAAATAAATAAAATACACCTTTGCCGTCATCCCTGACAGGATGGGCATATCCCTGAAAAGCCCCCAATCACCTGCCTTATACAAGCAACCCCCTGATTGAACTCTTCAAATTTAATGTGAAGTTTTGTCTGAAAGATTGTGTGTTCTTGAAAAAAGAAAAGAAAAGCTCCCCGTATTGAGTAAAACACAAACTATTAGAGTAATTTATTCAAAATATGGTCTAATATTTTTTAGAGATAAAGCTCCCACTATTTTTGGAAATATTTGACATGACTTTTTCAAAGGATACAAATCCAGTTCTTCCTTGCACTAAGGACTATTTGGGAATACAATTTGAGATTGATCCATGCAATAGTTTTTGATCTATCGCGTTAACACGAAGGATCAGCGGTGGCGGATTCCATAATATCCCCCGTTTTTTAATGATATAATAAATACATTAAAAGTTGAAAAAAAAAAGATTAAAAGAAGCCTATTCAAATGTGTGTTCGTTTACTAAACAGAGCCCAAATGTCAGCTGACATAGGCTCCAACCCCGAATAGAATAAGCGGCTGCGGTTAATGAATGAATAATAACACAAGAAAGTATGACTTTTACTAGCGTTGAAAATGTATTCACTTACATACAACATTATATTTTTGGTTTCATCTAAGATCAGTCTTAGGTCTTCTTTGGACTAAAATGTACAGAAAGACCTGTGACAAATATTAACAACATCAACACGACTGCCGTTCATGGCGCAGTGGAAATACCATAATATACCATAATACAAGGATATGCACCATCCTTTTATGGTGCGTATCAGGGAAGACACGTTTTGCTTCGTTTCGTTATCCTCCGCTTATCCGGGTCGCGGGGGCAGCAGTTTCAGCAGGGAAGCCCAGACTTTCCTCTCCCCGGCCACATCCATCAACTCCACTAGGGGGATTCTGAGGCGTTCCCACGCCAGCCGAGAGATGTAATCTCTTCAGCGGGTCCTTGGTCTACCCCGGGGTCTCCTCCCAGATGGACATGACTGAAACACCTCCCCAGGGAGGCGTCGGGGGGCATCCTGACTAGATGCCCGAACCACCTCAACTGACTCCTCTCGATGCGGAGGAGCAGTGGATCTAATTTGAGCCTCTCCCCAATGTCTGAGCTCCTCACCCTATCTCTAAGGCTGGGCCCAGCCAGCCTGCGGAGAAAACTAATTTCAGCCGCTTGTATCCGCAATCTCATTCTTTCGGTCATGACCCACAGTTCATGACCATAGATGTGGGTCCGAACGTAGATGGACCGGTAAATCGAGAGCTTTGCCTTTCGGATCAGCTCTCTCTTCACCACAACAGATCGATATAGCGTCCGCATCACTGCAGACGCCGACCCGATCCGTCTGTCCATCTCCCGCCCTCTTTTTCCCTCACTTGGAACAAGACCCCGAGATACTTGAACGCCTCCTTTTGGGGCAAAAACTCCTCCCAGGGAAGATATGTATAAATGCAAAACCAAGCGATAAGAGTTTTCCATTTAAATCTCTTTTCCTTTTTATATTTAGTACTGAAATTGGCTCTTAATATGGCATAATTTTCCATAAATGTAAAAGAAAATAGTGTGGGATTTAGACGGCCATAAGGGAGTGAATTTCTTCCTGCTGTTGGCTATACGGTTTGTCAAGTAAAATGTGAGGTTCAGTGACCGTGCCCTGGTTCTATGGAAGGTTACAGACCGGAGCCTGTTGATTGGCTTGGACAAAACACATCTGATTTCTTTGCCGACTGTCTGATTCCCAGTAGCCACCTACAAATCTGTTCCAATGCCAGGGCACAAATTTACATTTATATGAAAAGCGGGAGAGGAAAGGTACATGCCGGACAAATCCTGCTGCATTTCTATGGTGCAATGTCAAGGTCTGAGCACCGTGCAGGACTCTCACACAAATGGAGCGTGGAGGCAGAAATTCAGCCCACCTCTTAAAAGGTGTCTCATACAGGAGTCACAGAGTGCACAGTGTGCTACTATGGGAGAAAATACACGGCAGAACACTTCAGTAACTGTACAGCAAGGCAAGGGAGGGAAAAAAAATCCAGTTTAAAAAAAAAAAAAATGAAGGCTCCACAGAAGGTAAATAAAGTAGATTGGAGATTCTACACAAAATTAGCCAGGGGAAAAGAAAAGCATGTATACAGAAGGTATTCAAGAAGTTGGCAATGGTGTGGATAAATTCACTTTGCAGAATTGAGCTGTGAAAGTACAAATGTCCTCACTCAAACAGTGAATAAACATTTTGACCAAAAGTGTTCAGTTCACTTTTAATCATGTATTTATACATATATGTTTGTAACTGTATTTGTGTGTCCATGTCTAACGTTTGCTACTCAAGTAACGATAAAGATATCTCAGGGCTATTAATTGTTCTGAAGGTATTTAATTATGCCCACAAAAGTACTTGACAAACTAGATTAAAGCTTCATGACGGCACTTGGTAGGGTAATACAACCAAATGTATCTGACTGTCTTTCTGCCAGATGATTGCAACAGGAATGCTACAATTGCGCAAGTAGAGTGGGCCCTTAGCTCACCTGACAGGTAGATGTTGTCTCCTGCTGAGATGACACTGAAGAACTCACGGTCGTAGAATGGCAGGCTGGCCAGAGGGTACCACTTACAGTTCTGGGGGTTAAAACAAGTGACTACTGTCAGGGAACGCTGGTTCATCCCGATGGCCTGACGCCCTCCCACCAGAACGATCACCTCTGCTACACCTAGAGGACAAAGGAAAAGGAGGTGGACGGAGGAAGAGGATGATTGGGCGGACAAGAAAAGGGAAGAGAAAGGAGGACATCAGTGGAAGGTTTCCACAAGAGTATATCGGGAAATGATTGAACAAAAATACCTTTGAGCTATCATAATTATTTAAAATGCACAGCATTGAAAATCCATTTAATTTTCCGACCGAGAGCCATGATATGTGAAAACCAACTAACACAAGCAGCCATGAACAAAAGTCTGTTGTTTGGAATTCAGTGGGCCTTGGATGTCTGTCAGTAAGCTTGTTTAGAAATGCCATACAAATACAAAATAGAAAAGTTTCCTCTTGGAAACAGAGTTAATTGAGGGATTGTAACTTAATTACCCAGACTGATGTAGATGCCATTGCTTTGGTGGCTGCCCAGCTCTATCATTCTCCCTTCCTATACACAACACAAGTGCTAACCTACACTGTTTAGGCCTGGCATAAGAGAATTACAAAATCAATGGAACGAAATATTAATTTGTGTACATGTTTATGCATCTGGTCTCTGAGGAGCGCATGTGCAGAGGACCTTGTGATTAGCAGATTGTACACTTGCCCTGTTGCTCCTCACCCGACCTCTGCTCTTAGACATGCAAGCACAAACACACAAACACACACACGCAACTGCTGGATAAAGACACCAGTGATTCAAAACACACAACCAGGTTGGCAGACTGCCACTTGCGTGTCTCAGTTCCTCTCAGTCCTCAGCAGCAGGCAAGACGACGAGCCGCCAGACAGTAATGAGTGTTAGAAAACAGCAGGCGGAGGATGATAGGAGAGCCAGGGAGGAGAGGGGGGCATTAGGGGGAGTGTTATGGGGTCAGAGGAGAGACAAACAAGGAAGGAAGCAAAAGAAGGTGAGGAAAAGCCAATCTTCATAAACTCCAAACCAAGGCTAACCACTATGTCATCTTTCTGAATCAATACTTTTCCACGCAGACACTCTTCTTGAAGACCCAGCCATAGGCGACTGGCTCCTCTTTCAGCTTCTCTCGGTTTAAAAAAACATATATATGTTTTACTTTAAGCTTCCCTTCTGCTTTCAAAGCTGAAGGTTTTTTTTTTTTTTTTTTATCTCAGAAGAGTGTAAAAGGGTAGAAGAGGAGAAAGATAAAAACAACTACAACAGGCTTTCCTGAGGGAGAGCAAACAGAGCAGTAAGCGTCGCCTCAGACATATCGTGGACATGAAGCTTAGACTTAGTGGACAGCTTAAAGCTGCCAGGCTCTTACCCTCCTTGAGACTCTAAGAACGTGTCCCTCCGTGTCGGATGAAAAACAGTGAAGGCTCAAGGAGAGTGTCACAATGAAGACGAAGGCCCGGCCAGCTAATAAGTGACGATGAGAAAATGTTGCCACCCTATCTGGCGGCATGTGAAAAATGTTCACAAATTTGGAGCAGTGCTAGAAAGAATGTGAGTTGAATGTGTTCCCGACGTGGGCCCAGCCTCACTGCCTCATGCCCCAGACCAAGACCTCCAATAGACCTTGGATACATAGCTAATAAATGGGAGTGTAGTTTTAGAGGACATTTGCGGCTACAGTGGCTGTTCTTTGAAAAAAAAGAAAAGAAAAAGAAAGCCAAGAGAAAACAGACGCTTTGTCTTCCCTCTCATGAGCCTCCAAACATAGCTCCCTGCTCCAGCATTAATTATATTGACTTTGTTTTGCTATTGTTCCTCCTCGTGATTAGTTTGCTGCTATTGCAGTACATGTAAGAACCACATTCCTCTTTGTCACACACTGTTTTTTTTAACTTTTCAAGGTTGACTTTTTTCTAAGCTTTAAAAGCATTTTGCAGTACTTTTAATCTGCCTGTTTTTCATCTCATTAGCTGTTTAACTTGCAGCAGATACCGTCCGCCTTAATTAACTCGGCATATTTCCTTTTTCTTTTTTCTGTGTGTATCAATGAACGTCCCACTGTTTAAAGTCTGTTTTAAACGTTCATATTGTAAAAAAAGGATATTTGTTATTTCTTTCTACAGTATATTGTAACATTGAGAAGGACACAGACAAATACTGACTATCCTGCTGCCACAGGTTTGTTGGTAATTGTTGGCAACAAAGTGTAATTTCTAGTTTTTTTTGTCTTGGTAGATTGTCTCCTCCACCAAATCAACTTCAGTCCCCCACTGTCTAATCAGGCCTTCTAAAACGGTTCCAATCTCAAAGTCCCTGTTTGGAAGCTTTGCACACGCAGGTCTTTATTATCACATAGTGCACATGTGCAGGATTGTTCTCGGTGCTCTCCGCTTGACCAGATATGTCAGCTAGAGTCCACATCTGGGCATTGATGCTGCTGCGCGGCTCTGACCCCTGAAGCCCTGAACACATTCACAAGCTAGCAGAGCCCAACACCGGCCTGTCAGAACACAGCAAAACAGGAGAACGGCACCGCTGACGGGGAGTCATTGCATCAGATCAGATGGTTGCGTGGGTGTGTGTATGAGTGTGTATATGTGAGTTTCTCCACAGGAAAAGAAGCCTCGTAGGGATGGCTGTCAGTCAGAGGAAGGTTTGATAGGAGATGGGTGGAGGGATGAAGGGATGGAGGATCGAAGGATGGAGACGAGCCGTTTGGGAAGAAGGGATTACCAAGACTTGACAGCTCTTGTTTTGTTCCTGGAAGAGTTTATACCCTGGGCAGTGTGGGGAGAAAATGTCTCCTCCTGATAGATGAGGGATATCAACCTTTTGTTATATAGTTCTGGAATAAAATAACTCACACTTTGTGCAACTTCTTGCTAAGAAGGCACACATACCATAAACACATACATAATTTGATGAATTATATATTGTGTAACCACAATTTTCAGATTTTGGCTACATGCAATTCTGGTATGCCATATTAATGCAAGTTAATAAATCGTTATAAATGTTAAGGCTGCTCAATAAGAATAAGAATCTATCTTAAAGAATTAGGACATTTGTTGTTTTGTCATTCAAATGATATTCAGAGACTGTAGAACACTTAATTGTGGGTTTTACATCAGAGTTGTCTGATTGTCAACATTATAATGAGCAAACAGTGGCTCGCACACACATCCAAGAGACAGGGACCAGAATTAATAGTCATTTATAGTCTCTTTTTTGTCTTCTTTGACCCCAATATTTTCAGCCCTTTTCAGCCTTTTCAGCCTAAAACTGCCGATGAGAATTATTCATCCATTTGCTGCAGGTTGCTCATTTTAACCAACACTAACCGCTGTCCACAACCAAAACGGGGGCTGGGCCCACTTACAGAGTTAGTGATTAACACGTGTGGATTCCACCCAAACAACCTCCACGTATAAAATATCTGTGGGCAGTGATGAGGTCGGAGCCCAGACACTCAAACTTTGTTCCTCTGCTATAATAATAAAGATTTCAATTTTGACTTGTGTGACTGGGCTGCTTTAAAAAGTGTGAAAAAAATCATCAAACGGAACAGCAACAATCAAGTCTGCAGTAAAACCGAACAAAAGTGAACCAGCGTGTAAGAGTAAAGAGACTAAACTGGTAACACAGAGCCGAATATTAAATCCCTCAGAGGGATGCCGGGGAAAAAAAACAAAACTCCAACAAGTGTGAGTTCTGAGTCTTGTGTAAGAGCTGAACCACTAATTGAGTTTGATGCCCACCCACGGAGTGTGACACGCACACACACACACGCACTCACTAACACACACAAACAACCCACAAAGTTTCTGTGTATTGCTTCCGCCCGAATCGGCTTCAACCAAACTAAATGAAGCCGATCTGTGCCAGGAGTTCGCCGTCCGGGATTCCCACATGCTGGATCCTCACTAAGGACGTGAACACATGAATATACAGTCCCTTCAGCACAAGAGAGGCTGAGAGAGAGATGAAGATAGGATGGGAAGATTCTGTCGTTTTCCTCTTCCCTGCTGCCACAACGGGTCTACCTCACCTTGTTATATGTCTCCATGCTCTCTGCCCCATGCTGTGACCCTGCTTTCATATTCCTCTTCTTTTCTTTACCCTGCGGCTAACACCTCTCTCTCTCTCTCTCTCTCTCTCTCTCTCTCTCTCTCTCTCTCTCTCTCTCTCTCTCTCTCTCTCTCTCTCTCTCTCTCTCTCTCTCTCTCTCTCTCTCTCTTCAAATCATTTTCACTCAAACCCCAGGAAACTTGCTTTTCCCGGGTATACTTGTCCATTTCATCTTCCTCCTACTGCATACTGTTCTTCTCCCCTGCAAACCTCCTAACTGTGCTCGTGACCTTACTTTAACCAGCCATACTTTGCTGCAGGCACAGTCAAAGGGACACTGTGTGTTGGGCTGGTGGAAGTTACACACAAACACACTCAGTGGTAGCTACTCAGCATGGCTGAAATTGAGAGTTAAAATATCTTTCACGAGAATAGCGCCAAGCGACGCCCCCAGCATTAGGTTTCCTGGACTGTAAGTGGTTTGTACTACAACAAATACCAGCTGCAAAGTTATTGGAAACAGCAGGTGGCAAAACAATCTGACCGCAGGGTACATTAGTATTTTTTTCTAGAGCTAGGGCTACAGCTCTTCTAGAGATCACATGACCACATTGACAAATTAAATGGAAACTGTATTTTATTTAATATTTATTCTATCTGCCAATGAAGATCATGTGATAACATTAAAGTTGCAGCTATCTTTGCCATCTGAAATTCTACACTTCAATTACATACTCAACCTTCTTTTCTTAAACCAAGGTCACATTAAAGGAATTCTTGTCAAATTTAAGCCTGTTTCCCTCCTCAGACAACTGCTGGAGAAAAATAGTCTGGAGCTTTGGTCAGCCCTGATGTTGTTAAGTTAGTTCAAATCTGGATGATTACATCACTATTATCACAACAGGACCATACAGGTTATGAAGTGGACATTCAGGAGAACTCACTATTTTCTAACATAATACTGTTGTCGGGTATTATACAGTTAAAATCTCACCTCTAGTTCTCTTTGACGTTAAGACAGAACGTGTTGTTGGCATCTATCTAAACAAGTCCTCACACGCACTCGTTTCTTCTGTTTTCTAGTTTTCCCGTAGTTTAGTCGGCTGATCGCTACGTCTGTTTTGTCAGTCATCTTGTTTGCAGCCGTTTCTCCAGTAGTCATGTGAAAAGGTTCATTCGCAGCTCCCTCGGGAAACGACAACTTTGATGAAATCCTGTTGTGTCCCATTTTTTATTGTTGTAAATCTCTTTAAGTGTGAGACTGGAGTGGAAAGAATGAGCGGAGATTCTCGTTATGTGTGTGACGAAATCCAATTTCAAAATCAGTTGGGGATTTTAAAGTGTGTATGGTGAGCCCGGCTTCACTTTCCCTTATAAATTCCAAAATATAAAGAAGGTGCTGCAGTTTTCAACCAAAAATGCATTCATATTTGTATACCAGTTGTATGAACATAAGCTACTCACCAGTTTATCAACTCAGCAGTCACCTATCCACGGCAAAGTTGTTCCGTCACGACTGATTCTGTGAATTTTAGCTTCGCTATAAAGCTGTAGAGCTAAAAACTAGAAAACTGGACAGTGATGACCATCATACTGTAGGCTTAATTCATTTCAAGTTTATGATGCTAATGATTTGTTACTTCATGTGCCAAACAGTTCTAGGGAGCAGTACAAATATAACTGTTGTTTTAAAAATAAGAATAAATGATATATAGCAGAAGTAATTACCACCTCCCATATTTTGATATTTCCCCCCTCCAGAGGAACCATGCTGATGCAATCATGGGAGGAAAATAAATGAAAAAGAGTAAATGAGTGCCACTGATAATAATTCTAAAATGTAGAGTGAAGAGGGAAATAGGTTAGAAAGCGCCATCAGATGATCAACAGCCCATATATGACATTTTCAACAATTTCCTGAGAGCAGAGATAATGGGCATCAAGTAGAGAGGATCACATTCACAACAGCATATAAGATGTGTCTTAAATCAGACTTCTTTTTTTAAGACACCTTATATAAGTGGCCCTAATTATGGGAAAGTACTGCTAATCAGTTTAAATATGATAAGAGGGACTGCCAGGTTGAATAGAATTTCTCGTCCAATTGACGAGAGGCGAATTAGATCATTGCCTTTATGAGGGATGATGGCGATGGGGGTATATAATAATAACTGTATGCAATAATAATATTTAGCTGCCTTGATGTAAAAATTTCAGCTAATTCAGGCCAGAAGGGAACTCTCAGGGCCTTCTAAGCTTCTACAGAAGGTAAAACATATCAGCCTTTCAATTGTGATATTTAATTTCCTTCATTTAATAATTATTCTCTTCTTAATCTAATTAAAGCCTCAGTTTCTATGTCTCTAGCTTTGCCTTAGAAGAGAAAGGATTACATCAAAACAGAGTTATCCAATCAGATTTTTTGGGATTGTTGCTGCTGAAGAGAGAAAAAGTTAAAGCTGGTTCAGTGATTGGCTACGACTTCATCACCAGGAAGTGAAGACCTTTGCTTTCTGTGTTTGTTAAGAAAGTGACAGTTGAATTAACCAATCACATTCTGATTTATAGTAAATGGGTAAAAAAAAATCGTTCCCTAGGCCTTCCCTGAGGCCAAAGCTAACTCGCTTCTAATTGAGCAGTAGGTAGGCTTGGGCGTGTTCTTAGGGTAGGCTCGTCCTGCGTCAGTATTGTGCATGAGGAAGGCACTTCATTCATATCCTCTGCTCCTGCTGAGCGCCCACTTTCAACCAATTAATCCTCGCTGGAGAAATATGACCTCCATGCAAATGGAAATGGCACCGACTGACCCGACAGTGAGTACTTGTCAAGAAATCTCACCCCGTTCCTAAGAGTTAGCTTATTATTGTACGACAACATGTCTCCTGCTGGAAAACCCATGAAGTAATCAGAGAATACGCCGTCATTGTTTACTAACACCAAAAGGGTGAGATGTGGGAGTATAACTGAAGGCCCCTCAGTGGCGAAAACCCACGGCTCACCTGAGTCAGACACTACAAATATAGCAACTTCTGCACCAGGTGGAATCTCCACCCCGGTCAGCTATTTAAGTAGCTGTTGTCTAAATATCAAGTTTAATTTTAAAAGCTTTAGAGAAGGAAAGTAAAGATTCTCTTCTTATTCCCATCTTTTGTATAGCTGGTTATTTGTGCCTGGTGCTATTTAAGCAGAGAATGACACAAAGGATTTATCTCAATATTGTAAATGCAGTAAATCTCTCTAATGATTGCCCTTGCAGCCAAATTATGAGGATTTTTTTTTTTACTCAGTTTTTTCATTAGTCTTTAAATGTATTATTATCCTGAAGGGAAGTTGCTGGGTGTGCTATCGGGACAAAAACACATAAATCAAAGGAATACACGGATGACATTGTAAAAATAATTCTTATCTACTGTGAAAAATCTGTGTTAAAATGATGTGTTGTATGCATTAGTGTAGATATATTCATATAGGCCAAGGGTTTGACTGGGGAAGTGTGAAGGTTTGCAGTCACTGTGAATCCCAGACAGAGTCACACTGACAGTCAGCTCTCACAGCCTTTCCATCTTATCTCGGCTGCCTCTCTCTAATCTCTCTCTCTCTCTTGCTTTTTTCCCTTCCCCTTCCTCATCCCATGATTTCTCTCCCTGGGTGTTAATTTGCTATGGCGAGGATCAGGGGGCAGAAGTCTCCAAAACGATGTCAGGGTCCAGGGAGGAGCTATATGGACACATACAGTATGTGTGCAGTTTCAAGTGAGTGTGTGTGTGCAAAGATCTGCACTGCTGTGATTGATTCTGGAATTGTACTCAACCCATGTTTGAGGGGCCAGTTCACGCTAACTACGGATTTACCTGTAGAGTTTGCCGTGTACTTAGATCTTGACTTAAATGCGATAAATGAATTTGTGATGCAATAGAACTTAAGCAGAATGATGTTGAAAAGATATGGTATTCATGATTTTTTAGTTTTTTCTGTGATCTGTACTTTTAGCAAACAATTTCCCTTACATAAAGAGCAGGATTTTCTGACTTTAATTATAATGCCATTTTATGAGACATTGTAGCTCCTGCAATGTGGATATTACATTCGGCCATTTTGTGATTTTGATAATACCTTGATTAATTGCTCAGCCCGATGGCAATTAGTCTCTCCAGACCCAGTGCCCCAAATACTCAAAATGATCCAGACTATGAACAGTTGTTGGAATAACTACTTTCTACCAAAGAAATACTCTTGTTTGCTGGATCCTCCAGAGTAACTGGGACAATTTCACTGGAAAGACCTGCTCCCGTTGAATTTTTCAAAGTAATGTTCCAAAGCTGTGAGGAGCATACATTGAATTTTATTTCCCCTCCATGTACTGTAGAAGAAGACAAATATCTCAAAACGTGGTGAAATTAAATTGAGGCTATCGGCATGGCTAGACACGAGGGAAACGAGAGAATGTTTCGCTGTATATTGGATGAATGGCTCCCTGAACTTTTCACTACTTAAATCTCATACATTATGAATTTGTGGAGCATAAATGCACCAACAGTAAAAGCAGCCAAACCTGTAACAAAGGAACTTGCGATGACATTGCTGCTACAAGGTTCATTCTGTCTGTTGAATGTTGGATGAGGCAGATGAAGCCTTGCAGCAGGTCAAAATGCCAGATGTGGCATGAGCGATGCTGAGGCTGAGCTGTGTTCCTGTAAATGCTCTACGTTTATGCTCTGAGCACAGACTGCAACTCTAGGAACAGAACAAGTCTATTTCTCTGGCTGCAGCCCAGGCAATCATTCATTCGCCACCCCCTCCCTACCCTCCTCTCTTGCTCAGGCTGACAGTAGTCACTAGTCAAAAGGTCAAGTGAACAGAACCTTAATTTTGGTTGCAGTCCCTGCAGACATTCAGACCAGGGGTTATCTCATCTGGATTTACTGCCTCCATGTTACATTTATGAGCCAACATAGATGTGTTTGCTCAAGATTTCACCGATAAGCTGCCGGAATATCAAAACTCCAATTCTCCAGTGAATTGCTGCATCCAACTGTCTCTCTCTCTCCTGCTAGTTGGCTCTGTTACTCTCCCCTTCCCTCAAATAGCATCTCAGTCTCCAGAAATAAAATCTGAAGAGGATTTGCTGAAGGGCACTCTTCACATAGAGCGATTAAGACATTTCTGGCACACACTCCCGCATCCTGCTTTTCCAGTTAGATAGGTGAAACAGAGTAATCTCATGCTGCATTGGCTCTAAAAGACAAACCAGGCTGAATAATTACACAGAGCAGGACAGTAATCAACCAAGTCCTGACATAAAAAAACACAAAGCTTATAATTGACTTTGCAAGCCGCTGACGCTTTCTCTTTTGTAATCACCTTACTTAATGGTTAGCATTGAAGATGTGCAGTCAGAGAGAATGATTACAAATAAATTCAATTATTGCATGAAAAAGAGCAACTGTTAGTGTTGACGAGGAGCAGTTGAGGAAACATTGAGGCAAGCGTAAATTAAGCCAGAGCAAGAAGCAAGGAGGATCCATCTGTTTGTGCTCTGTGTATAAAGTCCGAGTCCTCTTATCCTTTCTTTGAGGCGGTGTTCTACAGCCACTCTCGTATGAGCCGCTTGCTGGCAGAGGCCTGACGAGTGGATGAATGTCATGCCTACGGGCTACGGACTTCACAGAACAGCCGGGTTTTATTGTTTCCAAACTATGGATGCAGGCCAAGCTATTGTGTGGGCTTATCTAATGAGATCCAACTATTTCAGACCACCAAACAAACAGCATTAAATTGTCTGTCCTTATGCTCCGGGAGTTTAAAATGGATAATAAAATTTGATAGTGACATTTCCGCAGCAATTCCTGGAGCAACTCAAATTCTGCAACACAAGCCAGGACTCCGATCTCAGGACTCTGAGTGTTTCCTCTGAGGGAAATAAAAGTGCTGTGTGCGGAAAAACAATGTAGGGAAAATGATCTTAATGCAGAAAAGTTCGCTTTCAGGCCCCAAAACAAAACAAAAATCTTTGATTCAAGATCAGTAATCTGGTATAAGGATCACATGGATAAAGTGGTTGTGGAGAAACAATGCTGTGAACTTGCTGAACGCTCAAACTCTTATCTCAGTTGTCTATACTGCTGCAGCTGCGTTGCATATTTTCAACCTTTAGATTTATGAAATCTTGATTACAGAAGATTAAGTGGACATACGGAAAAGATGCTAAAAAAAGAAGGATAGCCAATGTTCAAGGATTTCCCTCTACAGTATATCAGAGTTTAACAATGAGTGTGTGTGTGTGTGTGTGTGTGTGTGTGTGTGTGTGTGTGTGTGTGTGGAAGTGTGGGAATATATTTGGGAATGAGACAGAGAAACAGTGTGAGTTGAGCTGGACCCCTGCGTCTCCTAGTCATTACTGCTCATTTGTCTGAGTGCTATTCCACTTGGCTGGGTTGAGTTAACAGTTCGCCCTGGTGTTCTCCACCCTCCTCGGAGTCAAGAGCGGCGTCACATGTGGAGAGAATGGAATGGGAACATAATGTATGGTACACACAAACACACCCAAGCACGCACACGAAGACACCTTCTCTTCATCATAGTAATAGACATTATAATAGATGTAACAGATCAGGGTGCATTTTGAGTCTTAAAACGAACTGGCTTTGGAGTAAATTGCCGGTATTTGCGACTGTTTAATCCCCTCCGTCCCCTGGAATGTCTAATAGCAGCTAATCAGATGCAGATCCACAGTCTAATTAACCAGTTACCAGCTAATGGATACACGCACAGCACACAAAACACGATGGATTCATTATTTTTACTTTACCCAAGACTCGTTTCTGGCAAAATGAAAATAACTGAAGACTGTAAACTAAAAAATATCAGCTAGGCGGACACTACTTTCCGGAGAATTACACTGCTGCGGCAGGATTCGGCAAAAGCCGTTCGGTCAAAATCTGAAAATAAACCACACATTGCTTATATATTTGAAAATCACAGACACAATTTCTATGTTGACTATCGAAAAAGTTTTGGCTCTACTAAAATTATTGGACAAACACTAAGTCGCTTTAGAAAGCGAAACAGGTGTAAAGGGACACAGTGGATAATAAATCTCCAGTTGTGGCTTTGATCCAGACATTTATGATGTTTACACTCCTTGGTTCAAATGTTGGCCGGTATTGTTAAATATTAATTTTGTTTCAAAGCGGTATGGTAAATGAACACACTGGAACATTTCAGAGAAACTGATGACAAATGAACCGACTATAGAAGCTGAATTATGAAAACCATTGTAAAGAAATAAATTACATCTATTCTGCACAGCAGTGCCTCTTCGCAAAGAAAAACCTGTGAAAAAAAACACAATTAAAGGTTGTTCAGAAACCATCTGGCTGCTTCTATCGTGCTGCAATAGAAATAACCTTTTTAGAGCTTACAGCTAATGGAGCAAGCACTTATTAAAATGACAGCCTCTTTCTTAAACCCTCAAAAAAAAACTCAAACCCTTCCTATTCCATCTTAGACAACATTACTGAGTGTATCTTCATAGACCATTAATATTCATATTAATGGTTTTGTTATCCATGACATGATATATGAGCTTCATTTGGCAAGAACATGAAAGTGGCGAAAAAAGATATACAATATGTGTGTATTTGCCAGGTTTTTAATACAATTGAAAAATATCTTATAATGGAATTTGTAATGGTTTAAAAGGCTATGGTATGTATAATGTGAAAGGTATCACTCACATACTGTCAAACCCATAGAGAGCCATTACAATAATGCTGTAGTCCTCGTACTCTCCGTTCACTCTTACCCTCCCTCTTCAGTGTTGCTTCAAACAGCAGTGGCACCAAACAGAAGACACAGTGAATTGTTAGCGCTGTGTATCGTAAGAGACAAATACTTGCTTCAAGGACTTCGCAGACGTAAAACACAGGAGAGGGAATCACACATTACTTAGCTGGACTGAAAGGCCTCACAAATTTACATATTAAGTCTCTGTTTGTTGTGCTTTCTGTTTCCTCTGAGTGTACATTTACTTAGGTGGCATTGTGTTAAATAGCTAAAATACCTGTGGTTTTATTTAGTTGTTGGCGAAACGAAGATCTAGCCAAAGTTCAGTCAGGAAAGCTATTGTGGAAAACAGTCGATCATACATCTTTATCATTCTCCCCTTTCATGCAGGCTCAGTCTCAATTATCCACTTCACGGTCTTGGGCATCGACTGATATGAGCTGACCACATCTGTCCAATCACGTGACACACCTCCGCACTCAGGCTTCACCATCAGCTGCTGTCTCTTCAAATATGACTCTCTCCGCTCATCTGGTTCTTCCTCTGTCCCCACAGAGCCATCAACCTCATCATTCAGTAGTCTCAGTAGAATCATCTGCCACCACCACCAGTATCCAAACACCAGAGGGGGAAGATACGCGCTGCTGCTGCTCTTCATTTTTTCCTCATCCTCCTCCTCTCAGCTGATTGAAAGAACTTTGTTTACTTCTGTAAACAAAGTTCTGACAGTAAGATATCCTCTCAGGCTGCTTTTTGTTGCATGTTGAAAGCTCGGGAACATTTTTTCTTCCTATATTAAGTATTTTTATGTACTGAACTAAAAAGAATGAAATATGATTTAATGCTGAAAAGTAAATACTTGATGCATCTCCTTCATTTTATTTGCATTTAATGTCGAAACCTAAATTCATAATTGTCAATGGGTATTGCAATAGGCCATATGCATTACAATATTAATTCACTGAAATGCTCTGGTATTTTTCTAAAATGATAAGCTATCTGCATCTTAATAAGACACTTGTGTATGTTAAATATATATGATACAAAATGAACATCAACCACAATATCAGTATCCCTTTTCTACTGTTAAATATTCACATTGGGCTCAATAAAACAGTCGTTGTTAATTAACAACTTTCATCACAAGATCGCATTAAATTTCAAGGTTGGAAAGATGTAATACAACTTCAATTTGTCACTAGTCGAAAAACTGAATGTGTGCGGGTGAGACACTTGTCCGTGCACACATACACACTATATAATACACTGTCTTACACACACAACACACAAGTTCACAGATTGACTGCTCTCAGCAAGAAGTGCTTCACGGATGGCAGTTCCTTTTTTTTTCTCCGCTTGGCAGACTTATCAACCGAGCTCAGGTGGCGCCCCATCTGTTTGCGTACATTTAATATACACACACAATACCACACAACCACACACTCACTCACTCACTGCCTACACATCTGGACACATGCTCACAGAATAAACTCAATCAAATGTCTGCCCTTCAAATTTCATTTCTTTCCCCCCTTGCTCTCCCTCCCTCCCTCCCTCCCTCGGACCACTTCCCTGACCTCTCCTCCTGTTCTTCTTCCAAGTCTCGTAGCTTCCTTTCCCGTCTTCTGAATGCAAAACGCAATCTCACAAACAACCTTAAACTCTCCTTCCTGGCTTGTCTTTATGTTAAACGTAATGTCCCCAGATGTAGCCGGCAATCCCTGTGACCATGCGCCCTGTCGGTCACAGCCCACCCTGTGCAAGGCAGTAGATGGCTGAGCAACACATGGAAGGCCAAAACCACATCCATGACCCCTGACACTTGCAAACAAAGGGGATTTAAAAATTCATTAAAGTGAATCAGAACATAGGGTTTTTCATAACCCATAAACATACACACTGATACAATACTCAGGCTTACAGACGATGCTAATAAGAGGTTCACCATTAGAGTAACTTGATTGAGAGAAACTATATGTTTATTTGTCAGTCCCTGAGCCAACAGGGTATAATGCATCACGAATATATTCATCCCAGTGGCATTTATATAATTATGTTGTACATAGCCACGGCCTGCTGTGAATCAATGTGCATTTCACACTGCATAATGGGTCTATAGGAAACATAAGATATGCACATACCAAACACTAAAAATGGGTCTAAAAATGTAAAAGGAAACTGCTGAGAGCAAAGAAACTATTGGATCGAGAAAAAGTAGAGTAAGATGATGATGAGCGAGTGTAATGCCAGAAATATCTCTTCTCCCGAGGCAAATGATTCTTTATGACGCCGCGTGTGGCCGCATTACAGACAATTAAAGACGCAAAAATATCGACCTAATGCGATTCCCGCAATGTTTGTTTACTGGCAAATAAACATGCTGTCTGGACAATAGTGTTGGCTAGTAAACTGATCTCTCCATAAAGTGCCATTTGTTAGGCAATTATCTTTATCCTACCAAGCAGAAAATAACTTGTGCCGAATGGTAAGGTGTACTGGTGAGACGCTCATAATACTGTGCAGACATCATAATTAGGCAGCTCTTAATAGACGGAGAGAGTAGGGGGTCTTGGACAACCAGAGGGAAAAACCTGATGGCCAAAAGTAATTTGTAGGCGCCTTCCGGTTTTCATGAATGATTCTTTGATTTTAACGAGGTAGACAAGCATGTCTTCAATGGCTTGAACGTTGGTGGTGCTTACAGTGTGATGGTTGGCTGGTTCCTTAAAAGGCAAGGACAGACCTGACAGCGCCTAGCTGGTGTTAAAACGTTGTTTATGTGCTGGGTTGGCTGTAAAAGACCCTGGTTTCGGAAGCCTGAAAAACCCTTTGGGCTGGACACTGTCAGCTTGTAACGGTGATCACAATCAGGCTTCACTCCTGCACTCCTCATTTCTTTGAATGAGCACCGGAAAACATTTCCTGACATTTAGAAATTTGACTCATTCACCGCGTATACTTTGAGGAATTTACAGTAGATGTGCATCAAACATTACGGAACTCTAGATCAGTGCTAACCATTCATTCATTAACAACAGCTTATCCTGTTCAGGGTCGCGGGGGGCTGGAGCCTATTCTAGCGGGAGGTGGAATGCACCCAGGATGAGTCGCCAGTTCATCACAGGGCCGGCACATAGAGACGGAGTTCCCCTGAGAAAACCAACGCAGACACAGGGTGAACAAATAAACTCTGCACAGAAAAGCCGGCAGAGGTAGGTTCGTACCCGGTACCTTCTCGCTGTGAGGCAGCAGCGCTAAACACTGCACCACCGTGCCGCCAGTATGGGCTAAAATCAATACAATTAAGAAGCAGGTCAAGGTCTCCTTGTGGAGACCTGACCTCTCTGCCAGGTTGTTGCAGTAAAACCTGAATAGTGGAAATGAGTGTGTATGTGGGTGCATCAATACTGCCAATGTGTCCTGGGTCAAGGTCACAAGTGGGTGGCAGATCATATCACTGCCACCTTTTCCTACCTCAGGGTTTGTGCGTACCTGCAGAGAGCCTCGGTCGGGTCCTGGGCGTCTGCATCTCTTGCCGTGCGTGTGGCAGCATGTGATAGCGCTTGGCCTCATTGACCAGATCGCGACATGCCTCTGATGACTTGATGAGCTCCTCGTTGTCCACCACATTTAGCAGGTAGGACGGATGGATGAAGGGAAGTCGCACCACCGCCAACAGATCTGACAAACTCTGTGAGGACGTACAGAGAGGAAAAACAACAGGAGGAATTAGAGGTAGTGGAGAACCGTACGCATCATCACAGAGGCATAAACATAAAGAAGCAGAAAGCAGTATAACCATGTTTGCAGAGTGGAACTGCCAGAGCTGGTCACGGACAATCGATCAGCCATAACATTAAAACCAACAGCCTTTGACGGTGTAAAACCTCTTTTTGCTGCTTAACAGCTCTGCTATACACTGTGTTCCCGACACCTTTTTTTTTTTGCTATTCACATAACTTTTCAACACTATCCAAAAGAAATAAGGAAAATCAAATATCATGTTTGATAAAATCCTGGGTGATTAAAGGACCTGTAAACTATAGTCAGGCCATTAGCTCACTCTGTCGGGACGGCAAAGTCTTTCACTACATGTGTCAGTTTTTCTATTTCCAAACTAGTGCAGGTCACAATGCTCAAATTAAAGTCGTGATAGGCGTATTGTTGTTTTTACATTTCCAATCATAATGGAAAACATGCCATTAAATGTTTTTCCATCACTGAAGAGCAAGCAACCAATTACTCTGTGCGGTTTCCAGTATGATCCGCTCACCATCTCAATTTCACAGATGCACACTGTGAGCAGAAACGAGGCGGCGGGGGGTATCTTACTGCTTCCATCTACTGCTTCCAATGTTTCTGTGCAGAAATGAATCTTCAAATCTTTCAGACCGCTTCTCCACCTTGCAGCTAAATTAAGACCAATTCTGTTGAATGCCGACCCATTTTAGTCCCAGAGTTTTAAAGCATGGTGCTACAGTACATTTCAAGGTTAGAAAACACAAACACAGATTATCTGTAGAATGTAATTATTTTTCCTTTATTGGATGTCTTGTATGGAATAAGAATTTTCGAAGGCTTAATGTTGAGAACCAAAATGACAAAAAAGAGACTATAGTAACGCAAGTTTTTTTTTTTGTGTGTTCTTTTGTTTCAATAGTCTATACATTAATGTGAGCTAATACTCTATAGGTGTTTAGACAGAGGCAGGGCAGGCACACTGTTGCCATGGCAACCTTGTTTATAGACCTGGCTGCTGAATATTTGAGAGTGTGTGAGTTGAAGTGTATATGTTGCGGGCAGTGCCCCCATGGGAGCCTCATCTGTGACGACAGTAAAAGCTGTAAACAAGCTTGGACTGAGCGACTGAGAGCAGGATGGAGATTGACCCCGATGACCCTTCCGCTCTGAGCGACGTGACCATGCCTTGCGGGGAGAGCAACGAAACAACAGACTAAGGGAAACATCGTTCAGGGAAGAACAAATAATAAGCTGACACTCTGCCTAAGCGTCCCCCTCTCCCACCTGAGGCCTTCTCACTGTGTCGTGTGTCCCATTTGTTTTCTGCCCCAGTCCTCGGACCGGAGAGGAGAAATCAAGACAGCAGAAATAGTGGAGGAGGGGAAAGAAGACAAGCATGGACTGATGAGGGGAAAGGGATGAAGAACAGCAGGACATGAAAAGAGACGAGTGATCTAAACTGAATTGAGTAGAAAAGGAGAAGACAGAGGACCAGACAGCTCCACAGAGAAATCTGCTGATGACACTCCTCTTTGAGAGCGAGTTCACAGCGAAATGCTGTCCTGCAGATGGAACTGTGTGTTTCCCTCCTCCACGAGTGTACACAGCTTACCCAACAGTTTATCAAACAAACAACTCAATACTCACAAACACTGGGAATTGATTGCAGCGCCTCAGCACAAAGCTGTGAGAAGGTGAAGACGAAGCAAACTATTTAGCATATTGAGATCATCTTCAGGGACGACTTGCTCACCCAGCTGAGGAGAAACTACTACTTTCAATTAAAGTGCAGCCATGGTGTGACATTCAGCCCAATAGTGAAAGAGTCATGTCACACTCAGACGGAACTGACTTAAGCCTAAGCTGAGCGATCTGCTTTTATTGAAGAATGCTCCCCTCCCAATGTTGTGCAGTATTACATCATAGTTGCTAGAAATCAGATATGGACAAAATCTTTTTAGATAAATATCCTTTGATTTCAGTAGAATCTGAGGTGGAATGAATTTACAGACGAAAACCACGCCCTTTGGGTTACTTCAGGCCCACCAGCACCGAATCAAGGATAGGCAAAAAAATGCCCTTTTTCGTTAGGGCATGTTAAGGTAAAACCCAAAAAGATCTTCACAGAAAGAGGGAAAAAGGCGACCGGTTTAGACCCACAATGGGTCTTCCTCAGGGTGGGACTTCACTTGAAAGGGTGTATATCAGAATGCAGGGCTGTGATACCTCAAATAAGTAAACAACGTTTTGGTCGTTGAATGTAAATTAACATTAATTTCAAATACATAGCTCAAACGATGGAGCATATTTAATATTATTATAAATACTTAAGAATACTAATTCTTATATTTATAAACGTGTCTGCACACCTCATCTGCATCACTTCCTGGTTACCACCCTAACGACGGAAATAAAACGGAAATAAATTTCTAATGATAACAGGATAAAATCACAAAGACTGCAGTAGTGCTGACCAGTTTATAAGAAAGGTCTAAAATCAATTTCATCATTCGAACCTGGATACATCAGAGCATTGAATTTAAAAATCCACAATGTTTCTCTGTGAAGTCATTTTAATTTTTCATCCGACCTCCTCCTATGATGGACTGCTGCATTAACTCAATGCCCGCCCACTCTTCAAAGACCAGCATTCCCATTATGACAGGTTTAGAAATGGCAAGACATAGGATAATGCTCATTGTTAGTTTGTATTGCATGTTTTTGTTCTGCTGATCTGTTTCTTTTTCTCCTCTTTGCGCGTCCGATGTAAAAACGAGTTAAGCGGTAAACAAAATATGTTGAGTAACAATTAATGAAGTGTCTGTTTTTATAAATTTGTTTGGTCTTGAGATCTGGAAATTCCTTCTGTTGGATTATATTTGAATAGTGATCATACCTGAACAGCACGCATTTGAATTTGGAAGCCTTTTTTTCGGCAATTTCTACAGTTCAACTTCGGGAGCACCTGCATTTTACTTGGGGCGTACTTCATAACAGCCGACAGCAGCCGCTAGTCTCCCCTTATCTGAGGATCGAATTTACTTCCCTGTATCTGAGGCTACTTTGAGTTATTACGTCTGTTCATCTGAAATAGGTCTAATACTGACCACTGTGACCCTATGAGCTAAATTAAAGCTGTATATGGGGCAGTTTCGGCCAGGTGGTGCCCTTCGTGGCACAGCAGCTACAAACGTGTAACAATGTCTAGGGATGCATTTGGAAATCTTGTTGCCATTTGCACCAGCCGGTCCACAGGCTTGAATCTGGTCTCCTCTGGTGTCGAGTCTGCATGCTGCCTGGACTTTATCCAAATCTTCTCCTCTACGCGACTGTGCAAAAATATGCCGCTCAGGCGGGCTGGAGGCTCTGCCCGTAATTTTGAAGGCATTTGTATGTTTAACTAGGCGCTGCAGACAAGAGCTGTCACAAGTGCTCACGAGCTTCTTGGCAAAGCTTGCTGTGATAGATATCAATGACCTTGAACAGAAATAAGCGAGTGTCGCTGCATCCACAACTCGTAGAGCAGATGTACTCTGCTGCAAAAGCAGACATCAGGTTCAGAGATCAGGGCACGATTGACAGTTCAGAGCATCAACATTACATTAGCAGTGTTGCTTCGGCACACTATGAAACCAAACCTGCATTACTATTTAAGGACACGCTCATACACGACAACTTAAGTTTACTTAACCTGTGAAAAATAAAGTAAAGAAAACCACACATCCTGCTGTACCATCTGCAAATTCAAGCTCCACGCAAACCTACATCTGTTGTTGCCTCTTTTCACTTGCCAAACATCTTTAAAATGGGAGTAGAAGCACCTCAAAGACACAGACGGCTCTCTGCAGAACGGAAATGAATGCTACCGCCCAAAAACACTCCCACATGTACCCATACAGTAGGAGGAGAAATTTTCGCATGTGAATGTAGGAAGAGGCAGATATATACACTGAAACAACTTAATCTGTTTGGTGCATTCAGTTTGAAGCTTTTACAGCAAATCTTGTTGAAGAGATTAAGACAATGTAAAGTCACTTAGTCTGGACACTGATTAAATATGGATGGACGCAACTGCACAGTAAACAGAGTGGGTAATCGCTTGAGTGTGTGTGCATGGATGGACGTGCTCGGTAGAGATAATACCTGTGGTTTTTTTCTTCACTTTAATTCAGCTCCCATCCTCCATCCTCTACCCCTGTCCTGATTTTTCTGGAAAAATATGAAGAAAGTATTTCTATCCATCTATAATTCGAACTCACTCGCTCGCTCTCCCACTTCTTTTTCACTTTTTCTCTCTCTCTGCTTCTCCGTTCCCATTCCTCGCTTTTCCTCCCACACATGAATATATCGTCATGGAAATGAGGGGCAGTTGCATACTTGCTGCTAATATTCAAATCCAAAGTGTCAGACCCCACAAAAAAGGAGTCGTGAAACAATTGAAACTATTAAAGCAATTGAAACTACTAAAATCAGGAATGATTGCAGATACTGTTCTGTTAACACACAGACAATGTCTTCACTCGATTCTCTGCTGCTAGTGCCTATCCAGCATACATAATAAATACACTGTACGTATCAGTTTGCTGAACACATACTTAAATGCAATTTGAATACAAATGCATATCGCGCTTGCTGTGGACAGTTCACTGTTGTCACTCATTAAATTTATATTTCCAAACACCATACCGTCCTCTATTTAATGACTTGCCACTGAGTAAATGCATTTCAATCATTCATTTAAAGGACGATTAATCAATGAGTTTGCTTTGCACAGGTTTTAGAACCACGGTGTCTCCCTGCCTCTATGTGACAAATGAGTTTTTAGGGGTTATAGAAATGCCAAAGCTCCATTCCAGTGGAACAGGAGAGCTTGTTAGCCCCTCATACTAAAAAGGATCTAGTAATGGCAATAACGGTCTGTCAGTTTGACACATTAGTCTGGACCAGTGGTTCTCTGTTCTCAATGATGTACCCCTTTGCAAATTATTTCAACCCGCTGGTGTCCTCTTATTGTAAAACCTTTTCGGTAAAAGAAACGGAGATCTATCCAAAGTTCAGGATGAATATCCCCTTCCACACTTGGGTTTGAGTTCCTTTCATCTTAATTCTTCAATGCTGGTGACTCCCCATCTCTGCCTTGTCCTTGGAGATCCATTTACCCCATGTCATCAGTCTCAGTAGAATCATCAGCCACCACCACCAGTATCAGACTCCAAAAAGGGGGAATATACCTGCTGCTGCTCAGGACAGAGACCCTTCAATCACAATCCCCTGAGCACCAAAGACTTCCTAATGGACTAATTATGAAATATAATCAGTTTTTATGAACACTTATATATTCTTCCTTCCTAAAATTTATCTCAAAGCAGTTCTGTGCCAACACTGCAGCCCTGTAATACCATTAGTGAACAGTCTTTTTTCACAAGCCTTTATGTAAACTGACTGGTGTTTCAGAAAGAAAAGCCATTCTTGATTTTGAGCTGACCATTAATTTAAAAAGACTCGGCCTTCTTGACATACTACCAACTACTACTCCTTTTGTTAAAATATTAGATTACGCTAGAAATTATCAACCAGCTCTCAATGGTTTAGCCCTTTCATTCAACCATCATTTTCATTTAAATCTAATATTGGCTAAATCTTTCCACCCACTGTGTTTGCACAGGGAGGAAATCTCCTCTTCCTCTGGCAATAATAATACTAATAATATACAATAATAATAATACTCGTGGGATTACACTAATATTGCCAAAATGTGCCGTTCTAGTGAACTATTGTTTGTTCTCATGCTCCCTATAATGCATATTTGGATTCTTTTGCACTTCTGTAATTATGTTCAAGGCTCATTCTTTTGTATTTCACCACAGTCAATAAATAAACTGGAGAATTTGATATTTAAAGTGACCTTTCATGGCGAGGAGGCTTTTACCATCCCCTGTGGAATGAACAAAACATGAAACAGGTAAATATAGAGAGAGATTACATGACATTCGGACCAATGAGTGACATGCTTGCACTCAGCAGATAAGAGCAGGCTGCATGTATCCGCTTCCATTTCTCTCCATCTCTAACAACCTCTCGAGAAATCACTCTCTCATGCACAGGCGGGCTGAGTGAATGTCAGCCCTGTCCCTCTAGATGAATGGTGTGAGCTGTCATTTTCATCTTCTCGCCTACTCATGCATGCAATCCTTGAATGCTTTTAAAAAAGATGACATTTAATGCATGCAAATCACTTGAGCTCCAGTGTCAACACAAAGATAGGAAGATAGCGGGCCTACTGTGCATTTATAGAAAGATGTTATTAGTATTTTGTACACTATTAATAGGGTGTTATAATTTTTTAACACGTGGAACATATGGAGAGTACTCACATGAGTACATATGGAGGACATAGGGGGATGCTACTTTTAGCTTCTTTTATCTTGTCTGCCCACAAAGACTTCCATGTTCATTGGACAAGGATCATTAATGAGGACCTCATATGTTTATCAGCTTGTATTCTCATGAACAACTTAAATAGTAACTTCTTCTCTGCAAGGGTCTCAAATGGTTGATGCAGGTCAACAATGTCGATGATGATGATTTGGTAGAATTGTGAGGAAAATGACATCTTCAAATAAATACACACACATGCACACACAGAAAGGCAGGTGAACAGAGGATGTGAATGGGTCTAGCCTTGAAAGGTGGGGATAACGTGTCAAATAGGGAGACTCTCAGCTGTCAGCAGCAGCAGAGCAGCAGCCAGGAAGCCGGGCCGCGCTAACAAAGATGACAAATGTCCACTGAGCTTTTCCCATTCCACTGCTGTCAGCCAGGACTAACATCTCTTACTGTGTGTGTGTAATGATTCAGTGGCAGAGTGCCGTCACATATATGACACATGAATGGTCAGATCTGTTTGCTTTGCTCCGATCAGATAGGAGTATGCGTCTGCTTTAGTGTAAAAAATGGACAACCACATGCTCGTAGCATTTCATTTAGGGCTGCTCGTAGCGCAGCCCTAAATGAAATGCAGCAATAAACCACACACACACACTCACAAGTATGCATTCAGCAGAGCGCATGCCCCTGTTTAGCCTCACAGCAATAACAAACCCACCGAGCAGAAATGACCGAGGCTCAGTATCGTTAAGAGTGTGCACAGGTTCATGTGCCACAAACACGTGTGCTTTTTCGTCTGCTAATGGATGAATAAAATATGCTTGTGCAAATGGCGCTGCATTTTGGGTTCAAGAGGTGTGTATGAGTGTGTTTGTGTGTTTATATCGGCCACATGGATGGATGGGAGTGGAGAGAAGGCTTAGCGGGACGACAGACGCTGACCGCTGTCCTGAGAAACCTTTGACAGGTGCATCATGTTCTCCTTTGCGTCCAATTTCAGCACGACTTAATTTATTACAGAAAAAAAGCTTCTCATTTAACTCAAAATGTATTCAGATGAATGTTGGAATTCTGTATTTTAACATTCAACTTTTTGCCTCTTATTTTTAGCATTGAGCCACATATAGCAACTTCCCACATGATGACACAGCACTGGATCATTTATTATTTGTACTGCATCTATATACATGACTTTTTCCGAACAGAAGGCATACGTTGGTTTTTCTCTCTTTGTTGTAACACTCATGCAACTTGTCTGACAATGGTGGATCAGAGATCAGTGGCGGACCTCAGATCCGGCTTACTCACTAATATATGTTGGTGGTATTAAGGTTCAAATCGAACATGATTTCCAATCTTGAGTAAAGTTGTCTGCACGTAATTGCACACGACATCTGGTGCATTTTATTTGCATGAGCTTTTAATGGGGTGGAGGCAAAGCGGCAGAAGAAAAATGAAAGATTGTTCACAGGATCAATCTTCCTTATCGTGCTTGAGGAGTTGTGACTGGATTTGCTGGTGATGGTTTACGCGTTCATTATTTTTCTAAATGACTTGTTTGAGAGAAAAAAAAAGAAGAAAGAAAAAAAAAAAAGTTTCCTCCCAGAGGATAACTGCTGTGATGTAAAGGGAGAAAATGATGAAAGGAAATAAACGCAGTTTTGAACTTTGAGCTTGAGAAGGGAACCACCAAATTAAAAGTGATGCTTTTGGTGAGAGGATCATCTGTAGTTTTGAAGGTAATATGGTAATATAATGAAGAGTAAAACAGGGAAGGAAAACTCCGTTTATATGCGGACACAGCGTCAAAGTGTTTTCGTCCTTTGATAATCCCATACTCCGACTACATAATGATGGCATCATTTGTTATTCATAAACACTTTTACTTTGAGAGCCAGAGGGAAAAACAACAACACCTCACTTTGTTATCCGAGTCATTTGTATAAAATCCCCTAAAAATATTATCTCCTGACTTAAAAAACAAATGAAGTGATACTCTTAACTACATTAATTTGGCTTGGCAACCATAAATGCCGAGACCGGCCGTTGTTGTTTCTGATGAGTGGACAGCAGGTCTTTGCTAATAGCGAGGCTGGCCTTTCATGAGGGGAAACCAACATTAACTGTCCTTTTTAGATGTTACATTAGTTGACCACTTTCCAAAGAGCCAATTAATCATACTCTTTTGTCAGGTTGAGTCACCTGGCAAGATAGGATCCATTATAAAAATGTTGAAGTGAGGCATAATGGATGTCCTATTCAGGGATTTGGCTGTGCCTGGCCTGCTATAATTGGAGCCATGTGTCTGTGGCTGTCCCACACAAGACTGCTGGGTAAGAGGAAGGATAGGTTTCTCTCAGTCTGTGCCTCCACAGAGAAAGCATAAAGCCCAAAGTTGTTTTTGCCAACCTCTTGTTACATAAGTTAGGGAAGTGGTGAGTTGCAGATTGGAAGTGGGGCGGATAAGCTCCCAGATGAGCTGTTTCAACATTAATGAAGTCTTCATGTCGAGAGGAATGACTACATTATGTGGTGCATAATTGATTCTACAGCAGCAATAATGACTATTTACGTGAGGAATTAATCCGTTGATTACTTTTCTGATTTATTGGTAAGCCAAAAACACAACAGGAAATAACTAGAAATGCCTCCTATTATTTATCCAAATATAAAGAAGGTCTTACTAAATTACTAGTTTGGAATTTTGGGAAAAGCCCCAAGTATTCGATATAAAGATAAATACTGCTCTCATATCTTAAGGTACAGCTCTCATACACTGCCCCTGATACTGGGCTGGGCTATGCGACACCTTTTCCTAATGACACCAAAAACATCCTGTAAGCACTTCATTCCTTTATTTTTAACAACGATTCCTAACGTAAAAACCATTAGGTCACATACACGCTCCTACACACCTCAAACAATGAATGCTTGTCTGATAAATAGGGAAACGGATACTCACAGTGGCGCGACATTCAACTAGGATGTGGCCAAGATCCTGCCTTACTATCCACTGGTAGCCTGCTAACCCCTGGAATCATGTTGTAGTCCTCGTTGCAAACTGGATCAAATCTCTACAAGGCACTTTATAAATGTATTATGGTTATTATTTTTATTATTAATAAATGTCACCTCATCTCCTCTCACTTGTCACCCAAAGGACCTGAGTCTCCCAGGAAATGCATTTCACCTGGTGAAGGTAGGTAAACGAGGGGAATAACATATCTTTGAGTGCGATCAGATGCTCACTCTGCCTCAAATTTGGGGAGGTTAAAAAGTCAATCAAAGAGTGGCAGACAGATAGTGACTCTAGGGGTTGGTGTGTTTGAACTTTGATTCCCTGGATTCCTCACAGCCCTAAACTGAGACATTAGGTAGGTTAACATAGCCTCCATATACCGAATTAAATCGGAAGAAACGCTTAATTAGAAGATAAAAAAAAAAAGGGTTAACGTAAACACCCCTTTTCGAATGAGAAGGCCCTTTCTAATTGAACTCTAGACCGCAGCAGAGAGTTTGTTTTTAATGCAAACTCTCCAAAAATAATTAACTCTAGAAACACGTCCAAGAAAATCCGTTAGGAGCCGTGATAAACCGATGCTGTGGACAGTTTAAAAAGCCCTGGAAAGCATTGCAGATTCTCAGGATAAATTCGGCTAAAAATCTCATTTTTTTTTTATAACTGTTTTAGTGCGCACTGCAGAGACAGATAATATTGCAATTCAAGGAATAAACATGTTGTTTTTTTTAAAAAGGAGTACAATTACTTGTTCATTCAATGGACCTGTCTTATTTTCTCTTTTGTATATTGCTATTACTAAAAGCAACTATTAATTAATTAATTAATTAATACTAATAGTTACTATTAAACAAAGCAAAAGGGATTTAAAAAAAAAAAAAAAAGGTAGGGCATGCAATATTTCTTATTCGGTTACTCAATTAATCGCCAGAATAATCGATAGAATACTCGATTGGTAAAATAATATATAACTACAGCCCTAGATCATATTGCCTGTGATATAACTTAATTGACGTGCACTGAAAAACAAAAAAAGAAGTCCGGATTCGAACTTGGTACTCCGCTACTATGAGGCATTAGCGTTAGCCACCGCGGAATGTGTTGTAGATCTTCCTTTAATACAAATTATGATAATATTTTATAATTTGTATTTTAATAATATAATCAAACCCTTTACAGGGGGTGGAAATCACCACTTTGCAGCCCAACCCCAACGATACCCGATCCAAGGGAGCTGAAACAGTTGTCTTCTTTCATGCAACGGCTTTTGTGTCGCATAGCAAACCATTATAAATGCACAAACTCCTTTCTTTCCTTAAGCCATGTCCAAGCCCCGTTTCCTGGTGCCATCGGATGTTAGTGACAGGATAGCTGATAGAGAAAATTGTATATTATTTACCTAGCGCCTTCAATATGCCACTTTTCCACTCTATAGCCTGCAGCTTACAACCCACAGCACATGCACCGACACACGGCGGCACAAAGACACACAAGCCTTTCACACTCAGAAGAATGCAAAGGCACACAAACTTTGCTCAAGGCTTTAAGCTTTTCCTTTGCCAGTGTTTTTTTTTTTCCTTCCCTTTTTGCAGTGTTATGACATCCTGCGCTGACATGTCATTAAAATGTGTCACAGGTTCTGGAGAAGTGATTTTTGTTGCTCTCTGCCTCCATATGGACAGAGGGCACGGAAGCAGAGGAAGGAGGATGATGAGCTGCTGCTGGATCATATGTGTAAACTCCGTCCTCAGGGTCAAACAACCTTCTCCTGTGGCTTGACGGAAGCAGCCAGTTGTCTCCTCTTTCTTTCACAATGCTTGTTTGTTTCGGTCACACATGGCCAAGAGATCTGAACTCGACTGAGAGCACAATTATATTTTTGCGGCCGGGATGTCAGGCTCGTAGGCAGAGGAACAAACTATTGAATATGTCATTAGAACACATTCCATTCCAACTTCTCAATCACTGCTCGTACAGCGTCTATCTTTCTCTCTTGTTCCATTTCTTTCTCCTGCTCCACTTCTCCTCTCCCTCCCTCTTTAAAGACGGGATGACCCCGGTGTCTGCTCTGGAAAGCGGTGGGTTATTCAGACAACCGAGAAAATGTTCGATTTCATTTTTTTTTCTCTCTTCTAATTCATCTGAGTAAACCCCTGCACCTCTCCATTAGAGTGTGAGATTACTTGAATCTGCTGGACTGAGCTAGCTGGAGGTTTTCAATGTAGGTGATGAGGATCGCACTTTCTCCTAAAAACCCACTCTTTCTGTATCGGTAGAGCCCCAGAGTAAAATGTGAATGCATATATCAGTAGCAGTATTTGACATCATTGTCATTAAAACTTCCTCTCCACTATTTCTCAGTTTTACCGCGATCGCAGCACCTATGGGAACACCTTATGAGCATCAGCTTTTGATGGCTTGTCCCTCTGCTATGTGTTTCACTCAATGCTTTAAAATCCCACACTACAAAACTCTCAGTGTCTTTGATGGATTTCACTATAATTTCAGAGTGCCACGTATCAAAGGAAAAATGTTAAATGTTTAATCCGAAAGGTAAGGAATTCAAATATTGACTTATGCGCCTCATAAAAGTGAGTACCAAAAGCATAACATTGATTACCGGGGTCTGCACTGAATCTAATACAGCTGATGTAAAGCACTTCTCCCCTCTTTGTGCTTGACGAGAAGACATTACTTTGAATGACTGACTCTTCCACTGATAGACTGGTGTAATTTATCGTATAATAACCTCACCTCCATTTTTAAACAGCCGTAAGATACTTCATAATATCCTCAGCTCTAAATTCATGGTTTTTGAAACTCAATAAAATCTTGAGGTTTTCACCTTCCGGATGAATATCCGTCTACAGTACAGCCCTTTTCTGCCTTTTTCATGAGTATAAGTCAATGCGCCGACCTTGAGGGTTTATCGATTCTACGTTTGTTAAAATTTGACCTGCTTTACTTCATTGCCAATACCCATCTAGGGGCAGAAACTTTGATCATGATGAACAACCTTTGGGAATAAATCTAACACCTGCTATGGGCACAGAAAGAGGACTGCCGTTGTCCATGTTTTTGTTGGTTTTCCCATGCAGCACACTGTCTCACAAACAAATAGAGTGTAACTAAGAATAGAGCACATTCTGAGAGCAAAGCACCCATGGGACTGTGAACAATTGGTGTGTTAGGCTGCATCTGAAGCATTAAGTTGATGAACAATACCACGAGAGAATAAGGAGTCACTTGTCTGTACTTTTTCATGCCGTGTACCTCTCGGAGCAAATGGTCGATAGAAAAAACACAAGATGTTGGCTTTTCAGACAACCAGTGCGCTGTCAGAGGGGACATCTTGCTTCTTTTTCCCCATCTCATGATGCTTATATATACAAGCTTTTTTAGGAAGAGTACACTTGGGTGTAGAGCAGACAGAAACACAGTCATCTCTATTGATTCATTACCTGCGCTCTGGAGCTGGAGTCTTGTTTGATCCATTTGATGACCGTCTCGTAGACCAGCTCCTCCGCCTTGGTGGTGAGACTGTCGTTGGAAAGATAAGCCACCAGATCCTCCTTAGACACGCTCAAAATCTCCTCTTGTCCTGCAACCTGAAAGGTAATGAGATCATTTACCGACATTATTATGAAAAAGAAATGAGAAAGAAAAATGAAAAAAATCATTTGCAAATACATTAAGCATCTAATTTAAAATGTAATTTTGGCTTTCTTCATACTGCAGTGGAAAGTGACACAAGTCTGTTTTATATTTCAAATCTGATCTTTTTGTCTCAACTGATAAACTCCAAAGTCACTCTCAAAATTAATGCAGAAGTAATGCAATGGTTAAAAGTCATTCAACCTGGATTTCAGGAAATCAGTTTCCTCTTAATTATTAAACGTGAACCCCATGTCCCCCAGTTGTCATTACTGTGATTCTCCACATTTGATTTGTCATCCACCGCTGAAACAACAGTGATGTAAGTCTGCTCAGTGGGAGAAGGACCACATGGATTCTGATCTGACATTCACACCGCCGTCAGATAAGCAGGAATCAGATACATAGCTCATTTAGGACCACATATCAAAGTGGCCCGAATAATAACTGGGTCACATACGCCAAAAAGAATAAATAGATAATAAAAAAACCCATTTGGGCTGAGTCGGTACGGTAGATTTGATCATCAGGACAAACTTAGTGTATGTTGTGTATTGTAGATGCAGGAATACAGCTCGTGTTTGTTTTATTTTATTTATTATTTTATTCTACAAGCATCTGTCATGTTCCCTGTTTGTTTATTTCATTAGCCATGTCTCCTAATTCCCCCCAGATGAGACTCCTTCCTGAACAGTTGCTCATTCTATCAGCTGATTAATGAAAACCAAATCTTTCCAGCTGTTTGGGAAATATGCTAATTTGATGTCTTACAGAGTGTAAGATCATAAGATCTGCACAATCATATCAATGATGAAGGTAAAGCCAGGAGCAGAGCTATCATTCAAGTCCGACCCTGTCCAACATTAAAAGCAATCCGCCATCCAGCCCTCTTAAATCAAGTCACTAATCAACACGTGTCTCATTTGATTAATAATTTCACAGAACTGTTTAAAGACATGAATAAATAGGTTTTTTAGGAGTTACAGGTTATTACTTCTGACACAGTTTTCCATTCCATTCACATACAATACATTTGTCGTTTTGCTTTCTCTCTATATATCCAATAAAGACGAAATTGATGCACCGAGAATTTATACTACTACATAAAAGTGTCACATAGAATGCAATAGCTCGTAAATATCAAATGATATCTGCAACAAAGACACAGCGAGCTGTAAAGGAACAGAGTCAGGTAAGATTTTCCTGTTTTTTTCTGAGTTTCACATGAAGCTAAGCTAAATGTCTCTTAGTGTAGCTTCTAATGGACAGACATGGGAGTGGTTATTTCTTCTTTACTGTAAATCTCAGTGTGAAGAATGAAGATATCCTCCAACACTTCATAAATGACTGATTATGTGTGAATGCTGGTTCTGATAGAAAGGTGTCAGAACACACAGTGCAAGCTGTTTCGCAGCAAAAAGGAGACACGTTATTCGGCAGGTAGTTTTAATGCAACGGATGATTGGTGCATGTGTTTCCTCCAAATGTATATTCCTGATTAAGTGTATTTATCCCTCTGCAATGTAAAGTGTAGCGATACTCAAGTCATTTAATCATTAATTGATCATTATGGGTTTTGGTCATGATTGCAATTAAATTTTATTGCTTTTCGCTGTTAATTCTTTTACGTCCACGAGGATCAATACATTGGCGGTTGGTTGATAACAGTCTACCCACCTCAGGGAAGTTCTGCAGTGCAAAAGCTTTGGCCATGTTGTGGAGCTCCTTGCAACTCATGGCCTCAGCCATAGCGAGCACTCCCAGACAATTAGCTGCAGTCAACTGTTTCTCTGGAGTCCACCCGCAAAGTTGGAGAGATGCGGAGAAAGATAGAAGTACAGACGGAGAGGGAGAGGGAGAGCAAAAGAAGAAAGAAAAACACAAGAGGCAGACACAGGCAAATTGATTAAAATTGAAACCAAAATGGAGGACGTGAGTAGAGAGCAGCTGCAGGTAGAACAGACCCATGGGCTGCATCCGCCTGAGACTAAGGGACAACGAGCTCAATAACTCAAAACAGCTCTGCGGACAAAAAAATCAGGGGAATCGATCGCTCACTGGCAGGAGGCGGCGGATGGCAGTGAGCAGGATTTGGGATTAGCTGAGCTACTTTAAAGTAGTCCTGTCAGATCTCGGGTTCTACTACAGGGACACACACACACACAGCAGATCATATAAGGACCTACCCTGAAGTCCAGTCCAGCGGGGGGAAGAAGGCTTATGCTACAGTGTGTTATTTCCTGCGAAGGTGCAGCATTTAAGGTGGCGAGTCTGTAATTCTAGCTTTCTAAAATTATTAGAGAGGGAAGTGTGTTGCACAGAAGCTGGCGTGGATGATCTGGGTCCGCCGCCACAGACAGAGGCCTGATTATACATCAGCCATCAAAGGGCTGCAGCATCGGGCCTTTTATCACTGAAGGCAGAGTCGAAGTATCGTTCCCAAACAAATGACATCCTCTAAAAGGTTGCATAAAAAAGCCAAAAAGACCAAATAAACACGGGCTACACGCCGTATCAAAGTGGGGATTGGGAGCGAAACCGAAGGCTGTCTGAAAATGTCCCTCTGCTATGCCACTGGAGCAGATGAAGAGCTGTTTGCTTGCACTCCTTCCAGCTCTTTCTTCTGAAACAAAAGCTGAATAACCCCCCAAACGCTGACTGAAATCTAAATAACTGCTGAAACTTGGAGCATCTTTTCAATTCACTTCAAAAGTCTTTTGACAAACCCGTGATTTCTCACCGCATCAGCAGAAACACAGAGCTTAGTTTTTCTCTACCTGTGAATAAAGTCAAAGTTGTGTAAGTAGGTCGAGGAGACGGTTTCCATTTCTCCGCGGCAAATTTGTTACACACTCCAATAATATCTGACACATTATCAATGTCTTTTCTGCTAAAGGACACATGCCTGCACCTGAAATTCTGCCCCTTCAAATGTCATGAATCTTGTCATGGAAGAATGGATTGACGTCTCGCTGGCAATGAAGTCCACAAATGGCTTCCCTGTTCTGTTTTCCCTGTTCTTTTGCCCAAAGGGAGTAAACAAATCAATAATGTTGGCTGCTGGTTCTTTTTTAATTTACTTGTTTTTCAATCCTTTCCTGCCGCTGACCTTTTGACTAACATGCACTTCCCCTTGTGTTACAGATACTCTAAAGAATGTATTCAATGGAATGCAAAACCTGACATTTGCAGCGTTTTTCGGTTGCCTTTTTGGTTGGTTACCCTCTAATATCCTGAGCAAGCCATTTCCTTTTCATGTAACCCCCTCCCTCCATTGCTCCACTTTTCATTACTTGTCTGTGAATCAATCTTTTGGGCTGCTTTTCGATTCTATCATGGCTCAGGCCAAAACATTTGACATTTAAGTGACATCTGTACCCTAACCTTTTTTCTCAGTCCTTCCCACTGGACAGTGACCACAACAGGGACCACGCACTCAAACAGACAGAGCAAATGGTCTCACCCGCCTGCATGCTTTGGAAACAAAAGTGGTGTGTCAGAGTCGGGCAGAAAAAAAAAGATCTAATCCAGTTTTGAACAAGAAATCCTGTAAAGCTATGCATAGAAACATGGCAACCTGGGAAAAATACTCAAGGCTGCAGATACTGCGGGCAGCTTGAAATGTTTCATTGGACCATCTGATGTAATAAACATGCACAACAGCATGCACACACACACACACACACACACACACACTCACATAACCTTCTTACTGATTTCTCAGCAGCTCCTACCTAGGAATGAGACGCAGACTTTACAGAAGGTGTTGAACTGGAACTTGTTGGCCGCCTCCAGCAGCGTCTTGGCGTTGGCCGAATCGATGACCAGCGATCCGGTGTAGACAAACTCGAGCAGCTGCTCCAGCACGTCTGCACTGATGTTGCTCATGTTCAGCTCCAGCACCTCTCCATTCATTGTTTCCCCCGATGACCTGATCAACCAATGATGGCAGAGAGGTGAGTTAGGGACGCTCTGAGACAAAAAGAGGTAATAAAGACAGAAAAAGAGGACAAGGATACAGATACGTGTATGCTACACACGACACCCATAATACACCTGGGCCAGAACGAGAGCAGGGAGAAAACAAGAATCATTACACAGTAAGAACATAAAGCAAAAAAAAAAGGAGGACGGAACACAACTTTGGATGGTTTCTACTTTTCTATGGCGCTAGCAGATTTGCAACTATACTGCTGCATCTGAAACAAATGTCCTCTCTGAACAGAGATTAGGCAAAAAAAAAAGTTATTGCTTCATTAACACAGGCATGCTTATCACAAGTGTATTTTCATGTATGCAGAGCTCTAGAGGTGGACATGCATACATGACAGCACATATGAGCGATCAGACAGAAGAGTGAAGGAAACAAAGTGACTAAGTACGATCCACAAACACATGATTGTAAGTATGGCAAGTATGGATAGTCAAGTGTGTTGTTTCAGAGAGCTTGGGAGTCTAACCCACTGTTGTGCGCGTCAGAAATTTAAGCAGGAGAATCAACTCCAACTGGTACGTTGTAAGAGGTGCCGGGGAGTGTTTGTATGAGCAAATTAAATTGAAGATGGTTTGCCTTCGCAATGCAGAGCTGAGAGTGTGGAGGGCCGCTTTCGGAACTCGGCCATGGTGTGACTTCAACGGGATCAAATAGCAGAGATTAGTTCACATGAAGGATCCACCCATGGAGGTATGAGAGAGTTAAACAACACCTAGCCGCCCGTGTTTAGTGTCCCATGTGGAATAATAATCCACTCAAGGGCAAAACAAATGGAATGAAAGCCCTGCGGAACACATTGCCCGTACTGCTCAGCCTCTCTTCATGTGGACATCAACATTATGAAATGCAACCTACATTGAGATGGATGGAGGCTGTTTGCTTCGGTCACTCTTGGCAGCACAGTGATAATGCTCTGTCTGTTTCCCTGCGTGTGTGTTTGTATGTGTGTGTGTGGGGCTTTTTTTTTTTCTGTTGGAGTTTGTTGACTTAGAAATAATGACAAACAGTCAGCATTTAGGGGGACACAGACAGCGAAACAAACAAGATGAGACAGGAGGACGAAATGGTTAGAGTGAGGAGGGGCAGGGGGGACTGGAGTTGATGTGGAGTAAGCAAGAAGGAGTGAGGCAGAGTGAGACGGTCCTTCCACAGGGAGCCAGCAGCCATCCTTCTGAGGGGGGGTTGTGTTCTTCCATGACTGTGCCTTGGTCTTTTAAATAAGAGACATCTCCACCCACCCCACGGAAAAAAAAATCCACCATCACACCTAAACAGAACCTTTGTCCCCGCTGCAATTATCATCAGTAGCCTGTAGTGTATGAACTGAGACATTAGTCGTCATTTAAAGCGCACTCAGGAGGTGAAAGGGGAGAAGGACACCAAAAAATAAAATAAAAGTCAATGGCATTTGTCTCTGGATGGACATTTTGCTGGAAAAACCAAGGTAGTTACTCTTTTTCCTCCTGCAAAGCAAAAAGCCAGATAGTGTTATTGCCCTTTTTCTGCACAAAGCCCTGCAGTGGGGGGGGCAGGTAGTAAGACAGAAAGAATGGATGGGGGGTGTCGTTCAGGGTTAAAGTGATGGAAGGAGGCAAGGAAGGAAAGGAAAGGAAAGGAAAGGAGGGGGAGCTAAAAATGCAGGAAGAGCATGCTCATCAACCTGCTCAGTTAGTGCAACAGGAACCGACTCGAGTGGCAGTTTGTTTTGTCTGAGCACTTGAGTTATGGACATGATCTTTTCTACAGCTTCTAAAAGAAGTGGATATTTGTGTTGCGTCTGATTGAAGACTTGATTTTAAAAAGGGACAGAGGGCGGACAGGAGAGACAGAAGAGGAGAAGCAGGGCGAGGCAGGAAAAAAAACGGGCACACTCCGGCAAAGAAATGTTTCTTGTAGAAATGCATCACTTATTCAGGAGGAGGTCGTAAAATAAGGAAAGACTCATCAAAAGGGTGGTGAGTAAAGGTGGAGAAGAAAGAACACACACACACACACACACACACACACACACACACACACACACACCTGTCCTGCAACATCCATCAACAACAAAAAAAACATTTAACAGAGAATACACTTCCTGGTGGTTTGTTCTTACAAGACCATCTATTCGGCAGAAGAAGGTTCTCAGCCAAGATCTGCTACTTAATCAGAAGCTAAGCTCACACTTTGTGGGCTAAACTAGGTTTTAATTTAAACATTCTGTCACAACATAAATAATGAATAATTATAAGTAAACAAACAATGTGAAGCTTCGTCAGAGTTCAGCTAGTGGTTTTTGCTGTGTGTTGACAATAACACCACACCGTGTGTTAGAAGAGATTTCAAGTCATGACCAGCTTGTGTGAGATGCTCTGAGGCACAAAAAGGGCCAGTATGACAGGTGGAGAGCTAAAAAGTCCAGACCGATTGGTTGAAAGGACTTTTGATACAAAAAAATTCAATTTCATTTTGACAGGTTGGTGATGCATGGCTTTCAGCTTCGCAATTAGAATTCCCTGAAATTAATATTGCACTCTCTTTTGCACCTGTAGCAATAATCTTCGTGCAGAAGAAGTTTTCTACTTGGGTCCAAATACAATGAATGTCAATTAAATTACACTTGTGGGGCAGCATTGACATAATGTCGCAGTTTTCTCCACTCCTCCACAACCCTCCACCTTCTGCCAAAGGAATAGTCCTTATGAATGGTGTTGAGATTTTTTTATGAACACATCGGAAAAGTTCTCCTAATAACACTTCTGAAATATAACATTAGCTGGACATAATGTTTGGAATGACTTAGTTTCTTTGCGAAGGAGACTTGCCACAAATTAAGCCCAAGATTTATCCTTTCTTGGTTAGAGGGGCATTTATTACGTTAATGAAAAAAACAGCATCTACTCTGACAGGAACACTTGTTTTGGGAATCCTCATAGAAATTTTTAGGTTAAGAACTACTTTCAATTTTCTGCACAAGGTCCATTTTTGCTGAAAAGAAACACTTCTGATATGATTTTTCCAATACTGTGACGGGCAGAGCTGCTCAATAATGTAGAGACAGAAGCAGAAACCACAGCTGATGGATCTGATCTCTAAATCAAGTTTAGTCATTTGGATGAACTGAACCTTTATATGGAGTCAGAGTAATGTTATTAATTGAAATTTGAGAGAAGTATCAGCGTATCCTGTCTTCCCCTCTGGATGAACGGCGCCGCAGAGGCCTGTGGAGTGCACTAAGGGCTCAGTTGAAGAGTTCACACCTGGCTGACATCATGAAGGGCTTGAACAAAGCTCTCTACTCATCTCATAGTCATCACACTCTCTGACTCACAAGCATAGAAAACTCTGTTTCACAGAGAGAGGAAGACAAGGAGGAGGATGGGGTGGTGAACAGAACAGCATGAAAGCATGTGTCAGGATTGCTCAAAGATTTTTTTTTTTTTTTTTTTTTTACATTATTGTGGTGCAGAGATGCAAGGGCCATAAATTAAATGCTTGCGGAGCACGCTTATTGGAGCATCCTGAAGGGTAAAATGGAAGAACTGGAGATGATCTGTCTCCCTGGCACTGTGCACCAGCCCTTTAAAGGGAAGGGTAATGGATTTTTGGGCAGGGGGGATGGAGGACGTGAGGGTGCATTTTGGAGCAGCATTACTTCCTGCAGGTATCAGGGGGTAAGTAAGGAGGTCGAGTGAACACGTTCTGGTGCCTGAATACTTTAGGTGAGGACGGGCAGTGGAGGGGCAAACTCAAAAAAAGAGCATATACAATTTAGCATTTGTAGTAAAAAAAAAAATGTAATTATTAAGTTATTAAATTCTTTAAAAATACCTATTGTGACTCAGGAATGACAATTATTATGTATAATTACATCATAACATGCTGCTAAATGAAGTATTTTTTACCAATTAAACCTTCAATTTTGAGCCTGTGTTTGTGTGTGTTGCTGTGTGTGTGTGTGTGCGTGTGAGAGCAGGTAGGCCAGGTGACAAGTGGGATGCACTGATCCTGTAATATAGTCTGGTAATCTGGGTAACGCATGAGAATTAGAGTTTTTCCTGTCGTTGTAATCTATACACACACACTCCTACACACTCAAAGACAAACAAAACGTCACACGCACACACTTCGTGGCATTTCAAGCAAATTAAATGCACGCTCTTTTCTCCTCTCTGGCCGAGCTCAGGATACTCACCCAGCATGCCGGCAAACACCTCACAGCCTTGACCAAACTGGTTTCCTTCTCTCCCTTCCTACTCTCTGCCTGAGCTCACTTATTTATCTTGGCTCCCTTCCTGCCCTTCCCTGGTCACATTCTAATGGATGTTCAACAACAACACTAACTTTAATATGGAGAACTAAAGATTTCTCACAAACTGAAAATTTCCTGAGAGAAATTCATTACAAATATTCTCCAGTCTGAGGGGAAATTAGAATATTTCACACAAGATTTCTCAAGGAAGGACGAGAACTTTCTCAATGTAAGTGTAAAACTAAACAAGGCATATCAGACAAGGCAGGCGGCAGCGGAGCTTGATGAAATTCAGCACACCCGTCCGTGAGCCCTGGTGTATATCAGGGACCTTGCCTCCATGCATAAATTATTTGACTATGTCCTGTTTTAGAGGCAGAGACGAAACAATCTTATAGACAGCCTGACCAGCAAGTCACTTCAGTCTCTCTGAGGAAGCCTCTCTACTGTTGTCGTCAAGGTCATGGGGAAGACTCTCTTGTTTTTTTTCACTTCTGGGGTGTGTATCAGTGAAGCCGTAATGGAGGGGAGCCGCTCAGCGACAGAAACAGCTCTGTGTCTTTTCTATCATATTCAGGACGACAAGTGTATCAGTGACGAGCGAGAAGGCCGCGGCTGCTGATAAGCAGCTCTTTGCTCTCTGATGTGCTCGCGGTGAAGGCAGCATGGCTGTGAGGATCTGTGACAAAATCCCTAAAGGCATTCCGGCTACGACTATCTACTTCCCGCGCACGAGTCTTTCTCTTTCTCAATGTTCGACACTTCATATCCCACACCACGCAATCGAGAACAAACACACACTCCCATGCACACAAACAACACCGAAGCGAAAAAACTTTGGGTCCAGTGGACTTTCAATCAAACTTAAAGCACCTGCAAGGATTTGAAGTAAGCATGACGTTGGGGAATTCTCCAATTCCCTCCAAAAGAAATCAAGGCATGTGAGACAGAAAGACTTTCAGACAGTACATAAACATCTAGTCACACTGGACAGGTCTGTACGGGACACACACACACACACACACACACAGGCACGGGCACACACACACACACACACACAGACACAGGCACACACACACACACACCCATAAGCAAACCACAGAATCAAAACAACCCATGAAGACAGAAAATATGGACTATGAGGGGTAGAATACTGGGGGAATACTTAGATCCAGATTAAATGAAATGATAAGAGAAGGGTGGTGTTAACCTGTGAAAGTGGGGCTTCAGAGAGCTGTCTATGATGTGCTTAGTTTGCCAAAAAAAAATAAAAAATCAAGAATTAGCAAGAGAAAAATATAGTAGTTTGGGAAACAAAAACCCTTTAGCCCGAACACGAAAGTGTGGCTTTGACGAATCACCACTCAAAATGGCAGTTATTCTTTTCTTTTGTTCCTTTTGGTAAGTTTTAAAACATCCCCAGTCATGGAACATTTTCACTGCTCCTTAAAATGGAAATGTGGTTAAATTGCCCTACATTGGGAGGAAATGTAATGGCGAGGGTCGACCTTTTTTTCTCCATGTTTCAGATACATTCATTTGAGCAGGAGAAGGAAGGAATGGCTGCTGGCCCTGTGTTAGGAACCAAAGTCTCCACATACCTGCAAGAGAGAGAGGGGAAGGGAAAAAAAGCGACACAAATGCGCCCTATGAAAAGAACAGATTGGATCAACAGCTGGTTGGAGGGGAAGCGAAGGCAAACCTTTTCACCAGGTCCTTGAAATACAAGCTGCAGGAAGCTAGAACATTTTGGTGGACTTCAAACTCTTTGCCTTCAACAATAATTTTCAGGTCTGTAAACTCTTTCGCTCTGCGCTGTTGGTTGAGCTCCTTCAACATCTCTGTAGAACAAGAAAAAGAAACAGACAGTGCCATATTTGGGTTTAGAATCTCCTCTCTTGCAGACATACATTAGCAACAACAGCATGATAGGAGAAACAGGACAAAAAGTTGAAAGGTGCTGATCGAGGGACCCAATTTTGCCAGCCAGTCTTAAGGAACAGGGTCCATTATGTGTTAGGGATGAATTGACATGTGCAAATTTGATAAAACATTTCAGCAAAGGCAAAAGGACACAAATGCGTTGCAGAAAAGGGTGCATATTAAAAATGGAATAATTAGCTTAGCGTACTCTAAACTGCAGCCTACTGAAGAGTATTCAATACCCCAAGCATGCTATTGGATAACATAGAGCTAAGAATGAGATCATTATCATGAGAGACGACACTTGTATCACTGTATTTGACCTCTGTAAATTTACACTGCAGCAATGAAGGGAAGCTGAGATTAAGAGGAATCTAATAGAGGTGTGGGCTGAAAACAGAGACACCGTCAATGCATTATTCATATTGACATAAAATTCTTTGGCTTCCCACAAGTGCCCTACTCAATGAAGAGATGACCTTCAAATGTTGCTCAATGAGAAAACAATTGCTTATTCCCCGATTCCCAGTACCCTTATCTGGCTTTCTTCCTCCTTATCTCTCTCCGAGAAAAAGGCATCTCCTTTTCTCTTCCCCTCTGCAATGAACTCATAAACCAGTAAGACATGGAGGAAACACAATCCGAGGCGGTTGAAGGCCACAGAACACAATGAGTTGTATAATGCTGTGCAGCAGCAGCAGCATGTTAAGCTTGGCCTTACTGTAGCGTTGGGTCAGTAGCACTTGTTTCTCTGCGTCCTAATGAGACACCATGAGGTGATGTTGAGAGGGAATATCAGTGGGAGACTAGCAACGTATTCTACAGCCTTAGGCGGGATAACCAACACTGCATCTCTCCAAAAAAAAAAACCCTATCAAGAACACCACAAAAAGATATTCAATTAGTCAGAGGTGTGTGGAAAGAGGAACAGCAGCTTCCTTCCTGTATAAAAGCATTCCATAGCGGCCGCGGGTTGTTATGTGTAGTTAAGATCTATTTGGCACATGTGCAGACTGCGTCGTATAAATGCACGTATTCCACGCTGGGAAAAGATAAAGGCACGATACATGGAGATCAAGATAAGAAAAGTTGGCAAGTCCTACACCAAACACAACCACGATGAATCAAAGTGGCAGCAAGGAAGTAGAGCCGTTTGTGGTCAGTGACGTCCAGCGTGAGTAAATTTGAGATTTACACAGCCGTCTGCGCGTCAAACGTGACACTATGATCCGGGTTCTGATTGTGTTGGCGTCTCCCAATCTGCAACAAAGGAGTTTGCCTTTATCATCCTGAAAGAGGTCCGTGTTCACGCCGGCTTCAAAGCAGGGCTTTTAACGAACCTGGAATGACACTCGCCCGGGTATTTGGATAGAATATCTGCTCATTTAGCTCCTTCCATTCTCCTGACTGATACCGGTGGCCTCAGCTCTCAATTAATTTGTCGGATGAAAACGTACAGTATGAAGACGTATGACAAAAAAGGTGGGATTCAGTTGCTTGCTTTGAAGAAACAGTTTTGTCAGGAGCGGCCCATGCTTCTGAGATACTGAATTAATGACCAGAAAGGAGAGGCACTGGTTTTGAAAATGCTGAATACCAAAATGGACAAAATAATAGTAGAGATAATAGATCTATTTTTTTGACAATATGTCCACTGCACTTAGACTAGATACGCAGCTGCATGGTAAGAGTGAGCCGTACACTTCACAAGCAAACACAAAGGCGGACATTCGCCTCTCTCCATTCTCTCATCCCCCCCACCGCTGCTTGTCAGTTGGCCAGCTATCTGATTACTGTGTGGGCAAGGACTGTGAATAGTGAATACACAGTGGTTTTGAGTTTGCATTAGTGAATCTCCAGCGGCCGATATGGCTCTCCCCTCCGATCAGCGACACTGCATACCATCCATTTACCCCGAGAATAGAGGAAGTTAGAGGGGGGCAGACAGAGAACTCCACTTGTCAGCAGAACAATGGCTGCCTCCCTCTGAGCAATGGAGACACACCTGAATGCATGATGAAAAAAGCTAATTGTGGGTGGACTGGTCAGCATCCCCCCCACAGAACACCTCATCACCACACAGGACCATGAAACCGCACATGGCATGCCAATTCTCAGGTTTGGCATGAAGTGTGTTGAGGCACAGCCACGCTCAGTTCATGGGAGCAACGTCTCAATACCCCCTCAAGCGAACCCCTCTTGAGGAAAGTTCAGCCCAGGATAAAATAGTGGTAAGGATTTTAAAGTAATAATAATAAAAAATAATATCTGTGGACTATCAGCAGTGATGAAACATGCTAGCGTAGTCTCCTGCCCCGAAGCCAAACACAGTTTTAAGAAAGTCCTGAGCTGGCTCTACTCGATTGGCTGACACACATGAAAACAGTGTGGCAGCCCAGCCCGGTAACGCCACTGTCAAACATCTATCAGCGCCGCGGCCAATGGGGTCGTCGGGGGCGATTTCCAGCAGCCTATCAGCAAGCATCATGTCTCCTGAGTGTAAGGTCTGGTACGCCGTGATAGGCTGCTGCGAAAAAGCGCAACGCAGCACACCATTGGTTTGTGAACTTGGAGCCATTTTAGGGTTCTACGTGTGTTCTAGATGTGCCTTTGTGCCTTCGCCATTTTGTGTTCTCACCAAAATCGAAGGTCTTCATGTGCTCATTTTTTTTGATTTATTTATTTATTTTAAGTAACCAGTCAATCTCTCTGAGCTGGGTACAAAGATGTGTAGAAATGTTGACAATAAAAAGGCAGAATGCGGCGGTACAAGACAAACGCAACTGAGACGTGATGTTTTCTACGTAAAATTACAATTTTAATGAAAATTTTCATTTGCTGAGAAAATATCAAAACGTTTCTTTTCTTATATATAAAAGACACTGGATAAGGTTTTTCCTCATATTTGGCTGTTAAATTTCTAATTTTTGCGTAATTAAAATACATCTTCAAAATGTTTCGATTCATCTTCTTCTTTAAAGAGCGAGCTAAATATATTAATGAGGTAATAAACTAATAAAGAACAACGCACACTCTGAGTGACCTGACCAAAGATAATTGTAAGAAAATAAACAGATTCTTCACAAATGAGTAGAGAAGGTTCAGAACTACACAGACAGTGAATGTCAGCGCTCTTCTTATCATTCTTGTTTTCTCCTCTCTTCTTTTCTGAGAAATGTTAACATGTTAACATGCACTCGTCCACATCCACATCCAGCTGGATGACATTTTTGGCCGTACATCAGAGCAGACATTGATGGCCTACCTCTGACCTTTTTGTTCTCTTTTAAACCTTCAATCAATTCACACCAACACTCGCTGCTTAATTGTCCAGAACAAAACTATACCATCCGATCAATAGTTCTGTTCAAATCTGCAGCGAGCCAGTTTTATTGAGCCGGGAGACGAAAAATATTTATTTTTGATGAACATCTACTCTAAAATAGGAAAAGAAAGTGAAGTTACTTTTTTTTTTTATCTTCCAAACGACTAGATTAATCTATAAAGCGATTTTAAATTTTTTTTATTTCTATTCTCATTGTGCTTATGTAATATAGGGTGGAAATTTTCAATTACGAAAATCACTCTTAAGATTACTTCAAATGAATAGTAATAAATACAATTTAAAATTAAGTAATAATTAAATAATTCTTTGATGGTGATTATTTTTAAGGGACAAATTCTGTGTCTGTATCTTTAAATTATTGTTTTTATTCATTATTAATCTCATTGCATTACCCACTGACGATAAATTGAATTACTAATACTTAATTAAATAATATTAGATTCCAAAAGTATTATTATGATGATCCAAATTATAAGAAATTTTTTTTAATCAATATTTAAAGAAAAAGACATCAAAGAAAAAAGAAATGTTGCTAACTGATTGTTTAACTATTATTTTTCAGAAATAGTCTAGAAAGAAATATATCATCTTGATTCAATTCCATTGAAAGGTGCTCATTTTTATATTGAAATATAATCAAACAATTCCTCAAATTACAAATTCAGCATTTTGATTCAATCCTATTGAAATCGTACTTCAATAATTAACAGGGTCTCTGCATAATTTATTTAAACGTAGTTAAAGCAGAACTCCTGCTGGATTGAAGCAGATTGGACTGGGGAGGCCTAATTAAAATAGGCTTCATTTTGGAAAAATCTTTTAGCAAGTACGGAGGTCTGGGAAATGCTGGGACGATGAGAGGATTCATGAGAAGAGCATGAATCCGTTGGAAATGACCATAGAAGAAGAAGAAGAAAAAAAAAAGGGTCTGGGTTTTGTATATTTGGTCAAGATAAAAAGGCAAAATATTAATATGGATATTTCTATGTATTTTTATGTATGTACGCTTTTTGTGTGTAATTACGTAATGCTCAGTTTGAACTCTAATTAAATTCAATGAAAAATATAAAATAATTCAATAAAAAAAAAAAAAAACACACAATCATCGTTGAAATTTTATCATGTGGGATTCAATTATCTTAGAATTCAATCGATATACATTTTTAGGCTCCAGAGTTGTTTGCCTTATCCAAAAAGAAACAAAGTGAGGGCAACTTTATTGTAAATGAATAGAAATCCTAATTAAATCATATTTAATTAACAAGATTAAATCCCACTTCCTTGCAATTTCTTTCTCATATTTCTACGGAACAAAAAAAAAACGTTAATATTTCGAGTATATTTTATTCTTTAATATTACTCTTTATAATATGTTTTATAATTGATTTAAAAAATCAGCCCTGGCTTAGCAGTTCGTACATCTCCTCTTGTGCTTTAAACCTGCTTTCATTGAAACTACGAGCCTTAATAAAATAAACATAAAATATGTTTCTATCAAATTTTGTTTGCTTATTTTATTCCTGAAAATAGATTTTAAATCTAAGCTCCGCATTTTAGATAATTAGGGTACTATAACTGACCTCCTGGTGGTTCATCTAGGGTAATATTTAACAAATAGAAATACGATCCCTTTTAACAGTCTTCTAAACTCAAAATAATTGTTTTTAAATGTGTTTATAATTTTCTTCACACTGGTCCGTGATTTACTCAATCGACACTAAAACAGGTAAAGGTTGATGATGAAATGATCATTTATCCTCAAATATATTTATTTTAGAATATAATATAGTTCTTTTTAATACAAAAATCTCAGAGGTCGTAAATCACAGCATGTAAAAACACACTGGTATGCTAAAGACTTTCTTTTCCAGAACACTAGAAAACAAGGAGGCGACTGCTTTCAAATAATCAACGTTTGGTTTTCACACCACCACCACAATCTGCTCAGGTCTGTTCATTCCATTTTGGCTTAATGTAGGTTTTTAACGGATGCAAAATGTCGCAAACACAATCAGGCCACTCGTCTCCATCCCATCTTCTCTGCGAACGACGCTTCGCGTAGATGAAAGTCGAGGGATCTCACGTGTGACACAATCTCAGAGGGGCGTCTTTTAAGGGGCGCAATTACCGCAAAGTCTTTAAAACATACCTCCAATAATCACAGCCACATTCATTTCTGCAGACGTGTGAACGGTTCTGAGCTCCCAGAAAATCAACTCACTGAAGGCATGGAAGATCCTTGAGATCCCTGGAGTCTCTAACTGTCCTGATTCAGCAGCACACATCCGTACAGAATGGTCCGTGATGAGGACACCTTAGTTTTCCACAGCTTGAAACACAACTGCCAAAGAGCCTGAACTGAGTTTGGAGAGTGGGGGACGGGGGTCGAGGTGGGTGAGGAACTTGTGATACTCAGCGACGCTGTCGGGGCCTTTGTGGCCTCCTTGAATAGCTTGCAAGGAAATACCTCAGTAGCAAAAGAGACACTTCTGCTCTGTCCTGCAATGTACACCCACTGGATATCTTTAAAAAGACCCTCTGGTTCATGGACAACTCACACACACACACACACACACACACACAAGAAAGGAAACTATTGACACCGGTAGAAAAGGTTGAGGCAAATACAAGTAGAGACTGGAAGGAAGAATAAATATATAGAGCCCTGGGAGAATTCATTCTGCAACTATGACAGGATGTGGAGCATTGATCTCCTGCTCTTGGTGTTTGTGTGTAGTGGGACGAGGGGGTCCTCTCTTGTCTCTGGTCTCTGGTCTCTGGCTGGTGCAGTGACTTCCTAATTATCCAGGCATGGGGGGATAGAGGTTGGCAGGTGGTCGTAGCTGCTCACACAGGTTTTACTGCAGGCACACTCCGTTGGCTAGCAAAACGAGGAGACTGCCCGTCTCCTCTTCCCTTTAGGGGCTGGAATGTCTGCTCAAACATGACTGAAAAAACACAAAAGACTCTTCAAATGTACACTGGGATGGTAAAAGTTGCCTCTCGCTGCCTTCTGAAGGAATATCGCAAATTTATTGCATAAATAGGTTACAAATGCTGCTTCTTACACTTAACAGGAAGTCCCAATTTATAGAAGAGTTTTTGATATTAGAGCTCAATGGATCTCCTCCCAGTGTGATGCAACTATTTTAAACTTCAGTTCCTTTGAAAACAATAAAATAAAAATGCTGCCGCTTCTCAATCTATCGAAATTTAAGAGATTGAGTGAAGGATTTATTTTTTTAAAGCAGCAGCGGTGAGCCTCAACCTGTCTGTGCTACTTACATTTCATTGTGCCTATGTCATCTGAAAATGAATGACTATAAACAAGAGCAATTATATTAAGTTTCACTTTTAAGCATTTTTTCTATCATTCTATTATTTAAGTTGATGATTGAACTTAATAAAAAATTTAAAAAAAATGCTTCGGCTTATTAAAAAAAATAACAGAAGACCAAATGTTTTAACTTTCTTTGCTGCATATTTTTCTTCACTTTACTCCAGAAAATACAAAAAAATAAAAGCCTGCATTGCTGCAGTATTTTTGCTCTTTGCGGTGAGTCTAACCAGCAACATTTAAACGAGGAGCGTAGAATAGTGGAAGCATTTGAAATAATTTCCACTTCCAATGAAATGTTCGGCGAGATTGAGGGGCACTCAGAGTTGTCGTGCCAACATGGCCCAATTCTCAACAAAGGCAGGTCTAAATAAGGGAGTATAGAAGTATTAGTGGTACCTGTTCCATTATGGGCTTGCTGGCACATCTTTCTTTACCTGTGCAGAATTCTTCCCTTGGCTGTATGGAGGTGTGAGGCTAATTAGTTGCTAACAGTTCAGTGCTGCAGTCAGAATCTCCAACTGCTCACTGTGAGACTGTGTTCTGTACTCTTCATCCATCCATCTACCTCACACTTACTTCACGCCCATCACAACTGCACTAGACTATTTTAAGGTATATATATATATATGTATATATATATACTGTATATATATACTGCATATATTATCTGAGTCTGAAGTAAAGAAAAATGAAGTGAGGCACTTCACATTAACAACACAAGATCGTCATTATAATCATGTTCTGAGAACCTTAATACTTCATACGGGTCCAAACAAATCATCCTGACGTTTCCGACAGCACCTTGAAGGCATCTTAACGTTAATTTGTTTTGGTTGATGAGGTTGGACAAAGTCTCCATATTTCAGTCCGTCCTGCTTTGACAGCTACAAAGACAGAAAATAAAGTGGCATGAACAACAGAATATCAGCTGACGAAATAAAGTGATTGGGACATAAATATGGATTAATGAGACGTAATGAACATTTAATCAACTATAAATTCTAAATGAATCTGTTAAATGAACGGCTCAGATGTTAAGTACCAGACGCTCTTGTGTTTTTCTTCCACTGGAAGCAAACAGAGGTTTGCGGGGGGGAGGGCGAAGCCTCGGATTGGTTGATTACAAGCCAATCGCTATGCAACACCGGCAACCAATCACATATAGGACATACATATGTGCCGCGACTACCACCAAAAAGAACCACACAGGCCAAAATAATAGAGATGATCTGTATGTGCATATTCTCCCTACTAATGAAACACTTCTGTGGCCAAGAGAGATTTTTAATTCCGCGAGAGGCGTTAGCCAGCCTGTTCCATAGCAACAGCTTCTCATTGGGCGATTTATGATTTCCCTGTCATTTTGACCATTGTGCAATTTTGTTTTTTTGTTCAAGTGGAGCGATTTGGTAGCACTTAATCAGAGAACTGACTCAAGCACCAATTATATATTTAGAAAAAGATATGCTTAAGACCACGAATCAATCCCACCCACAAATCACTCTTCGAGAAAATGCCTCAATATTGGGATTGTGTTCATTTTTCTTTACAGGTGTACATTATTATGAGTCGGACTGGATTTTTGAAAAGAAAATTCATTCTTTTAATTAAAATGCTGTTGATATATAATTATCCAGGATTGCAGACGTTGATGCCTTTTTTTCTTTTTTTTTATCACTCATGCCATGTTTAAGCTCTGCGTCTGTGGATTGGCTTATTTGGCAAAATTCCAATAAGGATTTTAGTCTCTTTTTTCATACATAAAATTTGTAATTGTTTACCCTACTTTGTTCCTTTTAGATATGCAAACATTCTGCATAAGCATTATGGCGGACATCATTGTCAGACACAGCTCGGTGTTCAGATACTCATCCAACCCATAACAGATGACGATGTCATTCTGCAGAAACACACGAGCGCTGATGCAAAGAGACATGTGCAGTGATGCATACGACTAAAACACGCAATATGCACACAAGCAAACACACACAGACACGACTTTAGGCCAGACAGTATCATAGAGAGTAATAAGAAACTTGTGTTCATGAGGAGTCGCCTGCTGCTGTACCTGCATACTGTGTGCACAGAGCGAATTTGATTATAATGGAGTACCTAACACTTATCCGTCTTCCAATTTAATTAAATTGCTTGGTTACTATTTCCTATAAATTATTGCGAGGGCCAGAATTCTGTCTAACCCACATTATAAACTGTGGAGGAAAAATATGGCTAATTGACTGAAATAAATCACTCGGACACAGGTCTTGCACTTCATTATGAATGCAACCTTTCAAAGAACATCACCTTGACAAGGTTGACTGAACATCTCAGCTCTTTTGCAGCAGCTGGCCATGCACGTCAGAGGATGTCCCTTACACGCATGCTAAACCGAGACCTGCTCGGAACAAACTAAATGCAGGTTTCTGTTACTAACATATGCTGTGTTCCAGGAAATCAACCAGAGGGATGGATCTAACCTTAAACCACTGCATACACAGCAAATATCCAAGAAATATAACTACTCCTTACAGACATCACAGTCAGGTAGTCTATACTTTAGTATTTTATCACCCAAAGCCAGAGTTCTCACCTGACTTTCATCACCTCAGGCAGCGGCAGAGCTCAGGAGAAGCCAGGTTGCTTCTTAGCACCATTTAAAAAAAAAAAAATGTAACTATAAAATGTTAAGTTGTTGGCATTTTTCCACAGCGCACTGTAAAATGGCTGATCCTAGTTAGTATAATGGCCTGAGCCAGTTAATAGAGATGTACTGCAAACATGCCATGGTATGAGGAGGTTTACTCCGGGGCAGCAGAGCATTTTACTGCTTTTTAAGCGAAGATATAGCCAAGTGATTGTAACTTGGCTCCAGAAGTCCAGTATTTAATTATTAAATATTTCCATAATTGCACTTGCTCTGCACACCACAAGCACATTAAGATCCCAATTATAGACGTGATTATAAACTTTTGTCGACGCAGCGTTGTACCTCAAGGACTCTAACATAGCCAGATTAAAAACAAAAAAAACACCACCATCTCACATTTTCTTTCTTTTGCAGCTTTTCAACTCAGAAGTGCAAGCTGACAACAAGCGCTTTGATTTATCAAATGTTTGTGATTGGGACAAGGAACCTAGAGCCTGCTCACTTTTGTGGAGAATGAAATAAAGCCTCGCCAGCTCTGCAGGTTACATTGGCAGAAAAGCCACACAATTATTTTTGGCTGGCACGACGGTGAGGCGGTAAATACGACACAAGTTTAAAGTTCTGGATGAACAGCTTCTCTTGAACTTCAAAAGCGGAAAATATTTGAATATGGAAATGATTAAAGAGAATATCTTAGAGGTGCTTTTGTTACCTTTCTGAGTATTTAAGAGTGTAAATATAGCCCAAATTAAAGATATCCACTGAAATACTAATTAAAAGTTTAAAGCTACCTCCTCCTCAACTGCATGAAAAAAAAAAAAGGAAAAAAAGAAGAAGCTTGGAACAGAAATCCTAAGTTGTGCTACATCGGCTGCCTCTGCTTAGGGGTCAGGTAGATATTCCAGTAAATGTGGGAGAGAAAGTGAACATGCTGCTCATCTGGTCTCACACCTCGACTGTGTTTATGAGTTAGCTTTGGGTGCATTCTCCGTGAGCATTGCACATGCTGGCCTCCACGGACTACATTTCTCACAACTGGACCGTAGACAGCAGGACGACGGGACTACACACAACCAAACACACGGGAAAACAACAAGGAAAAAAGAAATTCCCAAGTCGGCAGAGCAGCTAAATGTCAAATCTCCCCCTGAAGACAATGTGTGTTTACTGGGCAACACTGTGAAAGTGACAGTAGCCCAAGCAGAAAGGTTAGCGGTGGGGTGAGGTTGTATGCGGGAGACTTCTCAGCAGACTGCACACCTGAGATGAGCTCCCAGAGCCTACAGCAGAGTCAGGCGAGTAATCCTTGCATTTCATCAGATTTATCTCTCCTTTCTTTCATTTCTCTCCTCCTTTTCCATCTGCCCCCTCTTCCCTGATGTCTTTCCAGAGATAGAAAGCAATCTATTAAATGACTGGACTCCCCACAAACTCTGATTGTGTCCAGCATGCTCCAATGCTTATGTGTCGCCCACCATCCCTGAAAACTTGTAATACAAGTTTAACTCCTCAACACGGTACTTCTTTTCTTTTTCTTTTTTAATACCGCACTCCGGTACACTTCATTACATTGAAAAAAAAAACGATCTACTTCAGAGAGAAGAGTTGGACATAATGGCTACGGTGGAAGAATTATGGTAATAATCAAGGCTATAATTAAGAGCCGCAGCCTCTTGCAGTAAAGCAAATTCTGTAAAGGGCAATAGCATATTGCTGTTTTAAACACCTCATCGTGTTCCATCTTTCAGCTTAATAAGACTGAAATCTATCAAGCTTACAATGTACACAGCAAGCAAACAATGATCTCTTGATTGCAATTCAGACCATTATCATTTGTCCAAGTCACCCAAGGATTATACATCTTCACCTGGTAATCCTGCTGCCTTGCTCGGAGTCTGTGGAATAATGAGCTGAAGGGGATGGGCATTACGACTAATGTCTGGTATCGTCATCAATTATCAGTACGTGACATGCATCCATTTAAAACTTTCTCGTTAAGGGAAAAGTCAAACAAGTGTAGATACCAAAAAATTCCGTTAGCTGCAATAGCTGAAATGGTTGTTTTGGATTTCGATGCATATCTCCTGCTGTTTTGGATTCTGAGTTCCCTCCCAGTGGAAATCATACCTTCTCATTAGCGAGAAACATCCAACATTGACCGGCATCCTGTTAACATCTGCTGTGTTTACACTCTGCTTCATTGATAATGTATTACCGCGTTTTCATGGCTGATATAACTCATCGACATCTGACCGGTTAATCCTGCGTGATCAGAAGGCCCCTGAACATGAGTTGCTTCACATTCAAACACCTTTGAGGTGAACCATCCATTCATACTGACTACTATTTTTACACACAAATCAATTAGCTCCCTTTGAACTGAAGTCTGTGGCCTTTCATGCGGGAGAACGACACCGTCTCCAGTCCTGAGACCTTTCCTTAAGATTCACTGCACCATACAAGAGCCCCGAGCTATGCAGTGTCACGTTTCATAGTAAATCTCATTTTGTTTTTCTGTGCATTCCTTAATCTTTCCTACAGGAGTATTTTTAAAAAAAGATTATTAAAAAGTAATGAGGAAAATACAAATTTTCTTTAAAAAAAAAAAAAGATGAAAACAGAGCTGGAGTAACTTCAGCCTACTGTAGTGTGCAGCTTATAAAATATGAATCACAGTGTTGGAGTAAGCTATCAATAATAACCAGCACAAGTCTTCCTCAGCCATGTAAAACAGTGGTTCTCAGTGGCCTCACAGCTCCACCAGATGTGTTTGGAATTGATTTTAGACTGGATTTTATTCAACACTATTGACTGAATCATAGCAGGTTCTTCATCCATTCAGCTTGTGTTCAGGTTTTATTTACCACAACTTAGAATGACAGAAAGATGCTGAATATTACAACCACATGCAAATTATTCTAACAAACTAATTAAAAGGTTCCTGGGTTGTAATTTAACCCTGTAAGTCTATTTTACAGTATATTCTGCATGCTAGCTAGTTTATTTTCCAGACCCCTCGATTGCTGATAAAATGCCTAATTTTACTCAGTGCGATGCTTTTGCTTGTAAATTAATGCTCTTTTGTTGTATTGTAAGTATTACCGAAGTAATAATGGGTAAAACAATTTTCCACTCCCGCGAAAACGGACTTTGTAGTATAGACACAACATAATCTAAATATTTATCTCTTCATCATCACTGCCCTGGTTCGGCCTAAGTAAAAATTACAAGTTAAAATATATTAAAGAATGTCTCCGAAAATGTTTTGCATAATGAAAGAATATTTCAGACGCTAAGTGTTGTTTTTGCTCCATGCCTTGTGAGTAAATAGAGCTGATAAAATTGTCCCAGATTGCCCACGCCAGAGAAATTAATCTGGTGTAAGAATAGCGGCAGAAAGAAACGGACGGGTGGATAACGGAGCGTGAAACGCTGCGGCATTTATTCATCAAAAAAAGAAAAAAAGAAAGAATCAATGTGAACTTAGACAGCATGAGGAGAAAACTGGGTTCTGTATCGTAACCTCACGCAGCAGCAGGTGATCGAAATGAGGAGTCATTACAGTCTCTCATCAAATATTAAATGGTTACATTTCTCAGCAAGCTAACTGAGACTCCGGACGAAACATGCAGACTTTTTGTGTAATAAGGGTGATTAGGAAATTCACATGAACATCTAAGACTAACACTTGCTTCCAGGTGTAAGTCTTCAAATGGGAAATCTGGATGAATGGGGTGTTCTGCTCTCTTTAATCCTTTGCTTCCTTGAATTTGAAAGTGCCACTTTGCCAACCAAGGTGACCACCATCAATTGATAGAGAAAATAAATGAGGTGGAGTGTAAAGTTAGAGAAGTGAATTTCAAATACAGATGCCAGGTATGGTGAAGGAAGGAGAAGAAGAGGATAAGTGGGTATGGAAAGCAGCAGGATGTCAGGGTGGTGCTGTTGGGGGATGGATGGAGAGGATGCTGCGAGACAACAGCGAGGGATGGGGGATGCTGGGAGTGGGAGTGGAGCTCAGTAAAAAAAAAAAACGCAGACAATTACAGTGAAAAGGACAGGTAGAGAGGAAGGGAGGAGAGTGTGGGTTTAGGAGAAGATGGAGGAGGGAGGGAGGCGTGAATTGGATGCCCCCTCTAGCGTGGCAGAGAGCTGGGCGGCTGCTTCGTGGCTACACTGTATCTGTGATTATAGATGTAAGAGCCGGGCTGTCAGGTTCCTGGTCCTGCGACTATGTGCCGCCACTGAGCTTTATCTTGAAATGCCTGTGATTAATGAAGCCAGTGCTGCGTTGTGCACAGAGGAGGTGGACGAGGGATGATCAATCTTAATGAGCTATCCGCCGTCCCTATATTAACTGTGGAGGGGTGGGGGGGGTATAATGTATGGGGCTCCTCTCCTTTAAAATACGATAACGAGGGAGAGAAGGAAAGAGGGCGAGCAGCCCCCCTCACTTATGACACTCTGTCGCTGCTCATCTCACGTTCCCTCTCCTTCCCGCCCCCTCCCTTGTCTGTCTGTTCCCTCCTGAGAGCCGGAGCGGTACTATAAACAGTTAGACATCTCAATAGTAGACATTCTGGGCAAAGTTAAAGAGACAATGTCAGGTAGTGGTTGAGCTATAACTCCACGTGAGCAAATCCATATTAAAAATCAGATGTTTGAGTCAATATCAGTCACTTTGGGCCCTACATGGACTCCAAGGTTACTCTTAAGAATATTACCACGGTGCTGCACATATTCATTTAAGATAATTACTTGCACACACTCACTCACACAGTGATAGGAATATATTTCAACTTCATTAATTATTTGCAACATTCCCAGCTCTTGTGAAGTTCAGCTTGGTTTCCACTACATCTACCTCGAGTGAAAGAATACCATGAGAGGCGCATATTCTCAATTCCATGCATTTCATATTCCACATTAGGCCGGAATCATAATAACCCTAGTTCTGCTCTAGCTCATTCTGATGTGGATCGCGCTCAGATAATCGGCCAGCACAAAACACCGCAGCCACTTAAATTAATTTTACCACCGCTCTTTCCACATCCTTTGATCTGAGTCGGCATAGAGGGAATTCATCTTTTTATTTAAACAAAACCCTAGGAATGAACTCTTGCAGCAGATTCGGTATATTTGTCATGTTCTTTTTGGGTAGTTTTGCATTGAGGACGAGGCAGAGATCCATTGCACTCTATCAAGTAGAGGAGCCGCTGAGACAGAGGGAGAGGAAGAAAAGGGGAGGTTTTAATGAATGCGCTCGCTGTGATTAATGATCTCGGTGCGGCTACCACAAACTGGCTGTGTTTTTAATAACTGGTTTGAACAACCTGTCACGCTAGAGGTGTATTCATGTGACGGAGTCAAATGTATGTATATGCATCGCTGATAATACCCTGAGCTTTATATCTACTCAATACATGTAGCTTCAGAGCGTATAGACGAGTATCTCTGAGCGGACGAACGACCCGCTGAAATGGAATGTAGATGTCCACATCCCCTCTAATAATGCATGATAAAGTAAAAAAGCTTTATATAGATAAAATAAGCACCCCGGCATATAGAGCTTGGCCTTATTAACAGTCTATGTCACTCATTTGGTGCTGTGTTATTGTAATATTGTAGGAATATCGTGCAAACAACCAATAGGCAAGTGGACATTAATACCGCAGTGTTCAATATGCCTGGTTCAAAGTTAAACAAAAAGGAATACATAATTAAAATGTTATTGAAATCCAGATATGAATAAGGCAGATGAAACGGGCACGGCAGAGAAAAGGTGAGGCTGCACTGGATTCAACTTAGCAAAGTACAACACTGATCCTAACTCAGCGAGGCATCTTAATTGCATTCACTAGCAGCTCCAGAGGTGCCCGGCTCCCAGGTGACGGCTGATGCGCTCTGACTGGAATATTAACTTCCTGGGCAGAGAGGACGCAGGCTGTAAGCAGGATGCATGCAACGGTGAAGAACCGCGTCAGTGCATCTGTGTTCAAATCCATGCATGTGATGACCTGTGTCACGTGTTTACTCTTCTACCAATCCGGACGGCAGAAGCCAGTAAGCTGGAAGGAAGCGTTCCGATGGTTCTGACGAGAAACAAGAGGTTAGGAGCGACAAACACGAGCTCGGTGTGGCAGCAGTTGTCCCGAGAAATCCTTCAACTAAATCTTTTAACACATGTGGTGCCGTTCTTTCATTGTTATGCATTTAACGGCAAAAATAGCTTCGCTTTCAGCATCACAGTGTGTACAAACAATCATCTCAGTGCACTCTAAGCTGGAAAACAATTCCAAAAACATCATTGGAGTGGCTGGCATATGTAATGCAGTTGTAACCTCTAAAGCAGACTCAGATATGTGGAAAAGATAACTTCCTTTCAAAATGAATGTGTTTTTCAGCTGCGCGCTGCCTTTAAATGGTGCTCAATCATGTTTGCAGTGGGGCCATCCATCCCTGCTGGGCTACACACTAGCTTCTGCGGGCTGATTTTCATTAACGCAGCCATCGATTTTAATTGCTCGGTCAATAGAAACACACCGGCTCAAATCTCAGTATACCCTATCTTGTTCGCCCCCTCCCAGTGTCTCCTTTTCTCGCCTCCTCCTCTGCCCTCTCCTTTTGTTTTTATTGTCCTTCTTAAAAGCAGGTCAATTGAGCCTCATTTTCGCAATTTGAAAAAAGAAGTGTTGTGATTGCCGTGGATGGAGCTACACATTTGGATGGATAATTTAAGCCTATGGGAGCAGTCGCACTTTGGAGGAACAAAGAAAAAAAAAATAGAAACGTTTAAAACATTTGAAAGGAGGAAGATGGGAAGGAAAATATCTTCCAGGAAGTAGGTTTGGAGTTTGATTCGTACATGGTGACAGGCAGGTATTAAGAAACGCCCCGCTGTGGATGGAGAACACAGGCAGGCAGATCACAGCCTGGTGACTGGAATATCTCAGTAGGTGATGAGGTTAAAGCTGCCTGCAAGCTGTGAATCTTCACACACACATACACAAACAGGCACACCAACGCATGGCATTTATATGGGCATACGCAAACACATATAGAATATACTGTAAACAAAAATTCAGGCAAACACCTACACACACATACACACACAAGAAAACACACGCACACACACACAGGGGCACAGAATTGTTGACGTGCCCACTGAAGCAGAGAGAAGACAAATTGCTGCCTTTGAGGGCAAAGCCAAATCAAACAGAGTGTGATTTCTGTCACTGTGGTGTTTGGCTTCAAGACTGCAAGGCTGACATCTGACAAAACATCAGTGCAGTCACACCCAAGAAGTTGTGCACGCTTGCAGCATTACACACTTTTGCAAGAACACAAGCGCACACACACGCGCAGTGGCTCGTGCATCTGGATTTAAGAGGAAGAGCTCAGTGAAGTCCTCCAGGATCCAGGCGATGGAAAAACCCCAAACCTCCTCTTCCCGTCGGAGCATATGAGCATTCTATCTAGGGGCCAAAGCTTTTTCTTTTTTTTTTAAAAGGCAGGAACACAATGACTGCAGCAGTCGCTTTAGTATTTAAGCAGTTAGTCCGGTAATATGTTCTGACAGCCCTTTATAATAATAATAATAATACATTTAATTTATAATGCACTGAGGTGAGATGCACGAGCCGGATTTCATCACTGCAAGTAAACGTTACAAACTCGTCAATCCCACACCAATCAGCCATAACATTGTAACCACTGACAGGTGAATTCAGAATGACCTGAATGTTGTTTCTGTGACAGCTGCCATGGGGTGTGACACATAAGACATCAAGTGAAGATTTTGTACTGTAAGTTTCTGGGTTTTTGCAAACAGGAGAAATTGGCTTAATCTGAGCGACTTTTAGAAGTGACATATTGTTGTGGCTAGACCACTGGGTCAGGGCTTGTCCAGGGGGCCATTTCAAGAAGTGGGCAGAATAAACTCTGAGTTTATCCCTAAGCTCTGGCTTGACTAAGCCTGAGAGGAGGAATTCCAGAATTCCTGTTTCAGAACCGCTGATCTGAGTTGGTTCCATTAATTCTGCGTTTGTCAACTCTGAGTTAAACTGGTGTACGAGGACAAACAAAAACCATCATCAATGGAGCTCGGATACGGTGATTCACGAAAGCAACTAGTGAGACCGCATCATCATCGCCATTTGAGCAGAAAGTCTTAATGCGCTCACGAGCAGATATTTATAAAAGAAGAGAACGCAACTTGCTCAAAGGAGAAAAAACCGGGGTGGAAAATGAAAATTGCTGCCTGGTGTATTTACTAGTTTTATTGCATTTTCTCTGAATATTGTGTGTGAAAAGGTGGTGGAGTGATATTGAACGGACTTTGATTTTCTAATATTGGCACTAAGCGCATGTGAATTCAGAAGTAATCCTGGGTGGACTTAGAACTCTCAAAGTTTATATTTTATCTGAGAATGCTTTGTGATTCGCCGGCTCCCCCAGGATAAGCCAGAGAGGGTTGTGTGGCGTTAGCGCGGACTGCTGCCACCAATTGATGGATCGCAGATACAGTCATGGGTATACCTCACTTCGTCAGTGGCTCGTTTTCTAGTAGCTTAATTATCAAATATTTACTGATCTTGTAGAAGAAGCTTCCGTTAATAAAATAGGGGGAATGCAAAGACTTTGCTCGGATGTGAGAGACGTCCAGGTAAGAGACGTTTAAGATGTTTGAGAAATACAGTTTGTAAATGGAATGAAAGCAGGTTCAATATGGGTTTCTCCTTCCTCTCCCAATGTCAATCTACGAACATTCACAGAGAGCTTAACGCATCCCGCTTTCTGGAACAGACAACCTAGAGTTTCCCTCCCCTCAGGCTTGACTAAATCAGAGATTCAACTAAGCCGGCTAACTGAAATACCCCTAGAACTAAAGTTTGTTAGAGTCTGCCGTGTTTAGAACCTACAAATCGGCGAACCGGCGACAGCCGTGTTGTCTGATGTCACGGAAGAGCTACTGTTGCAAAAATTGCTCAAAGAGTTAATGTTGCTTCTGATTGAAATGTGCCAGAACACACGGTTCATCACAGAGCTGTTTTGGCGGCGAAAAGGGGGCCAACATAATAGAATTTGGGTGTTATTAATGTTATGGCTAGAAAAAACACCACGCTATTGATCATATTGTAAAAGTCCAATCCAGAATTTACTCATAACGCCTCATTTAATGTAATAATTAATCGCAGTAAAAGTTTCCGCTCCCCGTTCCTGCCACTGTTTGGCTTTTAGCCCAGACTCCCTGCACGAGTTAACTAATGTTCAGTTTGTGGATGTAGCAGGTGCGTATGAGTGATTTAATTACCGATATTAACTATTTTTAAAAGGAGAAACATATCAGGTCTGTCTGTCTGTCTGTCTGTGTGGACATGCTCTGCAGTGGAATCCGATTTGCCAGCCTTCTTTTTCTCATCTCAGCAGTGAGAGGGCTTCACAATCAGTGAACACTGTAGCTGCCTTTCCTTTCTCTTCGCAGAAATAATAGTTTTCTTGTCACGGCAGAAACAGATGAGTGCTAAAATAAAAAAAAAAGAAGCAAAAATAGAAAGAGGGCCCTGGGCAGAGAGGTAAGGACATGGTGGTTTGGCGGCATTGTTGTGATTATAGCTTAAATTCGAAGGTCTCCTGTCTGTGCCACTACAGAAGCTCCTAAAGAGGTGTTATACAAAAATTTGAGACAGAGTGTCTAGTCAGTTATTAGATAGTAGGGATGACAAATAGATACTTATTTGCTTCACAGGAGCCCCTTCAGGATTTTAAATGTGCATAATGTATTGAAATGGAGAATGCTGTTTTACCACGTCTCTTTTTAGAACAGCAAACTGTAATAATACCTGAATATATTGAATTAATCAAAAGAAGAACTGAACTTTCCCGAGCTGTTAAATGGAGTGATATACAATGGATACTGTAATTCCAATTAATTGTTAGGAGAAGGCCAATGAATTTTGACTTGTGCATTGTTAATGGATTGCGATTGCAAAGACGGGCTCATTCGATGGAGGACGGACTAAGCCCATCTAATTATCTATTTCCAATTTGACCCAATCTCATTTCAATGTATTGCAGACGGCCCACAAAATAATTGCTTTTTTGCAATCTACAAGTTCATTTGCACACATCTTATTGATCAAAATCAGTCAGGAAAAAGAAAACAATCTAAACCTAAATTAAAAGCTTCATTAAATGTGAAAATTGGTTGGGGAATTGTGAACATCTGTTTGCTGCGTCCTGCGTCATAAACTCCAAGGTTAAACCAAACACCAATTTACGGCTTGCAGACTCAGACATGAGTCGGAACTATGAAGCGCCTCCGCAAAGCACGCTCAAGTCAACAAGGCTCCCAAACTATTTCAAGAGTCGAGTGAGGACAGGGACTTCTCTTGTCGTCATGTTTGTGTGTCCTTGAGAGAAATGCCACTTTGAGCAATGAAAAGGTACCTCTGATATACTTTGAACCAATTTCAAAGCACAACAGTAGAGATTCTACAGTTGTATAGTGATTTGAGATGAATACAATGTTGTTGATTTTTAAAGAATCAACTACAGGCAGGATTACAAGACTTTGGACCCAGCCATCTTGCTGTTGCTTCGGGTGCACCTCCATTCTCTGTAACCTTGGAGCAGCTTTGAAGTGAAGTTGCAATTAAACAACCCCTTTTCTTTTATTTTTGCAGGCTTGTTTATGACTGTCGGCATCAGACAAAGAAAAAAAGGCCGATCTGTTTTACTTCAGCACGACCCTACCTAAGGGGAGGTCACAAATAAGCTAGAAAATTTTTAATTCACTAGCTGACAATCTGCCTAGCTTTCATCCACTTCAATCCTTGGCTTGTTCTGCCTTCACTTAGCTGTTCCATATGTGGAAATAAAAGCGATTGTAATGTAAACTTTCTCCTGTGCAGCTGTCTTTGCTTACCTTTAGGATGTCCTGGGTCACTGAACTCGTACTTCCCCATCCCGACAGTCCGCAGCATTTGCAGGTCATTATGACCATCCTGATTGTCTGCAGCAGAGGACGGGTCCTGCCCCACTGCTGCTGCCTGTCCATTGGTCAGAGGCAGGGTGGGGGGGTGGATGAGGCCTGAGTGAGAGGTCATGTGGCCATTGCCCATCACACTGTGAGGGTTTGGATGAACCACATGGTTGGCTTGGGCTGTGAGGGCAGACGGTGCAACTGTGGGCTGTGCAGAGGGGTATTGTGGTTGGTTGGGCATGCTCAACACCATAGAGGGAGGATGCTGGGTGGACTGGAAGTGGGCGGTCATGAGTGGGTGTTGCGGGAGCATCGGTGTCTGGATGGATGGGGTCACTCCTATGATAGGTGACGTCATAGTCACGCTGTGGTTGTAGGAGGGCGGTTGGGGGAGGGCGTAAGTGTGGGGCAGGAGGCTGGGCTGGCTCACGGCTGCCACTGGTGTAGCCCAGGTCGGACCTGGAACAGACAGGAGCGCAGCAAGGGAGATTAATCGACTGGAAAACAAGACTTATGCCATAACACTTTGCAACGACAAAAAAAGATTATTGTATTATAAGTCTGCTGACTGATTTGTTGGACCTTGACGAGCTGGAGGCAAAGACAAACACATGAGCAGAACACTGATTTAAGTCTGGCTTTAGATGATCAAAGAGAGAGAGAAAAAACACGTAGAAGACAGATTCCAACCTCCAGCTTGGTTCTGTTCCTAAATTTGCTCCTAAAGCTCATACAAGATTGTTTTGACGTGAGACTTCATGTAAGGATTCGAACTGAAATCGTATCGGTTAGTCCACCGGGTCGGAATATCTCCAAAACTGCAGGTCTTGTGGGTATTCCCAGTCTGCAGTGGTTGGTACCTACCACAAGCGGACGAAGGAGAGATGCACTGATTGCAATTTTCTCGACCGAATACCGATTTTTAATAAGTCCGACCAGCTGAAACTGATTTCGGTCTGATTTCATTAAAGTTTTAAAATCATGATAAGTAATGTATTTTAAGTGCTCTGATTTTGAAGGATTACAGTGTAAGAAAGGCGTGTCTGCATTGTGTATTCGTGTTCTGACCTGTTGAAATTGATGTACCCTCCGTCCTCCCCGCCGTACAAACTTTAAAAGCCTCATTCAGTCCATTATGTGATATGTTTGCTTTGTTCATGGACTTAAGGGCTCCGGGCTCTGCAATCTCACTAGAATTAGCGGCTTTGCTAACTTTAACTTCTTGAAACTTGCTGCGTTACTCGGGGTGATTCAATTTGAACTGTTGTGCTGAACATTTTCGGGGTTAGTCCCCCCCAGCTTATTTTGTCCTTACTGATGTTACAAATTGTGAGCTTTGTGTTTTCTGGTTTACTCGTGTGTGTTTAGATAACGAGTTGTTTGCCCGTGTTATCCTATCCCACAGCAGAGCAGCTGTAGCACAACTAGCTGACAATCTTAATGCTGGTTCTGATTCAAACTTTAAACTTTTTGGACAGCAAATGGGGACCTACATAATGCGAGGCAAGGGAATTTAATGTTATGGCTGAGTGGTTCACAGACATGAATCCAGGATCAACACTATAATGAGAATGACAGATACATTTTGCAATGGGATGAACAAATTATTTTCTAAATGAGAAAGCACACCCGCTCATTGCAGTTGACACAATTATCTGCATAGGAGTCTGTGTTTACAAGGACACTCAGAATCATTTCTGTTCCCTGAGGCATTACACGCTGAGGCAGTTTTGAGAGACTCTGCCATATTGGGCCTGTACTCTACCTCCATTCCTCACTCATTTCCTCCCACTTCTTCATCGCTAGCATTGTTTTGCCATGGTCCAAGCTCCAAAAATAGCCTGTCTGTATGCCAGGGGACCACAGGTAAAATCACAGCATGCAAAAAGCAAAAGAAAAGAGAAAGGAAGCCCACATTATTCATGATGCTTGTCCTGCTGCTGATTTAATAGTCTGGATGGAATGGGACGGTGCGATAATCACAGAGAACAAGAAGAGAAGAAAGAAAGATGGGGGGAATAGAGGACTCCAGAGGAGAGGCCAGTTAGGTTTGCGATCAGACATCTCCATGAGATGATTGGGACCAAGACTTTACTTCCTGTCCCCCTTTTGTTGTTCATGTTGATAAAAGGAATCCAATCCAATGGTGGGGTTTAATAGTTCCATTTTCTTTTTATCACGACCCACCATTGACTTGAATTCATAGACCTAACTTGCAAAGTTAAACAAAACGAAGCACATCCAATATTCTCTTATGAATTAAATAGCCGAGAATGATGTCGTCTCAGAATCCTCTGAATTAAAATTTGCAACATTGCTCTTTTTTTTCTTCTCACTTTGGCATTAAAAATAAAGGAACTTTCACAGAAAAAAGAACTACAGTTGTTTTTCTCAAAGACACTTTTTCTAACACGGTGAAGTTTCTGCTGTTAGAAGTCATTGATTAATTCGTGCACAGTTGGCAGAGAACTTTCTGGCAACACAGTCCAGTGAAGTGTGGGAAAGGGCTGGCCTTCGTGCAAATGTCAGTCACAGTTTGGAATAGAGCACACATGAGAATCAATATGCGACACTATTTTCTGATTTGAGTGTCGTATGTGAAAGCATGCGAGCCGGTGTCATCTCACTGTCCTCACGCTTAACTCCGGGCTACAGTGTGGGCGTGTTTGCTGTGGCAGTGGAGGAAGTCTCATTCACAGAGCGCTTCATTGGCCAACCCAAGCGGTTCCTCAATGCACAGCAGGCGTCTATGACCACACAGCAGAGAGGGCTCACCATCGCATGAAATCCACCATCGCGGAGAAAGAGCTCCATTAACTCCTGTCACACTGGTTCTCAAAGCTATAGCTATTCAGCATTAATGTAGACCTCTAAATATTCCTCTAGGGTTAGGGTTAGGGTTAGGGGGCTGATCAATGTAGAAGCATCTTTAGTATATGCCTTGACCATGATTAATGTATGATTTAGTAAATGTATACTTGTTACTGACTAACCCTGACATGATACACTTTAAATGTTTGAAAACAATTTTTTGTCATCATGCATTAAGAATTTAACAGCAATTGAACAGAGTCAATTTAATTTTGCAGGCTCCGTTTTCCATTTACTTCTTGAAATTTGCTTTCAGCTGGATGGATGCGACGCTTCATCCACAAATTTAGTTTGTAATTCAATATTCAAAGCTCCCGGTCAAAATGACAGCGTTTAACAATTGCTTTAAACATAAGAATCATTTATATACAATTTCAAATGGATTTTTATACAACTTATTAGAGTGAAATCATTTCAGGAATATTCATTGCAAATATTTTTCAAATTTCTCATGCAGGACCACAAAGTGCCTCTGGTGGTACAAAAGAACATTATCCTATCACAACTGCATCCTCTTGGACGAATAATCAAACTCTTTAATTATTAATGAAAGATCCAATCTATATGTATATATGCAGATTCTAATTAGGAAGATGTAGTGGCGTAGCATGTTGTTTGTGCTTCAGCAGAGTAGCATATGTCTACAATTTGAATTTGCTGATCTTGAATTTCCAGTGGAACAAGCTCTGTGCCAGTATTTTTCTCAAATGAGGCACATTTGTGATGAGCAGGAGGCACAGACCAGCAGAGCAACGCAAGGAAATTAACTGCTCGAGGGCAGAGCCATTCATGGTGAGTTCATTACAATATGAGTAAAAAAAAAAAAAATCTAACATTGGCTTAAAACCATTTAATGTGTCTTTGCAGCGAGCTGCTGTGTCGCTACCGCTCTGTTTTAAAGGGGCATGAGTAGAATGAGGTTGACATCTAAATTAGACCTGGTGGAGATCATTTGGAGGACTTTCTCTACATGGGTTTAATTTAAACTAAACCGGCTTAATGTCACAATAACATTGCATGTCAATGGGGCCGGCCGGAGCGGCTCGGGTGGAGCAAACACTGTGAGATAGTGGACTGTGTGTATACATACATCTGCTGCATGTAAGCGTGATGATTGTGTAAAACTTACATTCATGTAAATTCACATCAGGAGGAACCAGTGGATGTGCAAATGTGTTTGTATAGTAGATATGCATGCCTGTGTTGGAAAATGCTGTGCTTGCTATTCATTACCGGTGGGCTCGCTGTCTCTGTGTTGCTTCGCAGGAGGCTCATCTGTATCCCAGGGTGTGAGCTGGTTGATAGGTGTCTGTCCCCACCTAACTCCCGGAGCAAGCAGCAGTCCTGGGGCCTGGCTGTCTCCGGGAGACAAACCGGAGACCTGCAACACAGCAATGAGAAACAACATCTCTGATTAGATCATCTCGTGAGAAAAGACCCAAAGAAATATGTAAGAATTAAAACCTAACCATACTTCATATCATGCAGCTTGAAATCCTTTTTTTTTTTTAAACTATGGCATGAATATGAAATTAATTTTATACCTCGAATGAATAAATCACTGGCATCAAATGGTTTCTTTTAAGGTCTCGGAGTGAGCACGGCACACAATTAGTGGATTACAGGCTATATTAAATGGAAACAAGGGAAATAAAAATGTTGTTGGGTCTCAGGGGTCTTTACAGAGAGACTGATATTTTTTGTCTTTAAATACCAATAACTATGAACTCTCTAGTGTGAGCTATATTCACATTCACGTTCAACCCCGAGACTTGGTATATCGTTATTTTCCAATGAATTAAACATTGTGTTCAGTCAATTGGGAAAGTATAAATTCTGAACCCAAATAAAACAAATAGAGCAAACAGACAGCAATCCTTTGGGATGAATGAAAGAAAAGAAAAATGTAATTTCACAAAAGAAAATGAAAAGCTAGGCGACGATGTGTGTCTGGGGCAAATCCAGTGGAAACACAACACAGCCAATGACGGAGTCTAAGGCTATCTTCGCAGCCACATCTCTAATATTTTACTCTAAGGGAGTAAGAATTGTTATCAGGCCAGCTCAGGCTGATGAAAACACAGGGTCAATCACCACTGGACCCCTGAGCAATATTCGCCTCTCCCTATCTGTCGTTTGGACGCTTGGTCTGACAACCAGGCAGAGTGAGCGCAGAGCCAAGCCTGATTCCCCTCCTCACCCCAGCCAGCCGCTGGAGTTAATAGAAAGGACCTGGTCACCAGGCCCCTCCCGCGTCCTTCCTGGCTGATCCCCTCCATCCCTCAATTCCATTATCCTCCCTGACCCGGCATCCACTTCATCAAGCACGCCATCATGCATGCCAACAGTTGCATCGACAGAACCCTGCCTGAGTGCGGGGCTGACCGCATCGTGGCAAAGCGCTCTCCAAATAAGCTGGTTCACGGTGAATTACTGTGCAGCTTTATATATCGGATCAATTCCATTCCAAGGTAATTTACCTTCCCTGCTTTAAAATGAATTTATCACAGCTTCACAGATTATTTAACCCTCAAAGACGTTATATTGTATTAATTAAACACAACTTCTGCTCTAAACAACTATGTATTATAGCAAATAACTTCTATAAGTGTCACTTACTTGATAAATTTATACTGAAACTTATCTGACAGAGTGTAAGTGCTCGGAGCAAATGGAGAAAAAAACAGTAAAGGGAAACATCTGAAGGCGTAGTAGGAAAAAAATGAGTGATTGAGTGAGACAATGAAGCTGGGTTTGGGGGGAAGAGAGGCTGTCAGGTCTTTTTGTCCAGCTCAACCTGTCGACTTCAGACAAGAGAAAACTGAAATGGTTTACTCAGGAGAATGCCCAAAGCGCTCAATTTCATCTGAAGAGTCAGGGAGGGAAAATTCAGACCATTTTCAAGGTGAGAAGTTGCTTTCTATCGCCCACTATTTGTTTTAATGAGAGTTTTTTCCCCTCCACTCGGAGATCTTTACTGTATTTCTCTCCAGCCATGCTTTACCTTCCCCTCCATACAGGCAACTCCTCATTAACTCGCAACATTGACTCTTTTACTTTCCTTTAGCACTCAACCTGTTTCATAATATTTTCTCATTAATACACCCATCCGTTTACCAAAACAGATAAAAAAAAAAAAAAGGAAAATCTCTTCTACTGAGAAGCTATCCATCTGTCACACCTTTAATGCACAAGGGACATCGAAAAAAATAAAGGTTCTTAGTCAGCGCCATCACAATGACAGCATACCAGGTAGACTCAAGAACAATCCTGACTAGAAAATGATCAAGGTGAGATAGAAATACACACAGACACATACACAATGGAAGCTCAAGCTTGTATGCAAACTCACAAGCACACGCAAGCGCACACACACACATGCAAAACAGGAGATATAAGACAGGTTGTTTATTAAGACAGCAGACTTTCTGCAGGTAGGCAAGAAGACACTGAGACAGTGCCTGCCATTTTTGCAGAATTTCATACGCTCTTCCTATTTTCAGTACCCTCCTCCCTAGTCGCCCATTATCACCGGGCAGCAGATGGTTTCCTCTGACTCGACAAAAACCATGTTGGGAGCAGAGGAGGGAAGCCAGATAAATAATTTTCGAGTTGTGCCAAGACATTCTGTGTTTGTTGTCATGCAGGCTGGGGGAAGGTTATTCTGTACCGAAAGCTTCATCGGTGCCTATGGACCCCATACTGGAAGTGTGGAGTACGGCACACATGCATAACTACACCCTCTGATCTGGATACGTTAGATAACAGGATCTACACAGCTTAACTTTGAGTTTGACGTCTGCACATAATCCACAAAAGTCAATACAATATGTGCAGGAGGAAGGTGACTTTCATTACTCATTCATTTGTCAAATACTTTGCGAATTAATTGCAGGGACAACTGATGAATTTGTCCATTGTGTGACTTACCGGCACTCTGGAGAAAATATAACACATGATAATGAAAAGTAAAATTATAATATATTACCTCTCATTATGATTTTTCAGGCACACTATTACGTTGATTATGATAGCAGTCATTATCACGTACAATATAATGACATGCAATCATATGCAATATTACTTCAAAGTATTTTTATCATGTGCATTAGTATGCTCAGCTCATTAACATATTCATATTCTTATACAGTGGTTTGCACTGCACATATTTTCACGCTCTATTGTCTTGACTAAATGATTGTATAGCTTTGTAAATGTAATTTTGATCTCTGGCACAAGAATTTCCTTTTGGTTTAATAAGGTTTTATCTTTAAATGATCTGCAATTAAGTGAAATTGCAAAGCGCTGACACTGGGCAGGCCACTTTTATTACCCCAAAAGAGGAGGACGCTCTGCAGGATTCAGCAAATTATGTCTAGCGATGTCTACGAACAAAATCAAATATTACATTATTTATTATCATGTACCCTTCGTAAACACTTTTATTCAATTTTTTTATTTTATTTTGTCGCCAAATACTACATTTTAAAAGATTACATTCGAGCACATCTTGAGACGATGACGTGATTCTGCTTCGCCCTCAACTGGTTGTTACTAAATAATGAATGCATCATGCAGTATATCGCAATGAAATGTGCTGCTGACAGCTACATTAGCGAGCTCTCCTGCCGATGCCAACGGTAATCATTTGTTTGATTTGATTGTTGTTGTTAGTAATATAAGAGCTGGTAGTTGCTTTTTAGGAATACCATAAGAATAAAATGACCCACTGCACAACATAATCTCAAATGGTGGACAAGTGAACATCCGACTTATGGCTGCGCTTGTGGACGGACTAACCAGACGAGAACAGGACAGATAGCCACCCTAGCTGACACGCAATAGACATGAGCAAGTATGGTGGGCGTCATGTTGGTAGTTCAGCTAAGATTACGTTTCCACACATGCCCAGTGTTTTTCGCAGAGAAAATTAAAACAAAGAATTGACTACTGTTATTAATCCTGGTATGGGGAATGGGTATGTGGAATGCCGAACAGACCATCTTTGGTTTATTTTGTTTGTTTTGCGGATAAAGTAGAAAATTTAGGGATTTCTCTTACTGAGATAAGATATTTCCAAAGATTGAGAGGCAGTACAGGCTAAACAGACGTGTGAGATTCAGCCTTGGAAGAAGTATGCACTCAACTGAGTTCCATTCCTGTATGCTGCACAGACTAGACATTGTTGGGTACTGAGAATCGTTCCATGTTCATTACACTGAAATAAGTCCAAAGGCTGGTATGAGTAATTAAAAAGGAACATTCACATATTGGCAATACATGATAATTATATGTAAAAAGTTTCACATCAACCTTCAACTGAACTTTTAATGTGAAACCTAAGAAATTGAACACATCGCACATCTCCTCAAACCACTTCCTGTAAACGGTTATCCTCAGGACCATATTCCTGCATGGGTCAACACAACCCCCAGCACTGGTCTCTCTCTTATTTCTTTTTGCTCTTCTGGCTGTCTGAACTCTGGGAAGGGGTCTACTTAACATGTAGTCAGCATGGAGCAAATGCAAATACTCCGTCCTTAAGGCAACGATGTGAAAGCTTGCCAAGGATTCCTGGTTTGCTGAGTCAGCATCAAGAGTAATTAAGTTTATTTAGTGGCAGCAACAACACGGGAGAGTCTGCCAACTAACTTTACGAGCTAAAGCTAGAAAGAAAGTCAGTGACTTGCACCATCAGAACGCTGCACAACAATGACTGCATTCAACTACCCCCTTAACCCAGGTTCGTTAACAACGAATGGAATTACCGGCTAACAATGTGGGCACGACAAAACCCCACAATGCCTTACTTTATGGTCTTGTAATTGTATTGATTTGGTTTTTACACAAGCTTTACTGAAGGGATTTTTTTAATACTTATGTTATTAGTTCCACCATAAGTTGCTTCACACAAGCATTCAGACATGGAGAAAAATGAACCGTTGTGTTTCTAAAAAGGAACTATTATCCTACTAGGTCCACACAAATCTTTCACATCACCCCTTAATATAGTCACACAAATGGCGAGGGTATTCGACTAACTCGTATGTGTCGTGCTTTGTAATTAGCTGTTTAATTTTCATATTGTTTACTGATTGCTTCTCCACTCTGATTGTGAAAACCTGCTTCTTGTTAAAACCCTTCCTCCCAGTGTATTTAAGCTGTGCTCTCCTCTCCACCTGTGCCAGATCGTGTTGTTCCCTTGTGCCAACCTTTCCAGCCTGATTCTTCGTGTTCCTTGTGATTTACCGTTCTGACCTCTGCACGTGTACCAAACCTTGTATTTTGTCTCCCCCCTTGATTATTGTTTGCTTGCCTTTACATAGTAAAGAGTTGATTCACCAGACGTTGTGGAAGTCGTGCTTTTGGATCCTAATTGTGGTGCCAGCGTGACAATATGCTCACCTGTGCATGCATAAATACACAGCCACCCACATCATGCGCACACACTAACAAACTAATTTCAATCAGAGAAGACAAGATTAAAGAAAATATGAATAATTGATTACAAAAGACGATGTGTGATAGTTGGTCAATTAGACAATCTTTGGCGCTAAGAAGAATGTAATCGAAAGAGTCTATATATTGTATATCCCTTTAGGAGTCTGGATAATGCTGGTGGTGGTGGCTGATGACTCTGCTGAGGCTGATTTATAATGGGTTTAATGGACCTGCAAGGACTAGGCTGAGGTGGGGGGGTGGAGAACTAGATGAATGGAAAGTCATATTTGTAGACAGCAGTTGATGGTGAATGGCTAATCATGCAGGTGTGACACGGTGATTGGAAGGATGAGTATGCCTGTATGAGATCAGCTGATATCAATTGATGAACAAGAGTCAAACTTAAGGCAACCACTACTATGAAAAACTCCAAACCATTCCAACCTCTTCTTGTTGCTGATTAATTGTTAATTGTTTAGCTTCAGTTAATTCTGAAAATAGTTCAAAACACTTCATACCGAGTCCAAAAGGTTTCTACACAATTATTATTTTGGTCTGAACAACAGTTCCAAATCAAATTATATTCAGTAAACAACCAGATAAGAAAAAGGGGCAATCCTCACATTAGAGGGCGTTACCGCTCAAATAATATTCAATAATCAACTGTTTCAGGTGTAATGAATTAAAGTGTGTACAAATTATGAATTTGAGAAAATGTTAGTTTTCTGCACAATGCTGTCATTCATATGAGTAAACCATCCATTTCCATTTGAGCCCCCCTGCAAAGCCTTTCTATAAATTTGAAACAGTATTCCATCTGCTTCATCTGCACACAGATACAAATTAGCGCCCGCATGCCTGCACAGCAAAGCCAGAAGGATCTTTTTCTCAAACCTCTGAATGTTGCAGGCATGTCAAAGTCAATGTGTTGAAGAGAGAAAGATAAAGTCAAAACGCATCAGGCCTAATATATACTTCTCCTACTTTGTCTGGGAAGCGGAGACAGAAGTCTGATACGGGAAGGAGAACCAGCCATTTTCTCGGACATGGTGAACAGCGATGTCTGCCATTACGTGTTCCCTACTATCTCACAATCGGCAGCAGCATTAATGTGCCGACCAGAAATCCTTACCACAGTCCACAATGTGCTGTACCCACATGTAGCAGGGGCCTCATGGTGATCCGGGCTTTACCTGCATCGAATCATCAGAAGCATCCACATCAAAATAAACAGAGCATATCTCTATCATATCTGATGTTTTCCTTTGAATTTCCTTTGAGTCAGTCGTCGTCTGTGTGAGAAGTGCACATGTTCAATCTGGACCTCTTGTATTTTGAAACTTCTATGGAATTACAAAACATGTCTTGCTGGAAAATATAAGGAATTAAAACCCTTATTTTGGTAAGCTGATGTCGTCATACAGGATTGCAAAGCAGATTTTGGCTTTTTTTTCATCTCCAGTTTTAAGGATTTCAAATCCAAGTCTTACATCTGATGAGGTTGGTATGAATGTATTGATGACACAGGCTAGGACAACAGGCTGTGACAGAAACTACAAACATTGGTCGTACCAGCTCTTTTTACTTATTGTGCTTGTGGTAAAGTCGTATTTCTGCACCTTGACATGCAGTGATGCCATCCAGTAAGAAGATGGCTTTTGTTTCCCCGGAGAAATTACTTTATTGCTCGACTCGAGGAGAAATATCAAGAGCGAGTGAGAAGATGAGTCCGTCCATAACGCCGCGGTCCCATCGGGGTAAACAACGTTACAGCACACACTGATCAAATCAACTAACTGCTATGAGATTTAATAACAGGTCTGGATGAAAAAAGGGGAACTGAAGTGAGAGAAGCTGGTCTTGAAGAAAGAAAAGAAAGAACAGGCACACAAACACTCACACGGAGAGGGTTGGTAACAATACCAGACTGAAAAGCTTATCTTGTGAAATGTCATTAACACAACTGCCGGACACAATGAGAGTGGGTCAGTGGGACACCGGCTGATTATGTTCCACCTTTTAAGGTTCAGTCTTCCTCTGGTAGGAAAGCTTTCTGCATACAAGAGGAAAATAGCCTCAGTCATGGGGGAGGCTCGATATCCCGAACATGGTAATGCAGCTAACATGGTAATAAGGTCTGTTAATGTGCAGTTGTTATCTTGATAGGTTTATCAGATAATCTATTCCAAAACGGATGGACCAGGAATGCTCCTGAATTTCCGGTGGTCCCGTGCGTAGCTGCCATTATGGTTTTAATTTAAATTCGTCTGAGAGACTACAGCGCTGCAATCAGCGGGCTTCCCCTAGGGGAGATTCAAAAATTCATTTATAATCAAGATTTCAATAACATTGGTCACTGTGCCTTGCAATATCACATCAACCAGCAAATAATGATACATCGTAATTTCACCCCATGAACAAATCATAAAAAAACAGTATGTTCGGACAAGGAAATGGAATCCAGACCCCGACAAAATGGCTTTTTCTTCCCTTTGGCAAAGTGTAGACAGATACAGTGAATTTAGCTGAAATGTGGAGGGGGATGGAAATAATGGCTTTCCTCAGAGAAAAACAGCAGAAGAAAAGCAGTGAAGGAAGGAGTGAAAGATTGAGAAGCACAGTTAGGCAAATCCATCAATCATGTAGTCTTGTATGATTGCCTTTGACAGATCATTTTCAATTTTTCGAAAATAGAGAGGGGGGAAAAAAACAAATTTTTTTGCCTCCCACTCGGTCCAAAAGCTCCAACCCAGTGTAGTTTGAATCTGACCAGAAGCCCTTAGGAGTACAAAAGCACGTGCAGAAACTCGTTTCTTTTTTCTAGCACTATTCACTTACTGTATAAAGGTATCTCTTCCCAGACGATGTGCTGACACCTAAATGTGCAGAAGATTTGTTCTGGGCTTCCGTCATTATCGGGCTGAATGCCGGAGCCGAACCGTGGTGCGGCTGTGTCCAATCTATAAGACTGGAATATAGCGCAACATCGACCGGGTAAACAAAGAGACTACTGCACGATTTTCGGTCGCCATCTTAAAATGGAGTGGTGCTTATTCAGTAAGAAGGCTGACTGCTGAAGAGATTGAGAGGAATCCACGTAAGGGTTCTATTCTGCTGTGTATGAAACATCGGCGATTGATTTGATAGATCAAATGGTTTGTGGAAAATGTATTACATATTTAAAGCAAATAGAAAAGACCATGCCATGTTTCTGTTTCTGTTGTTTAGTTGTTAGTAAGATTATTTTTGTCAGTTAAGGGTTGTGTTTCCTGTATTATTTTGAAGGTTTAATTCTGTTTTTTCCTTCTTTAGGCTCTCAGTGGTTTCCACCTGTTTTACTATTTTAGATTCACTGTCTTCCAGTTCCTTTCGCCTTTCCTCTCTGTATGTATGTTTGTGTGTGAATTCTGATTCCCAGTAACTCCTCTCTGATTGTAGAATGTTGTCCCATATCCCCCGCCTTCACCTGTTCCTTATTTGTCTTGTCACTCTGTATATTCAAGTCAGTGTCCTCCTCCATCGTATTTCCCTGCAGCACTCTTAGTGTAAGTTTTTATTTTCAGAGACCCTTTTTTTTAGGGCAAAATTATAACATTTCACACAGAGTTTGAATATTTCATGGAAAATTGGAATAGCTAATACCTTATATGGCCCTTTTAGAAGGATAGATTAATTACTGTAGCTAAATCGGTATTACAGCTCTAACATATGACTAACTCACTGTGGTATATATAGAATGTTTGGAATATCACTGGAAATCAATACTTGTCTTACAATACTTGTCGAGTCTATGAACTTGCGTTTTTTTCTCTACTATTGTCCGGAATCAGAAAATAGAACGCTGTTAAGATAAAAAATATTAAGTACAAAGAAAATCTGAAAGACTGTTATAAATCTAATAGACACAAGGTGTCTATTTACTTTTGGGCCTTTATTCAAAAAGCTAAACATACATATACATAAATGTTTGTTTCCTTAAATTTCTTACTATATATTAAGATCATTTTTCACTTTCATTTATATAATGTATGTTGATCATAACTGTCAGATGTTTATTTATTTTAAGAATGTCGACCCTTTAAATAACATATTAGCCCTTTGAGATTTGATCCAAATGTAAAGCGCATTATAAATTAAATGTATTATTATTATTATTATTATATAACATTTACTTAGATAATGCTTCATTTATTGCATGAAAAAAATAGAAGAAAAAAAAAACCTCCTTCCCTCACTAAACTGTAATTGGATATATTGTTTGCAATCACCAAAATGAATATTCAACACCTTACGTCTTAATTACAGGAATATAGTTTAAATCACGCAAATCTACAGTCTACATTGATGTAGTATCTCAATGAAAATGTCTGGTCGTTGAATATTTTTGTCTGGCAAGTCATGGACAAAAACCAGAGCTGATCCTACAGAAGCCAACACTTAACGCTGAGCCCCAGCGGAACAACAGTCTAACATAAAGAAAAAACACAACACGGGTGCCTGGTGGGTATATATGCTATTGACGCACCAGAGAAAGAGCTACAGTAACTGATTCTATGATTTCAAGCCCTGGGTCAAACGACTGAAGGGGAACGGACTTCACTTCCACTGAAATTCCAACTAAGACGCAACGACAGCTTGGCAAGATTCTGGCTCGGCGCACACGGAGAGAGAAGCGTGCTCGCAGGGGCGAGGCAGACGAGCTTCAGTGGAACAGCCGGGATGGAAGCTGCGCCTAATATCCCATGAGTGCTCAGAGGTTGCAGCGTTTGCCCTCCAAATCCTACATCTCCCCCGCTCTTATTTAGCTCTCTGTCCTCTTGCACAAAGCGTAAGGGACCGGCTGCTAAATGCTTTATCTGTGGGACTAAGAACTTGGAGATGTGAGCTTCCTTATGTCATGGTTAAAAACCCCAACAGGAGTGGGTCGGGGTATTGTTGCCCTTTGTTGGCACTGGCCGGGACCGGAGAGACAAAGGCCTCCAGCAAACCATGACCCTGCCTTATATGCGTTGAATGTTTAGGGAACTAAATTTCCACTGCCTGTCACAGTAGCAGCCTCGGAGGCCAAGAGATGACTCTGTAGCTCTTGTCTAGAGTTGATATTGAGTGAAAATGACAATAAGTGTGGCGCTGTATATGTGTGTGTGCACAAAGTGCTTATGTGGTTGTGATATATAGGCATTAACAGGCAAACAGCCACTTAGTGATAAAGGACACATTTAATTTATATTGATATTACTATATGGAGGGAGAGAATATCTACCTTGTCAATAGTGCAGCGTTGTGGTTTTTTAAGTGCTTTCTACAAGGTATTCAATGTGCCACGGTCGCTATGACTGGGATATTATGACACACAAACCGGATGACCATGTGGAAATGCGGCAAAATGCAGCACATGTTTGTTGCACATGTCCACATTCACACAGCAGCCCAAGCTCTTAAACCTGCATACGTTTGGAACAAAATCATTTTCATTACCACACATACATTTATCTCTGACCTGAGGCCAAAAGTGACAGCATATTTCTCTAATGCAGTGGCAATTCATCCAGTTGATATTACAGAAAGTAAAGCATGTGTTAATGGGTGCTATGTTGGCAATATGCTATTGTAGCAGTGAAACTTTTGAAACTTTTTTCATTTCAGATGGCCAAGGACGGCTAAGCCTCCACATTGCAGAGAGTCATAGACATATTTATCTTCAATAAGGCTGAAGAAACTATATTGTGCAGCTCAGTCTACACAGCAGGGCTTTTGTCCTCTCCTGTGCTGTTTTTAGTTCACTTGGTCACAGCCTCACACCGCCACTCATTACTCAAAGCAAGGACCTCTGACCGATGTCATCATGGTTATGTCAGTTAATTTGATTAATGCTTCCCTCAATGTGTGTGCTCGTGCAGAATACTAGGTCATGTACAGTCACGTGCCTCGGTCCTAAACTAAGGTGCACCTAAATTGGCTTGGCTGACATGAGATAACAGTAAGCACAGGTCCATATTCCCCCTGCCTCTGTTTCTCAAATAATCATTAAAACCAACTGTCTCATACTGCCGTCTAAAGCCATCAATGACCCCGACACCGCTTCACCTTGCTGTCCTTCCTGAGAACACTTTGCTGGTTCTAAACACATCAGACTGAGAACATTCAACAAGACCTGCAGATCTGAAGATGCTTCGATTAAACCAACTTGTCCTACGCTTCGTTCCCTTGGAAATGATTAGTGGTACGTAACGCACCAAATTTGGTCTAAATCGGACTAGCTGGTGAGAAATTATGTCCCATAAACCATTGGAGGTAAAGCGTCACCTAGTGGCGGAAAGATGCAGCTGACCTGTCCCAAAGTCAATCCCGTTCTTCCTCACACTAAGGTCTATTGTGTCATGTAATTTAAAAATGATCACAGCCATAAAAAATGGATTTTAAAAAGAAAACCGACTTACAATGAATACAAATGGAACCATATAAAGTTAAATATTCCTCCTGTGGAGAGCCTGTGGTTGAAAAAGGTATTTGAAGTGCATCCACTGATTCAAACCATCCAGTCCACTTTCCCAACTAAGGAACAGTCCCTAAGGCAACATGAAGAGAGATTCCTTTTTGTTGCCCAAAACCAAATGAACTGTTATAGATATATTTTAAATTGTGGACATTAAATTGCGGAGTGAAATATGAACTATTAAAGTTAAATACGACATATACCAGATAGATCTCCTCGAGTCCATTCATATGCACCAAATGTGGACTAAATCGAACCAATGCTTGAGAAATTATGGCCCGAAAACTGTTGGGATATAACTGATCAGAACCAAAATCAATTTATTTCTTCTTCGCACTAATGTCAATGGGGGGTTTAAATTGATGATCCATAATGTAGTATTTGAGTTATGTAGGGAAAGCAGTGTTTTTCATTGAAATAGCTCTCTCTAGTGGGTAAAATATGAACTACAAGAGTAAAACATGATGTTTTCGAGAAGGATCTCCTCGAGTCGATTAATATGGGATAAAGTTATGTCTTAAAAACTGTGTTTTTAAAAAAGCTCTCCCTAGTGAATAAAATATGAACTATTAAAGTAAAATACAACCGAATTTGGACTAAATTGGTTCAGAAATTATGATAGAATATTTCTAAAGACAAAGCTTCCTCCAGTGTTTGAAATATACAACCAACGTTTCCCGAAATCGCTCCAGTTCCTCCTCGTATGAAGGTCTATGTGGGTATATAACTTGAAAATGAGCCATAAAATAGTTTTTTGAGTTAGCGCATTAACACACAAGAATCTCAGAAGCATGTCCTACTGCTACACAGATAGTCTGGTGTTCATTGTGTGGTGGATGCATACACAGACAGACTATCACACTCAAACTAACAGAGCAGTTAGATGATGCTATTATCCTATGGAGCCTCTTATTGACTTTCCCTTGGCACAGACAGATCCGGCAAACAAAGAAGCAGTCTTTGGTCAATATGGACCACAAGAACAGACCAGTCGGGATTCTGGCCAACACCCATGCTGGTCTGACAAATCGCCCAAAACATGAGCACTGAAATAGCTTATTTGAAAGCAGCTGGCGTTTAAGTAAGCAGGACTGTATGTTGTTTAACTTCCAATCCAACGAGTTGTGTCTGCCGTAATGCGCACACCGAAGCATTTATAGTGGAACATCATTTTGGCTCCTGGAGGATAAAGACTCTAATCAGTCTACAAGTGTGAGCACTTAAGTACAAACACAGCCGCAGCAAATGGCTGGTATTGGCTGCAAATGTACCTAATCAATGATGTAGTGAGGCAATATTATGAAAGCACAATGAACAAACGCATCAGCTCAACTCAGATGAACTCTGGTTTTGACATTAATGTGCCAGCTACCTTTCTGTGGTGTTCCTAGAAATAGCGTTATTACATCATCTGAATTACAGCAATGTCAAATCAATACATGTTATGACCATGCAAAGGAATATGTGATTACTTAACCCCTGTGCCGAAAAACCTCTTGCTACCTTTTATTTTCACATCCTTTTTATTGAGAAATATGGGACCGGTTCAAAGAGAATTTACATTTTAAAAATATGATTCTGACAAAGAAATAGAATAATGATAATATTATTACAGTACCTTGTATCACCAAATCAAAAAGAAGGAGCATACTTTCAGCTTTTTGTTTTATTTTACGTCAAAACTGTACAAAACGCAAAACTGGGACCAGATATCAAAACAAAAGGAAAGTACACAGAAAGAAAAAGGTGAATTAGGATATAAACACAAAAAATAAATACAATTCTTAGGAATAAATAAGTTAATACATAAAAAATTCAATAAAAAATGACATAAGTTTTGGACAGACATTGAAGTAGAGTTGAAATGTTCTCATGTTTTCTGAGACACTATCGACTCACTAAAGGTGAGTCAACATGAAGCGGTGCACACTCAGCCACATGAATAATCACTCCTGTGGCAAACTTCAATGCTTCAGTATTTGGAGCTCCGGGACCACTGCCCCGCCGCCCGAGAGAAGACTAAAAGACTGGGTTATCCCAGAAGATGAAGTGGTCAGGCAGCTCTGTGCTTCTGCAGGCTCATGGAGGGAAACCAGACAGCCCACTGCTTGGGGTAGGATAAACACTGGAGAGACATGCTGGGATCATTAGAGACCCGAGACTCTTCAAGAAACTGAGAAATAGCCATGAACTCCGCTGCGGCAGGTGGATAAACAGACCTTGGCATGAATTATGGGATGGGCTATTCAACTGCCTGTGAATGAGCTCCTCTTGATTTGGGCTAATGTTTTTCAAATGCAAATGATATTCCATACAGATGGCAGAAGTAATTTCAAGGTCCATATCCTGTGTTGAAAGTTTCAATTGACAAGTGAAATGAAGCTCTTTTTGATGATTGGTTGATGTCTCCATGCTAGTTTTATTTCACAACAGAACACAATTTGGTAATAAAAAAAGACTCAGTTACATTAAATAAAGGAGTTGTGGACGATTATTGTAGGCATAAATTAAAACAATTTACGGAGGCTGTAAAACACTCAATCTTCTGTGGTTCTAAATACATTTCTCTCCGTACAAGAACCGAAAAAGCTCTGTTCAGCCTGTGAGTACACCAAGAGGTGAAATTAATGCTGATTGCTGATCAATGTTGCTGTAGGCCTGTAGACTAACTACGGTGGATGTGTCAAGAAGAAATTGCTCCAGCTAGTTGTGATGTGTTTATCTTCTTATGTCAATTTTTACCTTAAAACTTGAGAGAATAGCTGATCCCTGTCTCGTTTATCAGCCTCGTGAAATAAGCAGACTTGAAAAGGTGCGCTCTGGGTGTTATTGTGGGAAAATGCAGATATATTTCGTGAAAACCGGAACTTCAAAATCAAACATATACGCATAATTGAGATGACTGTGTGTTTAGTCGCTCAGGCATTTCTCTTTTTTTGTTATTGTTCAACAATTTGTTTTTTGTTTTTTTATGTGAGAAAGTGAAAGATGAGTTTCTGTTTCCTGGACACAGAGAGACAACATGAATATTCAGGAGCTGGATGATTAATCACTTACATAGCTGAGTCACGTTACTGAAGGAAATGTTGTTGCAGCAAAGTATAAAACTAGAATACCAATGAGGATTGAAATTAAATGTGGCTTTAGTTATGTATGAAGACACATCACACTCCCCATAATCAATAAAACGGAGGGAAAAAAAAGATTAATGTTCCTCGGAGATGTGCCTTAATCCAATCTTTATTGCTTTATCAAAAAATCACTTAAGAAAATGTATGAATTAACCAATATGGCAGAAAGAGAGAAATATCTTTCATGAAGTGCAGCATTTCTTTTGCAGCAGTTTTTTGGGGACTTTTTGTCGAGGCCCCTGGACATGAAGAGGAAGGCTCACAGGCCCGTTATTGTATCTGAATGAAGTAATGATGCCACTGGAGGATGGGCTTTAAAGATACTCCTTTGTACGCGGCGGCACACAGATTCCTATCTCCCTTGTACAACTCGTCACAACTAGTTCCCTGTGCTCTTGTTTACATGTGCTTGTAATCTGAAATGGTCTGGAGGGTTGAGCTGTTAAGACCCTTGTAGGAATGGGATAGAGCTCTGGTGGGAAGGGGAGGAAGAGGAGGAATAAGAGGGTACATCTTGTATTGAGCTGTCAGGTTTCAGTTCCTGTCAAAGGTCATTGATTTCCTGTCACATGTTGGACAGCATGTGCCTTGACATCCATCTTTGAAAGGAGTACGTTTCAAAATGGGTCTGTTTTGGTGGTTAAGACCACATCAGGAAGCCTGTCCACATATTGATCAGTTCTGGTGCCAAGGAGGGGTCCATTATTTAAATTGATCCGTGACAGCGTAGCCAAGTGCTGACTTCTCGCTCTGGTCTTTAATGGAAGGTAAAACTAATGATGGAGACGGAGCAGAGACACGATTGATACCGCTAATTTTTCTGAAAGTGGGAATTTAACATTTAAAGTGTACGATGCTTTTCTTTTTGAGAGTTTTCAAGTGCTGACTTTAAATTCTAGATTCTCATTTCAGTGACTTTTACAGCCAGCAGGATCAAACTCTGAGAGGCGGCAGTGAACAAAAAAGGTGCAGAAACACTTAAAACAAGTGATTGAATATAAGTATTTTTGACGATTACTAAATTAAGCATTTTTGACACATGAAGCTGCCTGAAAAACATTTACAGAAAACTTACATCGTCAAATAGAGTATTTGAAGTGTTTTCCATAGAGACCAGGTCTAATAATGGAGATAAAAAATGTGCGTCCAGAGGACATTGATTGTGAAAACCCCTCGCTATCTGTTGGACGTGTCCGAACATTAGTGAGAGTCATTAGGCTCATTTAAATGACCTCATTAAGTTGATTAAATGAGGCTGTATATTTATGTGTAGAAACAAAAGAAAGAACACCCTGTTACTGTTCTGTCATTGGTGTGTAATCTCCTCAAAGTCAAGTACACCGTAACTCTGGCAGAATGGAAGGCCCGGGTGACACGTTTTGGGTGGGTTCAATATCGCCCAGTTACAGCTGTCACAACTATTGTGATACCAGCTATTACCACAACAACTTTATGTGCTGGTAGTAGAAGTTAATGCAGTCATTTGGAGGCTTTCTTAATTTATATTAGGGTTTTTTTCCCTTCAGGTAGATCTGATGAAAGCCTAGGTGACTCATGGAAAGTAAAATCATGTTCACAAGCAAGCTAAGCTAAACAAGCATAAGCTAGCCTTCTGGGACTACTGAGTACACATTTAGGTGGACGGTAGAATCAACATTCATATTTACCATTAACCTACACAGACCAGAACCTGCTAGCTGACTCACAGCATCCACTGGAAAACAAGATGGGAGTTATTAGAACTCTACACCATTGGGTTGAGGATGTTCCTACGAAGATAGAGGGGAAAGACCCCAACGAATCCTATTAGTGATGCACAATGGACTCTCGGTGTACCAAACACCTACTGGAGGTTAAATACCCAACTTCCCAACAGTAGAAGAACTGAAGACGCCTTTTTGGATGAGAAGTTAAACATCCAGTTGCTTCTGATTCAACCTTGGAGGAAAGCATTTCTAAGAGCTCATTAAATAGATTAGATTTGTTTTATCTAGTGTAAATGATTGTTCCTATAGTACCAATTTTAATTTCAAAATATAATTAAGCTTATGATCCCCAATTTTATTAAATGTGTCTGTAATTTGATAATGTTTTTTTCCACCGTGACTTTTTGTGTATTGTAATTAGGCACCACAGTTCCATGTGTTGGGCTCACAGATGACTGCTGAGTAGGCCGCCGCCTCGGTCTGTGCTTTGTGTTTTCTAGGTGTATTATCTCAACGTCTTCCTCCGTTCTTCTCACACAGCCATCTTGTTTATCTATGGATGTCAAAGTAAGGACACATGGGTGAGGGCAGACTGCTTTAACATTTGAACCGGACGTAACCATTTGCATATATAAATGAAGTATAAATGAGCCGTAACCCTCTGAGCTGCCATGTAACACGCCTGATAAACCAGTGTTATCTCTTAGATTCCAATCTTTTGTTTTACCTCCGCCTTCTTTGCTTGTAGGATGCCAGAAAGGTCGGTGTTGCCAACAGGTTGAGAATTTACCTGTGGTAGTGACTGGTGTGTGTGATGGATCAGTTACTCCATTTATTGCATAAGAATAACCGTCCTCTATCTAAGTTTAACCTGAATAACTATTTACAAATTATAATAAATTACAATTTTCGAACGAGTAATCAATCAAGTAATAAATATCTTACGCTTACGCTCACTTCATATTTCAAAATAAATAACTGTCAATAAAAACTATTTAGATATTGAATTGAATTGAATTTTCAAATATGATAAATAAACAGAACATTCACGAGTGTCTGGTGTGAGCGTGAAAAGTGGTGCACGGATGTGGAAAATACTTTATTTTAGGAAGACTAGTTAGTGTTGGAGACTTTGAGTCCAGACACGAGGGCGGTAAAATATATATGAAGCAGCGGATTGATCCGTTTGCTATGGAAGGATTTCAGGGTCTCCGCCGTTCGCCTCCCTTTCTCTTAAAAAAATGATTCAGAGCAGCGTCTCATTAACAAACACTTTCTCAAGTTTAACTGAGGAATACATGTGAGGTGAAATAGTTTGTTTGTACAAACTTGTCCATTCTTTCTTCCATTATGGTTGCACGTCAATGCTAATTCTTTTAGCATATATATGTAATTCCCTTTAGGCTAAAGGACATGGTTGCTGAGTATTTTTCCACAATGTTGTGAGGCAGAAAACATTGAGACGGCACCTGGAAGCCTTTGTCTCTCATTTGAAGAGCGGGTTATCCTCCAAAGCGAACGCTTCCGTTCAGAGAGAGAAGACTATAAGGACAAAATTAAGCTGCAGCCTCTGGCTGTACTCATCGGTCCGCAGGTCTGTGTGCATGTCCTCCGGCTATGTAAGGTTAGTGTGCATTATGAAATCACAATTGCACGTATTGCTTGAAAAAAAGGACATTTAGATTTTCTTTACCCGGACCGCCCAAGTAGAGTTTTGTATGGGAAACACTCCAGCAGTGATGGAGCTGAGACAAACCATTCAATTTGTATTTGACCAGGAATAAATGGTACTTCTTTACACTGGAGACAAAACCCAGATATCAATAAGTGTTTGTGAGTATTTCTTCGCCTGAGGACAAGGTATAAAAGAATTGGATGACAAAGACAGAACGATAGATAGAGAAGGATAAACGTATTGTTACAGCGCTACCATGCGATTTGTAAACAGACAACAATCATGTTCACATCCGGCTCAACTGCTGGTCTAGGATTATGACTAATTAAAAACATAATTTCTTTTGTTGCTTAAATCTGAGGAGTCAGTCAAGGGTGATTGAGCCAGAAGATGTGTCTGGGAGTAAGTAACGTCCCACTTCTTCCACTTCTACTTTTTTTTGGGGTCCTCTATGGTTGTATACACTAATTTTCTGTGCTGCGGAGGAAGACTATAACACAAAACATTCTAAGAGACTAAAGATTAGGTGAATAAATTATCAACTGATGTCTTGGCAAACTAAGAAACAAAATCCTTGTGTCTGTGGACTATACAACAGTTAATCTGCCCATTCTTTTGGACATTTCTGCAACTTGGAGGAACACCATTAAAAGTCTTGTGAACGGCAAATAGCCTTTAAATTAGGTCCCAGGCCTTCCAGCTTAGTTATCTGTGATGATCGGAACAGTGTGTGCTGCTTGAAAAGAACCATTTTCCCTCTGGCACATCATTTAACATGTCTCATTTACCGACAAAATATGCAGGTCACACACCGAGAGCTTTCTGGCCACATTGCTCAATACAAGTTTAAAGGATCAGAATTAGAAACAACTATAACAGCTTTTCTTCTCCTCCTCGTGTTTCTACCTGATAAGTATTCATGCAGTCTTTTTCATTGACCGCAAAACATTTTACGTAGGTGCTTTCATCTGAAAGACAGTAAAACTGCCTTTTACTCAGTGATGAGAGCTCAACCTAGGTCTTTGAAGGGCATATTAATATAAAATAATAAAGAACGCTGGACACGGTAGAAGGAACATTATGACAGGTAGTGAACATGAGGAGAATGACTCATTAACTCAAACAAGCCGTTGCAAAATGTCATCTTACAGGTTACGGGGAAGAGAGCGTCTCTGCTTCATAGACAGCTTTTTAAAGAAAGTAATGAGAGCCACGACGTCTTATTTGTGTTTCTATTTTACCCCTGATTACAGTTAATTTAATTAGACTATTAGAATGTCAATATTGCTCATGCACAAGAAGTAAATTCCTGTGAGTAAAATCCATTCTGCTGCATTATTTCATCCGTCTTCCGTCCGGATATTCTTACATTCAGTGATGGAATTATAATGTGAAAACAATGCAGCAGTGAGAAGTTTGTCCCTTATAGCGAGGGACCTGCAGACATTCCGTTTGCTTTACAGGAAAGGTTTATCCATCCAACTTTAAATGTTCTCATTACATAGTTGGCCACTAGCTGATTAAGATTGGAGTTGACCATGCAGCTCAATAGTGGCATATCTAACAGATTAATAGACTGCTGTTTTCCGCTGGAGTTGGGAGAGAGCATATAATTCAAACTAAGTGTACACAGGATAGCCATTACTATAAAAGCAGCCGTCTTACGTTGTATGAGTCAACATTAGGCCGCCATTACGGCTCTGCATGCTAACACGACCAGGAAGAACGGCAATGCGCCAAAAATATGAGAGAAATAGTGGATGAAAACAACAAATGAACCAAGTAATGACCTTCACATACACAGTAACTAAAGCAACAGCAATCCAGTTATATCATACTCACTTAAGAAAACTTAAATCCACCAATGGAAAATCGCAGACATCTGTTAACATCTGGTGGCAGCCATGGCGACGTAAACAAGGTGATCTAAGAGAAGCTACAGAAGCTTCTGCATGTGTTAAACCTTGATTGACTCTGATAGACTGATGTGTTTATCAATAACGGAAACTGCTTCGTCATTATTTATCACAATTTGTTGTATTCACGTTGTTGATTAAGGTTTTATTCTGAGTCACGTGACCACCTGACCCGTTATTTAAGCTTAACAGACGTGAGAAAAGGGCATATGACTTTAATTTCAAATTAGCTTATACAGTTAGGGGACTCCTGATCTATGATGAACAATCAGAAAATTACCATAAATTACCTGTTTTTTTGTCAGTAACGCGAGAAAATTTTCCAACAAATTATGTAGCTATCTCCACAAAACCGTGGCTTGTTTTCATGCGATAACGAGTTCATTATCTCGTTATGGTCTCGGTTTTTCCAAAGGTAAAGTGAGTGGAAGTGATAAACTTTAACATAATATAAAACTAAAACATTATCAAGTATCAATGCCTATTATTTACATTTAAGTGCTGAATGACACAGCAAACCCATTGATTCATCCTTTTAATGCTATTCCAAGTCTTGACATTCACTAGGATCTCTTTTCATCTTTTTTAAATTTATTTGTATTTGTAATATTTTCCTTTAAAGTAAATTGCAGCACAGATTGGCAGGACTTCAATGCCAAATACAAGGGCAATTGGGCTGCAATAGAGTCCAGATCTTGTTCAAGAAGTTCAGGCTAAGTCTCTTGGGTTTTTAGTTCCTTCTTTTGTGTCAATGCATATTGAAAATCATTATTTTCGTCTGTGCTGAAGTTACTTCTTTGAAACAATCCCGAGTAAGAATTCTGCAAAGTGGCAACGACCTTGCAAATCCAATCAGAGACGTTCTGCTATTTTATTAACGTTCATATTGTGCAGACATCACATTTCTAATCAGCAGCTGTCATACAACAAATTGCAAAGGGTTCATTCCACTGTTCTTATTTGTGTTCATAGACGTCTTAACTCTGCATTCATTCTCCAGAGAACAATAGCCCACATACAATCCCAACAGATCTCCGTGTAAAATGATTCATTTCAAAGCTGGCAGACAAATTTGCAGACATAAAACAATCATCCTGTTTTTTAATAATCCCTGTGGCTGCACAAAGCAAAAAATGATAATTCGGTCGATTTTCAAATATCTTGAACCAGAAGTTTTGATTCACACGATGCAGCGATGCCCTTCAAGAGAGAACATTTGCCAAGACTTGTCATGGTTGACTGCCATTCAACAGTTTCACTGTGTGGAAAAGGGAAATGCTAAGGTCTTTATGCCCTTGTGGAATGTCAGCCCCTATTCTCTGTCCGTGTGGTATCTGACAAGCTTGTTCAGAAACAATGAAGATTTTGAGAGAGCGATACAGTCCCAGGGCGCCCTTTTAAGCGCCTCTATTAACATCTGTTTCGTGTCAAACCAAAAGATATTAAACAAAAAATAATATGCTTGTTTTAATAGTTGGGGGCTGTTTTTGAGTTGAAATGAAATAAGTTAACGCTGAGCTCATTCACTCCTTCATTTCTACATGGAGGACTCATCAATGCATTTCAACATGCTACTGGTAGGAGATGTTCTGCTAACGGAGTTTTTTCCGATCTCCTCTTGTCATGGATGAACACCAGGTTCGTGTGACGACTCAAGACCTGACATCAAGAGCAGAAACGGGTAGATCAACCGATCGTGATCTGATCACTGGAAGGCTACTCCGGCATCTGCAACATTAAAACGTCGCAGCGAAAAGCAAAGTCAACAATAAATTTGGACGCTAAAAATAACACCTGCCGGTGATGTATGCTGACTTGCTCTTGGCAATGACAATATTTATTGCTTCCGAAGAGATACAGCACTTCCCATAATGCCTCATGATGAAATGGTTCCAATCTCAATGTGACCTTGAGAGATATCTCTTCGGGCGCTTATCTCCGTACATCAGGAGATACTGAAGATGTAAAGTGACCTGCTCAAACAGCTGCCCACGATCAGCTCCTTAACTGCAAAGACTTTTTTTTTTATTCAGAAGATGGAAATATAACTCAGACTGGGTTGACATTATGCGATACTGTAGTTAGAGTTAAAGCACCAGCAATAGTTGAAATGAACAGTGGAAGTCATAATGGAGTGTGGGCGGCAGAGACCAATACAATAATAATGCATTATATTTTCATTTGTGTGAAATTATAATGTTCTCCCTCTCTCTCTCTCTTTCTAAATGACAGAAGCAGTATCTCCTGGCATGGATAATGACTAGGAATCAGACTGGCGGGTCCACCGGGGGCTTAGAGAACGGCGCTTAACATGTAGCAGACAACAAAAGAAGTGTAATGAACTCCTGGACCAAAGCTCAGTCAGGACACACAAAGCAGCCAGCACACCTGTACAGTAATTTAAGACATAATCACCGCAGTATGCAAAGAAGTTTGCCACTTCAGCACCAAGCAATTATAAAGTAATTACTAGATTTAATAAAGCTGTTACACTGACAATGATCGATTACAGTGGAATTAGTTTACTTCTAGTTTGTCAAAAATAACTTTATTGCTGATGTCACTGCTAACAAAGTTGAAGGCTAAAAATTGAGACAGAATGAAAATAATGCCAATGAATGTGGGAGGGAAGAGAAATTGAAAGTTTGATGATTTAAACAGAACATCCATTAGTTTTGGTGCGAGATTTGTTGCATGTTTTTGATTTGCAAAATTTTTTCAACTAGTGAAGTAATCCACAAAATAGCTCAAATTTGGTAATCATAATCTAATTGGCTTCAATTACTTCCGGATGCTTTGCCTCTTGACTCGAATAGCAAAATATTATGTTGAACAAACAATTTATTAAATTCCAAATTGCAGACTAATTTGAACAGGGATATTATCTTCCTCTTCAAACATTATCAACTGTTATTTCCCTGTAGTATCGAATCTGATTATGGCAGCAATATAGTTGGCAGTGCTATTATTAGAGCAGAATTTCAGAGGAATACGAGCCGGGCGGACGATGCTCATGAGCCACATTTTTGTGCGTTTTGTAGGTAAAGGGACAACAAAAAGTCTTTCAGGAGATTTTAAATTGTTAGTGACTCCGATGCTAATGTGTTGATTTTAGCACGGAATGTGATGACTCAGCATACAGTCTAAAAACTGTTGCAAAAAAACCCACTGAGGAATTCATGCTGAGGAGGTTGAATGGCATCTTAAATTTATCCAGTAAGACTCAAACTAATTCGTAACACAATCGTTCTTTGTGACGGAATAATGACTGAATTTTCATTCTGTTATAGAAGCATTAGAAATTGTGATCAAGACACAGTCATAGTCTCAACTATGACAAACAACAGATTCTTTACATGAGTTCTTTAAAATGCAGAGTCGTTTTTTAAAATGTTTTTAATTTTAATTTATGTAGAGTGTCTCAGTTTATGGGTCTGCCTGTTTTTCACTTCAACTTCTCTACATTTCTAAATTAACTACAGCACATTTTTATTGGTACTAGCTACCATTGTGGTGAAGTAAAGTGTTAAGTCCTCAACAGGGCAGCAAAGACACTAAGAAAAACGTGGAAAAAATACTACATGCCAGCATATGTGGAAAAAAGACTTCTTAACCGTGTAAAGATGACAGAATACACAGTTTATACCATGGCTATTTTTAAGGTAAAAGAGAGGATCTGAGCAGCACTTAATGAGAAGCAGCAAACTCCCAGGACATTTTTCGCCTGAGTTAAGGTCAAACCACAAATGTGGCATGATTCAGTCACCCCCAAAGTCCTTCTTAGAATTTGCATTTAAAATATATCTATTATTTATGTGTGTATTATTAAAATTACTGGCTGTGGTTCCCCCGAGCATAGTGCACAGGGAAGGCCCACAGCAACTGGGCCACAATACGAGGAACTGACAATCAAATAATGGACAGAGGGAAATGGAAGAATAATGAGAGGCTGATAAAAAAAAGTTTTCAGAAGTCCAAGAGAAGCTTCTGTCATAATGAAGGCCTCGGTGGATTAAGACTCACACACACACACACACACACACACACACACATATGCACGGATATAACACACGCATACACATGTGTTATCATTAATATTATAAAACCTAAAGGTTAGTAAGCCGCATTCCTTCAACAATGATTATCATAACATTGAATCAATTATGATGATTTCTCATGGAATTGTTACTGTTCTAAAGCCTTTAATGTAATTTAGCATTTTTTGATCCAAATTTAAAGTGCATTATAAATTAAATATATTCTTCTTATTATTATTATTATTAATGTCCTGTCCAACTCTTTGGTTGAGAACATTTTGAGTCTCTGTTACTTACTGAAAAATGTGTGCCACTCGACTGAACATGTTTATAATATGACCCAGTTGCAGCATGTATATGCAAAAGAGCAAGGGGCCAAGAAGGACTCCTGGGGGGAACCACAGCTCAAAGGGGTCATTAACCATGGCTATTAAGAAAGTCTTATTCGATAAGTATTCTTTTTGGCATATTTAAAGCTTTGAAGACTTTCTAAACAGAATTATCTAACCAACTCAACTTTTGTATTTCACGATTTTCCGTGAAATACAAAATTTCATCATGGAATCAGTTGATGAGTCTAATTTTTTTTTACTGTTTAAAAACATTCATGACCATGCTAAATTTGGAGATTCTAGATGCTAAATTAATAAATGCCCCGAAGAAAATGTGCATTGAATTTTTTTTCCAAGGGTTTTCTTTATTGGTGAAGAAATTAAAGGGTTTGAGGACATAATATGCTTAATATTAATACAAAATGGTTGCCATGTAATGCCTTTCTGGAAATATTTCAGTTTAGTAATAGGCTGCGGTATATTTAGTTGACATCGAGTCTCTCTGGCATTGGTTCTGTTCTGAGCTAGATAATTGTGCAAGACTATGATGACAGCCATTTCTTCTGCCAGAAAGGGGCAGTGAAGTGTTGCAAAGCAATGTGGCTTCATGCACTGGACTGATTTATGGTAAAAGGTTTGTCCCACACGTTCACATAACATGCACACAAGTATAGCAAGATAGATAATAATAATAATAATAAAGATAATATTGCTTATTAACATGACTACCTTAACCTAATATCCTGTAAATGCAGCTAACAGTGAGACTGAATTTGTTCAGAAATCATCTCTTAAAGCTTTCTTATTGTCTTCCTATCGTGTATCTGAGTGAAATCCTGACCAAGCGGAGCAAAGAAATTTCAAAGTAAAAGGTTACCGTGTAGTTTAGCCATGTTCAACTGCACCAATTTGCCTGGGGAGTTTCCCAGTCCAACTTAATCTGTTCATTTTGCTGCATAACTGATCCCCAGTCGTGGCAAATGGGAGCTGGAGAAGTGAGAGAAGGGCCTGACACCCGGAAGAGAGATGTATTGTTTACCTAATCCGCATCGATACAATAACGGGTGCTCGTCCATCTGCCTCCTTCCTAATATTTGATATTCCACATGACATGACTGATGCTTTAAACGCTTGCTTTCACCATCACCTTTTGTTTGGAGTTAACCTTAAGGTGGCAGCACTTTGAATGTCAACCCCTCCACATGTGGACCTTTCTAAATGCCACCGCACTTTATTCTGCAGTTATGGAACAGGACAGACAAAGGGAGAGAGGGTGTAGCTATGGAGAAAAGGGGAAAGAGCTGGGCAGGGGAATTATTTTTCCCCTACCAGAGGAAAGTCAAATGGTATACACATAGCATGTTTGAGCAGGGGGTTCATTCAATCCTTGACCGGGACTAAAAGTACGTGGATGAAAGCCAACTCTAAACTGGAGAGCATGGAGTCCCACTTCTTATTCACGAAATTCATCTCTACTGCTTTATGATCTTCTTCCTCTTCGTCTTCGTCTTTCGGCGGTTCCTGGGGCAAATGGGCCCAGTATGTTGTTACTCACAACCTTATTTAAATACTGGACTTGGTTAATGCCTCCTCTTTGCTGGCCCCTTTGACTTGCGGTGTCCATCAGGGCTCCATCATAGTTCCCTTACTCTTTGGCATGTACATGCTACCACTGGGTCATACTATAAACAGGTTCAGCCACCTTTTTCAATAACAGTAGTGACTCAAAATGAGCCCAAGTAAACAGTTGAGCAGGACTTTAAAGAGTCAATGTAAAGCATTCAGGAAAGGTGCATCCCCAATAAGTGCTGCATGACATGAGCAACTTTTTTTTTTATAAAGGTAAATTCAACATCAGTCACAGGCACATGATGTAGTCATAGGTCATATGCCGGCTTTAAATCTGTTTCCGGCTAAACAAAGAATTTTGGTATAAGTCATCAGCAAGGACACTCCATCCCAGCGATAGGTACTCCTGGGAAAGTAGGCAACCAGTTGCCAGTAAGGCTGCCTCTTCAGCCAAACTACGGCAGAAGATCTCGTCAAAGTAATTCTGGTAGATGGAAGCTTCTCAAACCAGCTTCATCACAAAATGCCAGTGATGTCCTGAAATTCCTGGACAACCTCAGTCAATGGTACATCAAAACCCCACCTTCCCTGTGTCCATCTCCTGCAAACATGAAGCACATCCTTGTCAGCTCCAAGACAATCCTTCAACACGTCCGTTACAGTGAATGAGTTTGTCTGGGAAGGTGGCAGCCATCCCGAGGCCCCACATTTCAAATACCACATGCTGGCAAGATGGAAGCAACATTGCACTAGAAGTTACTGACAGACGGGGAGAGAGGCTCTGCATCCCATCTCAGATTGACACGACCAACCTCTGACCTGAAATTTTGCTTATGTCCACCCTATTTTTTCCAGTATAGAGCGTATTTCGGCCTATGATGATTCTGTGGGCAAAGCCTGTGAATATAAGCGGTTTAAGTATGCTCATCCTGCAGGCAACAATGAAAAACATGGCGGGAAAGCTGATGATCGTCCGGTGCAAGCCGGCTACGGATGCTTCATCAACTACAAGGCTGCTTACGGACATGAAGTTCAAGGTCAGGCTGGAGGCATAGTTGGCAGTGAATAATGGAGGCAGGAGGGCACCAACTTGATAACCCTGAAGTGTCATCACCGAATCCGTTCAACAAAATTCCAAGGTAGTTTAATAATCAAGGGTAGTAGTATTATTATAAAGTATCATTTTCCCATTTGACACTAACCTTTGACTCTCCGATGGGGAAAAAGGGGAGAGGTGAAATGCTGTACTTTCAGGAATGAAATGATAATGGCAAATCTAAGATGCCAGCCGGATCAAACTGCCGTGAGATCAATAATGAACCCCAAACACTTTAATGAATCCAGCAAATTTGACAACGTTCTACGAGCAATGAGACAGAGCCACATGCCTGACCACAGCCTTGTTTGTGTTTGCTGTTAAGCTGTGTTCACATTTATGACGGCATAACATTTTTTCAGAGCATTCCCAGTCTTTAAGAGATTAGCAGTCAGGAACATTTGTGATCCGTCGATGTCCTGTAACAGCTGTCTCTGGCATCAGAAGATGCGGTTGCCACTATCCCATATTACATCTCTGCCATACAGCGCCAATGGATCAGCAATCCAATTTCACACAAGCCCGCTCAGACGGAGGCGACAATGACACAGGGATGAGGAGCTATGCTTCAACAAAGACAAGAAGTTGTTTGAAGTGGCTGAAGGGGTAGTTGTCTGGTGGGTTGGGTGTGTGTGTGTGTTTGTGTGTGTGTGTGTGTGTGTGGGGGGGGGAATTACAGAGAAACAGTAATTGATTGAAGCGTGATGATGAAGACGAGAAGCAGGGGTTATAACAGGGGAAAGGGTTTTTTCAATGCTTATTTCAAGCACCTGAGCTGCGGTGGACAGAAGAATCAGATCCTGATTTCCCAACCACCTGACCACAGAAAGAGCACAGCCAGAAAGATTAGGTTTATGAGAAAAATACCTACAATGTAAACACTTATGTTTGTGTAGAGACGTCCAACGTTGCCGCATCTATGTGCTCAGCGGCAGACCGGAGAGACAATGATCTCAGTACCGCTGGGAGAGCAGCTGTACAGTATTAGATGACAACTCGAATCTCGACCCTCTCATTATCACTCATATTGCATTGTGTTGGTGACATAAATAGAATGGGGGCCTGATTCTAGTCTCTCACAGGCAAATATGAATAAATTATATAATGACAGCTTATTAGATCAAGCTATGGGGGCAACAGTGTGGAGACAAATCATGAGATTTGTTGAGAAGGATGCTTTCCATTCCCACCCACACACACAAAACAGAGTTAAAAAAATTAGAGTAAGCCCACTCTGTTTGCATTCTTGAATGCCGCCCCAGTGCAAACAGCACATCGCACCAAAAGATCTCCACTTAATGATACGAACGGTTTTCAGAGAAATACGACCACAAACCACAAACACATCACCCCCATTCTTCATTCCCTGCATTAGCTTCCCCTCTCCACCAGGATTGATTATAAGATCCCTCACTCACCAGTGCATCCATGGTAACGCACCCCCCTACCTAAAAGAACTACTGACCCCACTGACCTCAACACGATCCATCCGTTCTACCCACTCATACCACCTCCTCCTTCCCCGGACTAAGCTCAGCACCATGGGTGATCGGGCCTTCTGTTCTCCTGCCGTTCGCCTGTGGAATGCCCTCACTGACCATCTGAGGGCTCCACAGACGACTGACACATTCAAAAAAGGACTTAAAACTTTCCTTTTTAGCAGATCCTATAACTTTAATTAACATTGCTGCTTTTTGGTAATGTTTTTCTATAGTTATTATTTTATTTTTTATTGATGCTTTTATCTGCTTTTACTTTGTAGCACTTTGAGATTTGATCCAAATGTAAAGTGCATTATAAATTAAATGTATTATTATTATTATTATTAAATAACCCAACTCTGCCTCTGTTTTATTTCCAGTAAAGAGGATTACACTGAATTAAACAAATACCTCAAACGCAGAGGCAAAAAGACTGAGGACTTGGCCAGGTCTGCAGAATAGTGATAGAAGAAAGGGACGCCATCGCAGGGACAAATGTAGCTTTCCATTGTTGGTGTAAAAGGTCAGCTGCCATCGCAGCCCTATAGATGGAAAAACAGAAACAGGTGACCCAGGGGAGGATAGAGATTGGATAAAATGTGTAGAACACCCTGTCACGCTGAAAATGACAAGACAGAAGAGATAACACTTGCCTTCACCTATTCTTTCCTGTTCTATGACCTGTTGCTTTGTTATCGTCCCACATCTGCCAGCAGTTTCATCTGTTTGGGGACATTTTTTAAATCAAGAAAGGTTGCTGTCAATATGTTGTGTTTCTGTCAATAATAGATTTTGAAGCTCTGGCCGTGTGATAGATGGCTATGGGGTAGATAGATGAATGTCATCACATTCATGACTCAACTTTTCCATCAATCTGGATTTGTTTTTTTAAATGAAGTCTGACAGTTCCTTTTTCTTATTATCTTTCCACTGACGATTTTTACAGCCTGTTCTCCTATCCATCTTTCTTCTGTTTTGTTTTCAATGTCTGTTTGGATGGTGATGTGTCTGTGTGCGTGATTAGCATCCCTGCAGCGTAACCTTGTCTAATTCAGAGTGGAAATCTTTAATTCTCCCCTCATGGTTTCCAGATATACAAACGCTGGTGCAACGGCTCCTCATGGACTCAGTCGCCATTTTGCTCCCCTGAAGTCTCAGATTTGTTTGTCGACAAAAACGAGTAACGAATAAATGTATCGTTAACGGAAAGTGCAAAACAAAGAGGGAAAGCTTGCAAACGTGTGACTCATGATGCTGTGCTAAAATCTGTTTCCAGGACTCAGATTTTAAGTAGTGGCATGTCTTCTACTCAAGTGCAGCTTTCCGCTCAACCACTGAGCGCCGTCTTTGTCCAAACCGACACTTTGACCAGACAAACAACAGAGAAAGAGCTGAAATGTTCATATCAGCTCTGTGTCGAACAAGCTGACTTTCAGCGCTAAAATACACAAGGAAATAAAATGTGCAACCGACCTCTGCCTCTACTTAATTAAAATTGCATAAGTTGAATCTGTGATAAGGTAGATAAAGAGACTCTTGACTGACTTTCATAAAATACTATCAGGTTTTACACAAAGGCGCATAGATAATAAATTAAAGCCACAGTGGCGTGATTAAGTATTTCTGATCAATCGGTTTTGCATTATGGGAGCTGGATTTTGTAATATTCTCGCTGTGAATGCAAACGGAACTCAGCATGTCAGTGACAGGAAGACAGCACGTACAGTAAAGACGAATAAATCAAATCCAGGGTGCAGAGTGTGGAGATGTTCTTACCTGTTGTTACCTGTTACCTGATGTTTATCTTTGTGCTTCTAAGAGAAAGATAAAACGGAAGAAAGTCTAACACTGCTTGCTGTTTAGGTGAGATTTTCAAGTGTGCATTTTTGGTGGATCTCTATTTACATCACAATATCAAGAATAAAAGAAGAATACAGTGTCCTTGATCAGAGTATGTTAAGAAAAATCAATATAATGGTTTCTAGGCATGGAAGAAACAGTGTGAATTAAACAATCTGATTAAATGCAACATCATTATGTGCTTTTCTGTATAAACCACAAATGGCAGGCAGGGGTTCATTATTTCAAGCTTCTCTTGATCTCAGCATTCATCAGAAGTTAACAGGCTTTACAGCAAGTACATCCGCCGCTGAAATGTTCCATCGTTCCAGCGTGAGAGTGAATAGCTATTTGATATCAGTTACAATTTCATCTCCTGGCTGAATCTAATTCAAATGCAACACTCCCTCCACCCCCCACACCCCCTCCTGTGTTTGCATCCTATAGTTCACTCTTATATATTAATCATGTCATATTTTATAGATTTCACACTGACTTGTCACAAGGTTATGCCAATTTTCAAACAAAGTCTTCCCTTTTCTCCTCAAGCTTAATAAAGGTGAGGATGTGAGGAATCTTCCTCATTTTTCAGCAGATCTAAGAAAAATCGGAATATAGAGGCTATGGATTTGGGTTTATTGTATTGTTTCCCGTTTTATTTTGAAAGTTTATTTCTTCATGCCTTGTTTCTTGCTTTACAATGCCTCTCTTTACTGTTATTTTACCCCATTACTTTCCCTGAGCCTGTTATTGCCCCCAGATCGTGAAACTGGAAATAGGGATTTAGGTAAGAATAATAAAGTGGTACGAGCAGCGAGCAAAAGTATGTAGAGCTGATTGTCCAAAGGGAATAAACTGTCGAGGGATCTTCATTAAACTCCAAGTCCTGGATGGTATAATCAAAATGACCCGACAGCTGATTGTGGAACGTGGCTTGTTAGAGTGGTGGGCGAGAAGAAGGCGGTTAGAGTAGAGCAGAATAGTGTGCCATTAGAACATTTTTAGAGCAAATTTAAAGTTCATTTCAGGATAATTTTGGAAGTGACAAGATGTCCAAAGTCAAATGTTGAGTAGGTGCACTGCTGCTGTGTTCAGTTTGGGAATACCCTACCCTGTCAAAATTCACGCAATTCGCAAACTACGCAACTAATACAATCGTATGCAGGATATTTCATGGATGTACATCAGGCGAAACACAGCATTTGTGTTTTCAAATTTCTTACTCTTTTTGGTTTCATCTGAATTTTCCTTCCTGTGTCTGTTTCCAGCTGTCTTTGGTTGTCATGTGTCACTTAGTCTGTGTATTCCACGTGTCACCTTTTAATCCACATGTCACCTGTTAAAGGATTCCTCATCATGTTTTTAAAGCCCATCATGTATCCTGTAGGTTTTCTCTGGCTTTTGACTCGTGTTGGTTTGATCTGGACTTGCACTGGAGTTTTATATTACTCACGTACCCAATCTGTTTGAGCATGCAAGCGTCCGAGTTGCCATGGCGACACAGTGTGTCACATGGAAAACAATGAATGAGTACTAATAGAGTAGAAAGGGCCGTTTGTGGCTGCTCTAGAGAGGAAAACGTAGCCCGCTTACCTCCGATTCCTTCTGCAAAACAGACCGGTCATACTGTCCACGTTGTCCTGGACACCTTTGGGTCAGGATATGCCGGCACCTCTTTTTTTTTTTTTTTTTTAAAAGATTTTCGTTCACAGTATGGATAGAAAAGATCAAGGCAGCTCCTTTATGTCTTGTAAGCATGTTGCTAACAAACAAACTTCTTCCTGCATCTAAGCGTTCAAACAAAGCTTTATCGACAATTCTCAATAGCAACAACGGACTGCAGGGGCTGACGGGCCGTTCATTGTGAGCACTCAATTCATGGGTGATGATCGGACCATGCAGTGTGACCACACCTATCATGACCTTCTGCAAATGATTTAATGAATTAAATGATTTTCGTACAGTGTGAGTTAGAATCAAACTGCCCTGACTCTAAAGGTGCAGTATACGCCCAGATTAAAATCATCTTAAAATGTAGAATTATATTTCATTGTTCTATTATTACCTTCTAGTCTGCATCTGGGTCTTCACTCTGGAGTGTAATGAAGTGGCAACTTGTATCACACTGTTAAACCAGCTGTCTTATAAAAATGAAATGTCTTAAAAGTTTGCAATCGTGTATAATTCATCCTAATTTATTCTCCTTTTGTCAGTTGAGACACAAAATAATCAACATGTTTGGGAGAAGAAGAAGAAAAAGCTCTCAGGAGATAGTTCATTGTGTTAGTGAGGTATTGACACCTGCTATTCTTCTGATATCATATTGTGCTGGCCACAGTATGGGGTCAGGTAAAATCCACTCCTTAGTCGACCTGACTGAAATCAATGACCAAAAATGAAAGACGTATGATTATGTTTAAAGGTGACTTCTATCGATTGGAGATGCCGATTCTGAAAATTTGGAAATACTCAGATGTTTTTTTCAAGATACAAGTAAAACCTTTTGCATGTGAAATAAACTTTAGAAACAGGCACTTTAACAACTTACAAGTATGGGTTTCCAGAGTAGGTCGAGAGGCATTGAACTAAGGCATTTAAACACATGTGGTGGATAATGGAGTAGCCATTTATTTGAGAAGAATCTGCCGGTTGGTGTGATCTGTCATGGGATACGGTACGTGTTCAGAATCCGCGGAAGAACATGACATTTCATTTGGCCATGTCAGAGAAAATCGCTTTAATGGCCTGCCAGCAGAAAGTATTCTATTCAGTCCCATCAGCGGAAGATCTAACTGCAGTATGTACAGGAACTGAAGCTGGGGCAACGCTTTATATTGACGATGACTGTTAATAAGTGGAACTAAAGGTAAATATTAAATACATCCATCTTCATTGTTGACTACGCTTGAGGCTGGGGCCAAAACCTTGGTTTGCTGGAAAGAGTTTTATGGTAATTCTATGGTTTCCGTGCAATGAAAAATAATGGGCAGTAAATACTGAGAACATAAGAGTCAAATCTCAAAAGAAAACTGGTGACTTACATTCAAAAGCACAAAATACTACAAAATGCCAGCCATAAGTGCATTTCTTTACCGTACTCAATTTATAATAATTGAAGAAAACAGTCACCCCCGATAACATTTCCCTTTTACGTTTAACCAATGAAAACAAAGCTTCGGTCGCAATCAGCCCCTTAAAGGGTGTCTGAAAGGTGGTGATTATGATAAACAACGTGACTTTGCGTACAGTACGGAGGTTTATAGATGTGTATTTATCGTCTAATATTATTTTAACCCAGTGGATGCAGCTCCGCTCATTTCCAAGTCTCCACCTTCATCTTCCTACATGCCTATAATTAACGTAAACAGGCAAAGCTGCAAAGGAAAATCCCCATTAGGGTTTTATTCACTACAGATACAGTACGTCTTGTTAACCTTAACGTTACTTCTATTTGTTCTACTGATTTTTCCAGGAAACTGGACTTTTTTTTTTTTGGTTCAAATTCAATCAGCTACATCAAAGGAAATACGTTCGTTGTAAAACAGTCTATTTAATTATTTCCTAATAAATTGAACTAAAATTATATTCTGTGGAATGCTGCTCACTGTAGCACTTAGGAGATGAGTGGCGTAGAAAATTAAGCTGGACTTTCCGCTGACATACACATATCCTGTTTATCAGGGGGAGACAGAAATAGTTGGGGTTGCAAATAACCTGCCGTTATTGTGTGCAGTGACTATGCATCCATGACAACAACACAAATGCGCACAGAAATAATTAATGACCTGGAAGGAGATAGCAATTTAAAGCTAAATGTGCAAAATTAAGTATAATCCACTGTTCCATGTGGGTAGCTGTAAACCAGAATGGTCAATCCAGCCAGATGGTACTTTTCAACTCTCAGCATTTGTCCTACACACATCAAAACATTTGCACACCTATGCACATCAGCATGCACTTGTGCGCACGCACACACACACACACACACACACACACACACACACACACACACACACACACAGCACTGTCCTCCCAACTACTATTCGTTTCGGGTTTGCTTGAATCTTTAAAGCTGAAGCAAATCCAACAAAGGAATAATAACAAATAATACACCTGTCCTATATCTCATATGAGCAGGGGTAGCACACACACACACACACACACACACACACACACACACACACACACACACACACACACACACACACACACAGACACACACACACTCCTAAACATATCTAGTTATTAGACTGTGCCCCCACTTGGGCTCCCGAGTCTATAAAAGGGGCATTTCAAATCGCATCAAACAGTAGAGATGAGATCAATAACAGCCTGTCAGCTTTTTAGTGAACCCGCGGACAGAGCAGGGACACAGGGTACGTGGAGAGAGAGCTGCATCCCTCTGTCAGACTCTTTGTGACCCCCGACAGCTTTGATAGAAGATGACAGAAATAGAAATGACAGAGACACCAAGTGAGGACATGAGACAGCTAAAAAAAGTAAGACAGGTTCCTACTGTAGTGAACTAATCTTGTAGCCTCTGTATATTTTCTAGGCCGTCATTAAACCAGATTCAATACTCTGGATGTTTCCTTTTCAATGTGACGGTGGTCTCTATCACCTGCCTAACAAACCTCTGACAATGAATGGATTATATCTGCTGCATATAAGCACACACGCTCCATATATAGTGTACATTTAACAATTGTGCATTCACATTCAAGGCAATGCACCTAATTGCTCTGGCAGCCATTGAATGATGACAATGGCCGCGGTGGGAATTGGCAGGACTTTGTTGGGACATATGTAATTATTCCGCCGCACAAAAAGAGGGGCCGTCACAGTGTCAAAGCAGATTTACTTCGTCTGTGGCTAGTGCATTCAGCAGGGTATCTAATGATGAGCCCTTATGGGATAAATTACCAGCATATTGTTTACCGCTGCTTTTAGAGTGCAGAGGTTTCTGACGGCTAAAGCCCGAAAGGTAAAGCCCGAGGTTAAGACAAAAGGTGAATCTGCTGAACTCTGAATTAAAGAAAATGATCTGATAGTGTGGAGTAATGTTGGGAAGAGATTAATGGTACCCATGGAAGCAGAGGCAAGGGAGAAGTTGAAATTCTTAACTCTTTTTTGGCAAAGGCCCTGTCTTCACATACGGATGGCAGCAGGCTAGATAGCAAATCCCTGGACGAGGGGCTGTGAACATGAACTTTACAGCTCTCGACTATACAACCGAGACATTTCCATGCTGTTGTCTTTTCTTGTGTGTAAGGTCTAAAAGATATGGCATATAAATAACACAATATCTAGTCAAATATATATTTATACATAGTATGCACTCAAGTCACTATATGAACTTATGAAGTACTACCTACATTAAGAAAGTACAAGTTGTAAGAAAAATCGCAGCCACAATGTATGACATGAACCAAATGTGTATACAACCACAACCAAACATTTAAAGGTTAACATGCCCTGTCCCCAACACATAGCAGCCCTTAGATTCAAGATTTAGAATAAAATGTACCGTTTTGTAGCTCTTGTCTTTGCACCGCAATGCAATGAATGTGTGTCGGAAAGGATTCGTAAATAATTGCTTTTCTGTTTTGATTTACATTTGCCACAATTATTTTAATCAAGAGTATAATAAAACTGGTCCTCCTTGCTTGTGAAGAAAGTTTCACCTCTGACTATTGCTCATGACAGAGGCAGCACCTGAGCGACGGTCGGAGGTCATTTACATAATTAATGAAGGAAACTACCTAGAAGGCAGAAGCGGTACAAACCTGCCATTAGGCAAAGAGAGAAAATGAAGATGGAAAAAAAATGGTTTGGCATGTATTTGTTATTGGCCCGGGAGTGCATAGTGAGCAGCAGGACTGGAGAGAGGGATAAGGGTGGAGAGCACGAGGAGGGAGGGAGAGAGAGAGAGAGAGAGAGCGAGAGAGAGAGAGAGCGAGAGTGACAGGCTTGAAGAGCTGAGACAGTTGAACCATGAAGAGAGGCATGCCAGTGAGCTGGATAGTGGGAAAGCGCAGAAACATTTGAAGAAAGTCAGAGAGGACAACAATAGAGAAAAGGGTTTTCTCAAAATCCTAGAGAAAGTTGAGGAGTATTCACAGAGAGACAAAAAGGCCAGAAAGAAATTTGGCAAAGGAGGATGAAACGGGCAACCAGTTTCCAAGACAAGTCAGAGGGGAGCAGGTGTTGCAACATCCTTTGGAGGGGCTCTTACCTTGGACGATGCAGATGCTCCTGGTCCTGCTGCCGTGATGCCTCGTTTGACCGCTATGTCACTGCTGGACGTTGTCACGGCAACTGAAACAGGGGTCGGGAGAAGAGAAGGGATGACTGGGAGGGGAAGGAGTCCCGGACGGTTGTTTCCATTGACAATGGCAGAGGCACAGCTATGGTTGGCTCCTCCATTGTGGAGGCCAGACGGACGGATGTCTCTGCGCTCCCAAGGTCCCCGGTAGTCCCTCTCAAAGCGGTGGTGGTGGCGCGACATCACTTCCTCTTCCTTTCAGAGGGAACGACAGAAGCTGGCCTGCGGGAAATGTAAAAACATAAGGTTTAAATGATTTGAAGATATGTATCCAAATGCAAATAAGATAGAAGCACAAGGACGAGGTTTTAAAGACGTGTAAAGACCTGAGGCAAAGAAAGAGCACGACATCGCACGAATAAGTGAGAACACATGCTAATGTGAGGGTGTAAATGCTCATAGCATCTGCTCACAATGCACCTGATTGACGTGGACATACTGCTGCTCAGTGTCTGCCTCTAATTCCTATTCCCCCAGTCCTTAACGAGGGCTGCCTCAGGAGGCAGAGAAATGAGGACTGCTAAGCAGGTCCATAAAAGCACCATCAGGACCAACTGCATACAGAGCTGGATTTGTTACTTGAGGATAAAACAATATGGCAAAGTGAGACGCAAGGAGGAACAGGCTCAATAAATTAAGATGGCACAGCAGTGTCATAACCTCGCGGTCAAGACTCATTCCTCTGAATAGATAAATACTGCTGCAATTACAGCTCATCTCCTACATATGATGGCTGCTTAATTCAATCATACAGCCACTGAAATCCATTTGATGGCTCTCCCCTCTTCAAGCACAGCAGGCCGTGATAGACAAAGAGGCGAGAGTGATCTTGAATTACATCAGTGTGGGGTTTGGCGCTACTATGTAGCATGAGTGGCGTACAAGGGTATATTATAACAGAAATCAAAGCTGCACAGGATCTGAGTACACAAATCCATCACTGAGGGGATTGTACTCCTATTCACCAAAGGCACGGTACGCTTCCCATTCCCAAGCCCTTGATAACAGATTAAATAAATAACAACCTCAAACCAGGTTCAGAAAGCTCTATGCAAAATGCCGTGGACTGTAAGGCGAGAATGACAGCGGATGATAGGTCTTTATTCTGCATGCTGGGGTCTGTCACGCCGCCTCTCTCCTCAAAGACAAGCGAGCACCTTGAAATGCCGACTTCTCTGTGTGTGCCTCTGTCTGTGTGAGCACACAAAAGCAGGATACGCTCCTTGTGAATGACTACTGTATATAACACGTCATATTATAACGTTTCAAAACTCTACAATGGTTGAACAGACTGTTACAAATCAAAAGGCCTTTTTTTCTTTTTAGAACACTTACATATTGCAGCCTGTGGTGGGAGCACTGGCCCTTCTGTATCCTTAGCTGTTGCGATTCTCCATTTATTTTTTCACTAAAAGACACTCACTCATTCTTCCATTAGCCCTCTGTGCTTTTCATTCTTTCATATTCCCTCTCTTCATTTGTGTCTCTTACAAGAGTATGAATCTGTGCAAACAAAGCAAGCTGATGTGCAGTGGTGGAGCCACACAGAGCAAGCACAAGCTGTGGGAAAATGCTCTTCCAGTCTTTCTCACTCACTTCACTATAACCTCTGCTCCCTCTCTGCACTAACCCTTTTAATAACCTCAGATTTTACACTAGAATGAGCTCGTTTTATCTCTAAAAATATTTGAGACTGACGGTAACAAGGTGCACGTCCGATGAAACACTGGACCAGTTAGTGCTAGGTAATACGTATTCTCTTCTCGTCTAGGCTCCACGCCTCATCTGAAATACAAAAGGCAAAAAAATAAAAACAGGAAAGCGGAGAGGGACTTTATCTCAAAATAGTCAGAATTGGGTTCCGAGTGCATTTGCATTCACTAATATTTGCTATTTACTTTATCTTGCTATTTCAGATGTGCTGTGGGAACATGCTGGACTTCATGGACTGTGGGAAAGAATTGTTAGCAGCCTCCATGAAAAAGAACCAAATGTGTCTTAAATTTTCAGTCTTTGGAAAATTCAGGGTGCAGCAGGGGTGACTGTAGTTGCTGCAATTTTCTTTTTTTATGGAATAATAGTAATGTCCTCATGGGACATGGTCCGACTGTCTTGTTAAATATCATTCAGTACAGGATAATGTGCAATGTGCAACATTATGGTCCCTTTACAGAAAACCAGACGTTACAGGAGGACATGCTTTAATGCACGGCTTCCTTGTTATTGACAAGAGGCTGCCTTAATCATTTTAAGTGACATGTGACTGCGCCTCTACTCTACTTGTATTTATTAATCTATTTTATATATTTTACCTTATTTAACTTATCGTGCTGTCCTTCACCGACCTCAGTTTTTCTGTTCATCTGGGCTATGCCACATGACATATTTGATGTTAGTTTGTGTGATTGTGGGCGAGGTAAGATGCAAATCAAATTGCCTGAATATGAATATTCATGTTCTTATTCTGATCCCTCACTCATCCCTGGTTCTGCCTTTCCATCAACATACCAGAACCTCACTTCTGGCTTTAAAAACTCATGGTCAAGTGTAACACGAGGTCATATGCTTCCAAACTGTATGCCATAGAGCGAAGGATGACATCACAGTAGCTATGTCTACTTGTTTTATACAGTTGTGTGATCAACAGCAAAGAACAGTTTAATTTCTTTACTTATTTCTCTACCTCTTTACCTTGTTCTGTGTACCTCCATGAACAAGATTAAGATAAAATGAATTCCTTCACAGAGTAATCATCATCAGGAGTATAGTGAGAGTGAACTAAACGATAGGGAAGTTTATGGTCTATCAATACCAATGAAGAATGTTTTAAGCACAGGGTGATATGCTGGCTTAGTGATGTAAAACATGGCTATGTACTGGACGGACAAGAGCGGTCTAGGGCCAAACTATTATTGTGTCCTCTCCCTTTCCACCCCCAATCTTTCCTATCTTTAATAAAGGAAGGGAGTGAAGTAATGCATTTCTAAAGGCAGTGGTGTAGCATCTTGTGACAAAGGTTTATTCATACCTTTATTTTGGTCGTATAATCTAGTGAGGAATCATAATGAAAAGCGAATCACCCATGTTCATATAAGATATATACATCTTTATGTATATAAATTTAGCATTTTATCACAATCTTACTGTCATAGTCATTACATAGTCATTACATAGTCATTACAAAGTCATTACAAAGTCATTACAAAGTCATTACAGCCATACTGACTAGTATGTGGAGCTGGACTTCATTTTAACCTGTTATTGTCACTGCGTGTATCTAGACATCTTCCATATAAGGACGACCCAGCATCATGACGTCCCATGATGCTATACCCAAGCTCTACGGTGAAGGGACGAGTTCAGTGCTGTAAAGTTTGAGCTAAGTGGAAAGGGTAGCCAGTTGGAGCACATAGATGTCACAGGCAGTGTGTTAAGTGTGTGTTCTGGGGCTTTAGCTCAGTGGGTAGAGAAGTCGTTCCTCAACCGGGAAACCAGGGTTTCGATCCCGGCCCCTGACGCAACAAGCCGTGGATCCTTGAGCAAGACCCTGAAACCTCAGCTCCCCAAGCGCTTCGTTGTACCTGTACCTGTATGTAGGTACTGTGTGAGATGTTATACATAAAGGAAATATTATAATATGAGAATATAACAGATCATCAGAGCATTGAGGACTAGAGACCGCTTTCTCATTTTTTCCAATTACAGCATAGCTTTCATATTTTTTAGTTGCTTTTTTGTACAAGTTTTGGTTAGAACATGGGTAATAGTCCACTTGCCTGCACATATTTGCATTCGGTCATGTTGGACTTAACTTTAATAAAGACACTTCAGTTTGCATCTGCTCGTCTGTTTCCAATGCTACACCAATAACACGAAATGTGTCGTCAGAAAAATTCGATTTACCTTATTTTAACCAAACAAATGTTGAAACGATTTCCTGTGGGGATTTAATTTACAGTAGAAATAAAGTAATACATCAAAAATGTTTTAGCACAATACCTGGCATGTCGCAAAATATTTAAAGTCAAGTCAAAGTCATATGTCATATGTTCAAAAAAAAAAAAACAAGTTTCCCTGTACAACGATATTTCTTCTTTTGCCTTGCACTACGAATGACGTGCAACAATAAACACACGTGAAATTGATGAAAAGAAAAATATTGTTGGATAAAAAACGTAGCCAGCATCTAACGATGACAGTGCAGGCGATAAAGTAATAGTTCTCTTCTGCGGAGTCTAGCCTCATTTAATGAAGGATCATTTTTTTACTTTTTGTCCAACAGAGGTATTGAAAATGTTGTTTAACGCCTCTACTCCTAAATCCTCTTCTTTCTAAGTTTTAAGTATGTTGATGTTATAATCAATATACCATTTTATGCCTAAAGGATGGCTGCTGGACTCCAATTTTAAGGTTTCTTGGGATGAAAAGTAGATTTCCCAGAATAGAGGAATGCATAGAATTATCTCCTCCCCTGACATATTATACATCTTTTTAGGCTAACCTGGTACTTTAAATAACTTTTTATTTGCTATTTTTTTGTGTAGACATTGGATTGTGCTCGTCTTCCATATAACGAGTTGCGTTTTCAATGCATTAGACCGAGTATCCCTAAAACCAGTCATACCAGTTTTAATATTGCTTTCCAGAAAATTTATAAAAATGTGTGAGGATATTTTCATTTAAACTGGATCTTATGTTATGCAATGTTTTCATTCTAAACCAGATTTATTTATACATTCTACTCCTTAATTTGATACTGAAAGTAAATGTGAACTGTTTTAAATATTTTTTTTCTTAATACCACCCTTCAATCTTTCATCACCGACATACCAAAGTGGCAATTTTAGAATCCCTTCCACTTAATTTTGATACGTGCAAAAATCTTTGAGTTTACTCCTTCATCCTTTCATTATGCATAATATAACAATATATATTGTACATTGTACCTGCAGGCTGGCAAAGTGATCCCTGCCAAACGAGTGTCACTGAGACAAATCCCACTACGTTCATGATCCTTGGTAAACAAAATTATATAAGATACTAATTACACACACTTCCCTCCACGAGTGTATTCCTACAGGTACATTACTACAGTCTGTGTATGTGCGTGCACCTCACATACACCTCAGAGCTGACGGTTTGCACTGTGTGCATTTGTATGTCGGTGAGAAGATGATAAAAAAGACTTTGCTCTCAGAGGCACCAGTGGAAACCAACACCAAACACACCTGCGGACACTGCCAGACCAGATAAAAACTTAAATACATCACATCTACAATGACAGTACGCTCGGCGCTGCCAAGCTCTAGGGAGAAGGTGCCAATAAAGATTTTCCTATTTTCTTTCACATCCAATGAAGTCAGTGTCAGCCCTGGACAAAACAATGGTCTTTCAGACAAGAGATGATAACCTCTACTGCAAGCTCTCAATGATAAGCCAGCCTTCTTATGAGCCCTTTCAATGTCATAAGAAACTATTGACAGCATTTCATTTATACCCGCTAGCAATTAATGAGGCTTTTCAGCTCCTGCGATACTGTCAGCATGTTAATTACCAAAACTGAAAGCACCTGACTTTCCCACACCAAATTCCATTTTCTAACCCTGTGTTCTACTTAAAATAAATGATTGCTGGGAATGCTGTGCAGAGCGATGAAAATCTAAACAAATAATTAAAACCATTAATCCTCTGGAAAGCAAAGTAACAGCAAAATAATCTTATTTTCCAACACTCACAGACGGGCCGGAAAGAATTGCGAAACACCACGTATGCCATCAAATCTAATGAGCTGACCGACTGGCATGTCCGTTGTGTTGTCAGTCATATCATGAGTTGGAAACATTTGGTTGCAGATGCAGGAAAGTGGGCGTGTGAACATATTGGATGCATTTCAGCAAGCATTAATAGCCATCTAGCATCGCTGGCGTTTCAGAATCAGCGCCCAAAAGCATGTGCAAACGAGAGTGAAAAGTGATAGGGTGAGGAGTGAGTATGCCAAGTCTACATGCATGCAAGACCAAATGTAGCTGACATCGTCGCAACGTCCTTCTCGTCACCATGGCCATGCCCTGCATACACCTATTTAAGTTATAAGTTCACGCATGGCAGGACAGGGGTCCGCCGTGACTTCATTTCCCAAGCATCAGCGGAATAATCAGCCAAAATAAAAGTTGTCTGACAGGAGGAAACGTGAGAAAAACACCTTGAAGGACAGCATCTGTCACTCCCAGGCAACACGCAGCATTTCGGGTGTGTGTGACAGATCTGCGTTAACAAAGCCATGTGGGAATACGAAGGGAGCTGCCGACAGACGTGAGGAAAGAGGGAGTGTAACAGATGGACAGAACATGGTAGCGACGGGGAAACAGCGAGACAGCGCGAGTGACTGAGCAAGCAAATGAGATATAATAGCAGTTGAGAATGTGTGTGTCTGCAGCTGTGAAATAGAGAGGAGGGTATTAAGGACAGGATCAGGGTGGGGTGTTTGTCATACTTCTGTTCTTGGGTGTGATGTTTACTGGCACATTCTGCCCTTTATTCAATAACCCCGTCTATTCCAACTGCCACAGATACTCCCCAAGAGGAAGCGCTCCATTTCCAAGTGTTTAGCTCCATTGACCCACTCACAGCCCAGCTTTCTCACACACTCACACACTCACACACTCACACACAAACACATGCACCTGCTAAATTCATGAGTCTGTGCTAATCATCAATTTGTCCATCAGCCATTCCGGACGGTACAAATGGGGGCTGGAGAAAGTCAGCATGCTGTAACTTTACAAGACAATGCCATTGCTCTGTGTGTTTGTGTGCAGAAAACACACACACACACACACAAAACCAATGTCACAGTCCCACTTTCTCACACACATGTTGGATACAGACCAATATAATTTCACCCCAGTAAATGTGCTGACAGTTCCTCCAGGACAGCCGAGGTATTCATCCTGATAATTAAATAATGGGGGAGACTATTGGTCTAGGAAAAGCCCATAGCAACTCCAGCCACAGTCTCACAATTTTTTACATTCTCTGCCTCAGCAAGGAGTCCATACCGCCTGAGACAATACCAGATGATGAATGATAGATTCTGAAATGATAAAGATGTCTGTCTCAAAGCCTTCGCCTCTCTTAAGTCTTCACATACTTGTCTGCTAATACAAGTTAGCACAAACTCAGACACACACACACCAACACATATGCAAACACATTGAGTCATTCAATAGGTATCAGTGGAAGCGATTCATTGGCAGACCGTAAAATAGCGAATTGGATGATAAAGAATAAGTACTTCTGTATTTGAATATCTTTTTTTCCTTTCAGCATATTCAGGATTTTCCTTCTTTTTAGTGAAATATGGATTGATGAAGCCATCTGATCTTCCATAGCAGAGCCAGGGCTTCCTGGATATTTTCATCTTTTCCTGTTAATAATGTGATACCGTTAAAAACTTGGTGATGTGCGAGAAGAAGCAAAAAACAACCCCAATAAACATGAGGAAAAACGGAGCAGGAAAAGAAAAATGGAGTTTTGTGTCTCGTTAACTCCGACATGGAGTGTCTGTGTATGTGTGTGCGCGTTTATGTCTGTGGAAGGTGAGGCATGGGGGTTGTAGAGATGAAGAGAAAGGGCCATCATCAAGGATATAAAGCAGGGATGAATGGAGCCTCCTGCTGGCATCGAAACCAACAAGCGTATTGTTGAGATTGATTCTCCGCATTAATAGGCCCAATTAATCCCTCTGGTTTGAGGGGAATTAGCACTTTGCTACATTTCGTACACTCCATTATTGGTCTGAGTGGAATCCAGAGGCACAGCACAGTCAAGCAGTGTATCATAAAAACAGAGCCCAACTAAGACGCTACTCATAATCAAAACAGTTCTTCTTTGTGGTAGTTTATTGGAGGCATTTGACTTAACAATAAACCTGGATCACGGGGTAGTCGGCCCTCATTTTTCATCATATCTTGAAGAACTACCAGCTCCTATCTCTTCTGGCTATTAGTATTTCCACATTGCTTTCAGGTGAAATTGATAAAGATGGCACTTTGTACATTAATCTGACATTTTGATGGATGAAACATAGGCGTGTGACACGCACACACTGCCTCATTTTGCCAGAGTCAGACACTTACCGATCATTTTGCCTGTGATAAAGCATGCAAGCGAAGGCCAAATCATTCAAAGTGGGAAAATGGGACATGGTGAATTCAATCGACAGATACAGAATAAATAAAAAGATGCTGAGGTGGAGGGCTATGTTTTCACCAGATTAAGAAATATTGCGTAAAGCGTCGATACTGACGGCGAATCTCCTTCAGCGAGCATCGGCAAAATTCTTTCAGCGGAGCAGAATTAAGTAAGTTTCACTCGATCTTGCAAAAATGTCAGTGAGTGTGTTTGTAGGGGATACAACATGATGCAAGAGTTTCTAAGCCACTTGTTTACTGTAGTTTAAACACAGGGGCTCTGTTTCCACTTTCTAAATGATGAACACAACATGGGCCAACCAACATTTGTCCGCTCAGAAATGTCGGCTCTTTCTGTCGTTCGCCGGCAGAAATGGCCGCGGCGTTATGAAATTTTTCAGTGACCAGGCTCGCAACACGCTGGCAGCGTTTGGTTGTCAGCGTGTGATTACCCTGAGGAACAGAAATCCTCTGCTACCTCCACCACTGCACGCTGCTTCTCAGTTAATTAAAACACCGACTTTCAGCAAAACACCACATTATCACAACGCCGAGACATAAAGCTAGAGAAAAAACCCCGGGGTTAGTGTGCATATTCTGCCATCCAGCGTTTCTGAATGCTTTTTCTACGGGGTGTGGGAGAGGCACATTTCCAGACGCCAATCATGCAGTGGGTCTATGCGTGTATGAATGAGTGTGTGTGTCTGAGTATTCTTTGTGGCCCGTGGCAGCTGACGCCTTTTCTCTCCCTCCTGTATCCTTTTGCGGTTTTCTCTGTTCTCTCGATAAAAACCAACAACGGCATCAAAACAAACAGATCACACTGCTGATGCCATACATACATGCACACAGGCCCACTAACGCACGCACACACCACAAATATACGGAATGTATTTTTTCTTACAAGGGAAAGAATTGTTACTTAATTATCTAAAAGCTGCGGTGACTACTGGGGGCAGTGGGCATCCATCTCTTTCAGCACCACCAGCCTAGAGTACATGGCCAAGTTGGGGGGGAGATCAAGAGATATAAACATCAATAACGGAGACGGAGCAGCGATGAGAAACTGAACAAGAGAGCAATGGAATTAAATGGGAGCAAAGGGCAGGAGATGTTGTAGAAGAGTGGAGGAGAAGATGACTGGTTACTCTCGCATTGATTTATAATGAAGAAGTTAGCAAACTGCCTGGCCTTTCGTCTTAAAAAGCTGCCGTGACGTGTGGTTTCATTAAAAGCTACAGAAACACTCCAGCTACAGGGATCATGACATCATCTCTGTCGCCATGGAGATGCCCTGCACATCTTCAGTTTTAATCTCTCCATCGTTACCAGAGACGTGTGCCAGAGCTGGATCATACAAAGACAGACATGTTACAAATTTAGGTTCCAGCGTCCGTTTATATGATGTTTTGGACTTATGCACAGCCAAGCTGTTAGAGGGGTCTGACTGGAGGAAGGTTTGATGTCCGTTTGTGTATTTAGTGCCTCAGAATAATTCTTAACCCCTACCTGGACAAAAAACCAAGTTCCTGCTGATCCATCCTGTCCCAGCCAGAGGACATGCAACATTAATTCAATGTTGAATAAAGTTAATTTCTTTCCTTTTTTTCAGTAAAGATGATCTGATAGAGATGGCCGATCATCTTTATTCAAAAAAGTAAAGACAGCCGATCGGTTGGCACCGGGGGGCCTAGTTCTAGAGGCCCCCCGAAAACGTTCGGCACATCAACCTTGATCAAATGCTTCAATTGTAAACACCTAGAAGAACATACCAAGCTTCAAGAAGCTAACGTGAGCAGAGCGGCTAAAGCTAGTGGGGGCTCAGATCCAGCCCCAAGACCGCTGTGTGTATGTTTCTATGCTATAATCTATGGTTTATAAACTCAAGGACAAACGAAGCTGCGGAGGAACAACCCGAAAGCGTTCTGCATAACGAATCGCACACTTCACATTGAATCACCCTGAGGATCGTAGCAAGTTTCAAGAAGCTAATGTTGGCAGAGCGGATAAGGCTAGCGACAGCACTGAAGTGCCTGAACAAAGCCAAGAATTAACATATAATGGACTGGCTTACAAAGGCTTACAAAGTTTTATTTTCATTTCATACAATTGGTTTGAGAAAAGCAGTGCTGGCGGGGAGGATGGAGGGTAAATTAATTTCAATAGATCAGAACATACATACACAATGCCGACCGGACTAACTTCAACTGTAATCCTTCAAAATAAGAGCTCTTAAAATCCACTACTCATTGTGATTTTAAACAGAAAAGAAAAGAAAATCGGAACCCCAAAAACAATATCGGCCTGTCAGACTTTATAAAAAAAAATCAGTGATCAGCCAAGAAAATTGCTATTGGTCAAGTATTTACAGATTCAGTCTGATTACACACAATCTTTTAGGGTTCGGGAAAGGATTAGGACAATTTGGACTAGCCTGATTATTTTCAAACATGTTTTATTTTTAGTTTGAATCTGCATGATCACATCAGTCCTTACAAGCAAGATCACGCATGCCACTGGGAGAGAGATCCCGGAGCAGCTGACTGGGCATTAAAAATGTTGTACCGTTAGATAGACATTAACTCTATATCTACTATTCAGTTTTCTCTGAAGGCTAGACAACCTTTGTGAATGGCGTCTTTCTAACCATTTCTTCAGCCCCATTTATCTGTTGTTTTCTAAAAATTCACAATGCAAAGTGCGCCTGATCACCACAGCAACTTCATCAGTCATTTTGTTTGAATTGCATTTCTGCTTCTTGCGTGATTGTATGAGGTTGTACAGTAATAGCTCCCTCGGGTACAGGAATCTTTATGAAACCCTGTAGTCTGTGATTTAGTTTTAAATCTTTTAGTACATGCATGTTTGAGATCGGAGAGAAGATAAAATGTGGAGATTCCGGTTATGTGAGTGATGAAATCCAATTTCAATAAAAAGGTTTGAAAAATCCTCCTGGGTGAAGTCGGCTTGAGACAGCCAACATTTCCCCTTGTAAGAACTTTATGATTTGCGTCCTGACAATAAGCGGTGGCAAAGAAATTCAACTTCGACTGGATTCTCGAGTGTCTGAGGAGACAAAGAGTGAACCAATAGAACTGGCTGTTTCTATGTCAATGCGTCATTGTCGATATGTACCAATCTTACTTATAGTCAGTCTCCTCTATTCGTTTGAACCCATCAGTGTTCAAGGCCAGGATTAGCACTGCAAGACTTTGTTTGTCAGTATGAGAATAAACCCAAGTCCTCCAGGTGACAAACGAACAACAATAACATGACTGGCAGATAAAACGTTGGCTAGACTCACAATTAATCATCAATAAAAGATCTGCAATTATCATACGTATAATATTTATTAATAGAGTTTTACCCTGAGTGATGCTATTAAAAAAGATGTTTTCTGAATAATAATAATAATAATAACTCTTGAAAATATGCAAAGGAAATATTAAGAGATTAGAGGAGCTGTTTCATGAAAACGCAGGATGAATGAAGGCATTTATAGACTGAAGTCAAAATGGCACTGTACAAGGAAATATCTAATATATCAAAGAACGATGTGTCTTTCTTAGTGTCAATTCAGATTGTCAATTACATTAAAGCAGGAGCTAAACAGAGTTCAGATGTTCTGTGCACAAAATTCCCAACTCCGTCAGCTCCAATACTTGCTTTAGTCGTTGGTGAAAGCGCCTCCAGTCAGACAGATTTACTGCTGCACTCCTTCAGCGCTTTTTAGTGCAAAAAGCACAGACGCACAAATATCAGAGCGCATGTACGTGTATTTTGGGAGAACATATTACAAGAAAATCGCCTCATTGCTCGTCAGGCAAACACAATTGGAAACCCATGTGCACACACAACCAGATCAGAACCCTCTCCCTGATTAAGTCAGGCCATCTGCTCGAGTACCTCGTCACCACTGACGGCTGTTGTGTGTCCAGGCTGGTTTCAAGAGAGCCAGAAATCCCACAGTGCTATTCAATGGCATATTAATCTCCTTAAATCTCAACCTTTTCAAAAGGGCAGACGTCCCAGTAACCTCAGTGCAGTTGTTCAGAGCAACATCATCCCACTATCTCAAATGTGTGATTAAAGAGAGTGATGATGACGTGAAAAGTGAAGAAGGAGTGAGTGTGTATCCCCTTTTCTTCATATCCTTTCTTTTGTCTGTGGGAGCGTTTTGTCTTTGTCAGTTTGTTTCATATATGTCTGAAGACAATGGCATTTCAGAGCGTACAGCGAGTGGCGCTGAAGCCCAGTCCAGCCCAGAGGAGTAGTTGGAGCGATATAAATTAATGGCCCAGGAGACAGCCTAGGCAAGTGGAATGAACAAATAGAGAGGCCATGAAATGACCAAGAAGAAGAAGAAAAACGAAAGACGGGTAATGATAAGGAAAATGAGACTTACACAGAATTGTGGGAGGGGTACTGACGGGGGGGATGCGTTCAGTCACAGTATAGTTGTATAACCCCCGTCACACCGACGCAGAGCATTTACAGTGAATGGTCATCCAACATGGATTGGTGATCCTTCGCCTAGGTTGGATGAAGGTCGGATACTGGCCTCATTTTGCGAGCAGCCACTTCCTTGTGGTTGAAAATGTCATTTAAAACTTAACATCATTAAATTCTCTGACATAACTTGTCCAAGAAACACTGACATGAAATGTTGGAGGACATGACAGAAGAGGATCTAGAGTGGGCAGCTGACAGAAACTTTTTAAATATCTAATCTTGATATTGATACGTGGCGCTACTGGCGTGATAATCTGTGACAGGCGTCTCAAATGGACGGGGTCAAATGTGACTACTGCAGTTCATCCATTAGTCAATTGGCAGAAAATTAATTGACAAAGATTTTGAGAAGTAATTAACCATCAGAGTCAATTTATCATGAACAGACATGTCTGCAGCTCTGCAGCTGTACTGATCAGCACGGCCACAGGTTCACGAGGACAATTCAAACACGCTCGTGTCACATGTTATCTTTAAAATTGTCATCTTCTTAGTTTTGCATGTCAGGATGAAAATTCGTGCTTATTAGAGAAAGAACCAAAATATCAATCTAGGTACGACTACTTGCTATATACTGTTTTGCCAACTGTTGTATTAGATTGCCTCTAGAAATATCATAGAATTACTGTATTTCACCATTATTATTATTATTATTATTATTATTAGTCGTAGTAGTAGGATTTATACTTTGAATAAATGAAATAAAAAAATTATTTGTATCATCAGCATGAATGAATATTAGGAGGAACGAATCGGAAGGAATAGGATATTAAAAAAATAGATATATTCTTTTTTCTTTACAAACAAATATGTCAAGTCATACTTTCCTTACATTATGCATACATTATCTTAATATCTTTCTGAGAACAGATCATCATAGATATATATATTAGATAGATATTTATATTATAATAACAACAATAATAAAAAATAATATGTATTATAAAAATATATAATAATTGTAATAAAATAAATAAAAACGTAATAAAAAAAATACATTAAATGAAGTACTGGAGCTCAATAAACAGCGAGACAACGAAGAAATGCTATGGAGATTCTTACAGTTACTTAGAATATTAACATGTTTTTTTGAGGGGGAACCTTTTATTCCCATCTATTTTGGTGCAAATTATTATCAAGCACAAACATGATCTGTAATATATAGTCAGAACATTAAAGCACTACAATCTAATATGACGGAGAAAGAAGGAATATAAATCCTTACAAGCTCATAATTTCATTTAGTGTCCGAGGCACCGACTGCTCATCGGGAGCAATAACCACGCAAGCAATAACAAACCAACGAAACAGCCATTGGAAGCAAATTGCGGTACGGCATCTTGCTCAAGGACACTTCTACGTGTAAACTCTAGGAAGCTGGCGCTCGAACTCACATCCTTGTAATAAGGGGACAAGACTTCCACCTCCTGAGCCACCCTCCTGTGTGTTCAATACTCTGCAAGGACAATCGTGGAACGTCTTCAGTTTAATAGAGGTACAGGAGGATGCATATCTTGTGCTTGAGTTCTCATAGCAAATGGAAAAGTAATGCTCAGTGAGACACCTGAGGAATTTTAAGTTTGCCACAATCCAGTCGTGACTACATTTTTCTTGTCATTTTCTGAATTAATGAATGGTGATACTGCTCCAATGCGCAAACCAACAGTGGGAAAGGTTTATTTTCTTCTTTTCCCTCTCCTTGTCTCTTTTGTTTTCACTCTCCTCCATCTCTCCCACCTCTTCTTCACCCATGCCTCAGCTGTTCTCTCACACACAATCAGACACATGGGTCCAGGGCCAATGTAGATGAGAGAGGGAGACATGCGGAAGTGTTGGAGGTTTTTCAAGCAACATCAGAGACAGCGGAAGCAAAGGGAGAGATAAAAGGGGGGGGGGAGGAGAGAAAAGGAGGAGGTAAGGCAATGACATAGGGGGATGTTGAGAAAGCCCAAAGAGATGGAGAAAAGGTGAAACACACACACACACTTGCACACACATACAGTCTTTAATCAATACGGTGGGAATGTGGCCCCATGGTAAATCACTTTCCTGGCAATAACAGAGAGCAGCCACTATCCCTCTTTTTAATATGTTGCCAGAGTGTCAGTGGCTGATACAGCAATACGTAGCAAGGAAAAAGGGAGAGAGAAAGAAGGGGAGTGATGGGTTAGTGGGAAGGGTGTGCATATTGGGGGAGCCGTGATGTATAGGCCTGGACAGTTGGTCTGCACTCAGATAAAAGAGGGGAATCATGATCAGGATGGGTAAAGACGGGTATTTCCACAGAATCACACACACACTAGAAAAGAACAGCCCAGCTGGTTGAAAAGCCTAACCCCACCCGCCGACACCCCCTCTCTCTCACAACCTCCTTATCGTATGTCCTTTCTCATGAGCACTCAATGCATCAAAACCAGCCCTCCTCAGAACAAGGATTCTCTATAATATGAGAATTTCATTACAGGGCTAAAAACTATCCCTCGCCTCTGCTGGTCACATCGATTTAGGGGATATTGAAGGCCAGACAACTTTTCCAACCCAGCCTTTCAAATTTGTCTGCCTGTCATCATCAACAGATCCAGCAGATTACCCAATGCCCCTGTAGGTTGACCTTCACTTAACTATTTGACCCCAGGTCACATCATGCTCCATGTCCTTATTGACTCGATTCTATCTTACTCAACCCTGCTGTGTTTTAGACTACTCAGCAAATGTTGTTATGGTAAACGAGAGCTGCTTCTCAATTGACTCAGTTCCCCTTTAAAGTGGCGTTAAATAAGTAATGGGGCGTCTCATCTGCTTTGGCTAGCCGGTAGCTGGATGGGTTACAGTAAAAGGGAGATTAATGGATGGGCAAATGGAGATAAATGTATGAGCTAAATGGAAGCGCCGGATCAGCGTACGATGACACCCAGTGACATATGTCAGTGCGCCGCTGGACGGGTGTCAATTCTTGGTGGGGTGAAAGACAATATTCAAGGACTTGTAACTATAAATGGAAAGCATGGTATAAATAAAATCTAAGATTTTATTATATGAGTAAAGGACCGTACCCGAACGGAGAAAGGTTCAATATATGCATATACGGGGTGGCCATAGCTCAGCGGGCAGAGCGGCTGTCTCCTGATAGGAAGGTTGCCGGTTCAAGTCCCACCAGGGTCTACTTGTCATAGGGTCCTTGAATAAGACCTTGAAACCCTAGCTCCCTGGGCACCTCAAAGGCTCTGCCCACTGCTCCCTCAGGGATGGGGCAGAGAAATAATCACTATGTTGTACTGTGTACACTTGTATTTGATCAAAAAAGGATTTTTCTTCTTTTACATTATATATTGAGTGTACATCAAAATGTGGTAGGCTATGAGATGGATTACTCAAAACAGGCGGGGAGTTGAGAGCAGACGCTGGACATGTCTCACCCCTCACATCTTGGCTCATTTCAGAAGAGGAGCGGCAACAGAGACTTTGCAAGATTGGGAGAATGGTGGAAAAACAGTACAACATAGAAAAGTAATTTACATTTTGCATGAAAACAGGATGTGCTAAACCATATATTTTTTGTCCGTTGAAGACAACAACAACTATTTTGATAAAGGGCATGGCATCCGTGGTAAAATCCATGCACTACAAGAGTACGGCACATCTGCTTTATATGTGAATTATGTTAATGGCAGTAGATCATTTCAGACACAACATTAGATACGCCAACTGGTCTCCAAGACACTCCTAATAAACTGAACATTAACGTATTTTAAAGATATTACATTTATAACATTCGCCACTTCCCTCCTGTTACTTTGTGCACAAAAATGGTATCAGCTGTTCTTCACTAAGGTCACTCTAAATGTGTTTTAAATATGCTATATTTAAGAATCCATCTTTGCTGTCCATAAATCTTAGTAAGTGGCTTTAGGTCAGTGGGTAGATTAGTGATCCCTCGACCAGGAGACCAGGGTTCAAGCCCAGCCCCTGACACAAAATACCAGTGACCCTCAGCTCTCTGGATGCATCACAGGGGCCGCCCACTGCTCCCCCAGGGATAAGTCAAATGCAGGGATAAATTTCCTGATGTTGTACAGTATGTATGGTGCATCATGTGATTAATAAAATAAATCTTAAATAAAGATTATTCCCCTGATACTAGAACTCAGTATTCATCTAGCATAGCTAGAGACTCAAAGCCAAAGTGACACATACTGAACCAAATAGACACTCTGTATACTTACTCTAAAAGTACACTAGAAAAACTGATTCCAATTTCTGAACATTTTTTTTCTGAAGCAAAGGAAGCTATGCATATTTTGCAGGTAGACTAATCGCAAACATCCCTGTTCTAGTCTCCCAGAGCTGGATAAATCAACATGGAGCTACAGAGACTTCCTCAGTTTCAGCGTGATAAATATTTGGCATTCAATAGCCTGTATACCGTTTTGTGTTATGAGGTCTATCATTCCTTCCACCAGGGACCCTTGAATTTCATCAGCCACCTATATTGGCCACGTCAGACCCTGTTTTCATTTTCCTGAGAATGTAGTCAGATGTGGGAGAGTAAATGGGAAAAAAATGTTATCCTCACACATGTTGTTAGATTTCATATATGGGTTTCTGCAATTTTTGAAGCCTTGAACAGCCACAAAAATACTAATGTTGCAGACATCAACAACTTCATTTTTCAAGCAGTGGTTTTTAGTTTCAATAAAAGCTATTTCTGCTGTTTACAGCTGGTATAATAAGACTCCTTTTAGTAATAAATGTAAACCTATGTAACCTATGTAAATGTAAGACTATAGGTGAAGCAGTTGATGAGTTGGATGTGTTTGACAGTCCAAGGCTGTTCTCCTCCCTAGTTTGTTCCTGCAGTGCTACATCTTCCCCGACCACGGCAAATGCAGCACAAACAATCCTGCAATCAATTCTCTCTATTTAGCCTCAATTAGCTGACCACAAAGGGCTGAACATTATTACTGATCTGCATGAGGCATCTCACTCTCACACTCTCAATCTGCTTCTCTCTTTGAAGACGTTTTTAATGTTGCTTGGAATTCACATTACACATTTTAATGACATGCGGACCTAATGACCTGTGTTAAGTCCTAGTCTGACAAACCCATGACATGTGGCCAAGACTAACCATTTTGCCTCCAATTCATCTGCTTCAAATGAGAGACGGCTTCTCTATCTTCTGATTGGTGTCAAAGGAATTACCACGGACAGCACAGGATCCCTCAAAGCTTCCGTGTAAGTAGGCTTTTAAGCAGCCGCCTCTCATTTCCAATGCAAGATATGAACTGTTTGAACTGTGGGTTGTTTTTTTTTGCCTTTTCATATTCAATGGCTGAAATATGAGCAATGGTATAGTTCCATCATAATCCACAATGCCTCTGGGTCCTGTATGAAGAATTACGTTCAATTCAAATGGAGTTTGGGATTCTGTGTAACACTCCCCTACCAATTCATACACTGGGGCTTTGTAAAAACTGAATATAATGAAAGTCTCCATGGGCACATGTTCATAAATAAAACAAGCTGAGCTACTCGCCCAGCTTTAACTGCACCCTTCACATAGAATGTTGAATCGATGCTAATGGAACGCATGCAAAGCAAACAAGGTCAGGTCTGTGACCCTTTAACCTCTGGTGGCAAAAAACATGGCTGTGCATGTAAAGAGCATATTCGGAGCCAAAACCTGCATCCAGAGAGAAATACGGAAATCTGTGGATAATATTCCCCATGCTCAGCAGTGCTGGAAAAAAGCTGTAGGACGTAGAATTTGATATGCTGTAAGGGTCAGCCTTAGGTTCTCTGGTACCTAAGGACCTTCTGATGATGGTGGGGACGGAGTAAAAAATGCAGCCCGAACCATACTATACAAAACTATTCATTCATGGCCCAAACTAATTATTTTAAAACCACTGGAGGTTGAAGATAATAAAATTGGCCTACCCTATTAGTGAGTTATATATATTAGGCAGAAAGTGATGTTTTTGTCCAAAAAATGTATGTGTTGGAAGAAGGACAGATTATAGACAGAAAGGTTCCCCAGCAATATTCTGCTGGGGAACCTTGAGTCCTCCCATTCATCTGGATGTTACTTTGACATCTACTGCATGCCGAAAAGTTGTTGCAGATCAGCTACACCCCTTCATGGAAATCGTATTCCTAAGGCAGTGGCCTCTTTCAGCAGTGTTATGCACGCTACCACACTCCAAATATGGTCAAGGCATCACTTGAGGAATACGACAACGAGTTCAAAGTGTTGACTTCACAACCAAAATCATGCATCCCGCTAGTTTTAGCCACGCTGCTAACGCTTAATTAACCTTACTATGTTCCTCGGGCCGATCGATCGGAAAACCTTAAATTTTTTGCATTCATTCATTGTATTACTGCTTTTGCGCTATTACCATTATTGTAATTTACTTAAATAAAGAACCTATCTGTTTGTCTGTCTGTCTGTCTATTTAAAAGCCAGGTGGACATAATATTGTGGCTGATTGGTGCACGTTCTGATACCTGAGTTATCTATGAAAGCAGAAGTAGGGAAAACATATTAACAGGTATAAAAGATTGACCTGCTGCCGGAGTGTTTCCTTAGCTTTAGAGTAAGATGTTGTTCAGGTTGCTGTTTGTGCTGGGAGGTCTCACAGAAAAAAGTTAAGGAAACAAAGAGGGATGAGACACGGGAGTAAAACTGTGACACGGTGGGGAGAAGCAGTGTAGAGCAATAATTTACAGGTATTGTAAAAGCAGGGCTGGCAGGGACAAAAATGCCAAAACCCTTCTCCGGGGGGAGCCTGGCTTTATACATTTCTACAGACATTTTTCATCAGAGGAGAGTGAAATACTTTCTCAAGTACTCCCTCAAGAACATTGAAGTAGGACAAAGTGTTTTCTTTGGAGCCATTTTTAATTGCCCTGGAAAGTTGAATTCAAAGGATGACAAGGAGTGGTGATTGAAATATGTGAATTCCAAAGATCTTCTAGATGTATCATTGTGCACCCTTGGCCATTTGAACTTTATGATGATTCATCAACTCAACATTGGGTTTGGCCTTTTGCATCCCTTCCTTCTTGTTTGTTCTTTGACGCAGCTGACATTGGTTAATACCCTCCACACCTCTACACCTTGTTCCCTCAGTAGCTCCGGCACGGAGCAATGGGTTAGGTACTCATATTTCATGAGCTCCCTCAGGCCCCTTCACTTTGATAAAGGTTGCATACCTCCGGCCATTTTTGAGAAAATGTCCCACTCTCTCCTGACACTTTCACCTTGCAACCCCTGTCGCCTCTCAGCAAGCCCTTTCCCTCCAGCACAGAGCAGTTTACCGACCGTGACACAGCGTGCCGGCTGAATAATCCCACCGAGACTGAAGCGCCATTAGGAGAAAGGAGGCCGCTAAAATGCCAAACCACATTACAAATCCCCTCCTCCACATCGTCTACTGGCCTCCCTAGCTGTCTCTTTCTCTCAGAGGGCACCTGGTAGAGAATCTCTTCATTAATGCATGAACGAGGGGGGGGGTGTGTCACACACACACACACAACTTCTCATTCCCTCACACAGCCATTTATCTGTGGTGAAAAGCATGACTACATTGCTGGTGCCCTCTGACAAAAGGGGGCAACTACGGGGGAAAGAGATGTTTGTGTGGGTGTGCGTGCGTGTGCATGTGTGTGTGTGTGTTAGTGTTCACAATAGACACCAAAGCGACACTTAAGTTTGGTGCTAGCTAAAGGTAATGTAGCTACTTACAGTCAAAATGAAAATGTAATGTCTTGAGGAGTACAAGATGCATGTCACTCGAAGCGATTCACCCTTCGGATGTCAGGCGAGTGATGTTAACCAAGAATAAACTATATGCAAGATAGAGCTTTTCAAAATTAAACACAACTATCATTTTTGAATTTGGAAAAGTTGACACAACTGCTGCATAAAAAAGTAAGAAGGACAATAATATTTTTTGCTGATGAGAATCATTCATAATCAAATCCGACGTCCATCCAACACTCCAGCCTCCCATCTCCAACAGCGACCCTGTACAGCACAACACCACATTCAGCCAGCGACTCCAAGACGACCAATCAACCTACTGAGCTTTGGCCACCAGAAAATGTCAAAGAGTTGGTGTGGGGGGCTCTCTCCCACGCTGGGAGGGAGGGGAGGCAGGGGGACAGAAGTGAGAGGATTTTTTTTCTAAGCCGATCTAAGTCGCTTGGGTGAAACCACTGAGGAGTAAATGGGACCAGCAGGGAATGAGCCTTCCGAGTTGGATCAAGCAGACTGTACAGAATCAGCAGTTTACCTCTAAACCTCGTCATGGACAACAGAAATCATGAAGATTTGAACTTGGAATGACATGAAGACCAGACTTTGAAACAAAGTCTTTGGTGCTGATGTTATCGCTCCCTTGGAGGAAAGACTCAGGAAGCCGTCGGTCCATGATCCAGTGCAGGGATGGGTCACTCAGGAGCTTGCGGTCAATGATGCTAGCCTCGCATCGTGCGGCTGCTGGGATGTAGGCTTCCGGCATCGGGCCGAGTTGAATCCCCCGGGCTGACTACCGGACCCCTCCATTTATCTCGCTAACAGTTCATGACTCCTAATGTTTGCTTTTTGTTTTGAAATATAAGTTTGGCGCTCTGGTGCTTTTTATTGTGGTTGAAGTATGATCCTCCATTTGTCAGAACAGAAAACATTTTTCCAGTAACCACCTATAAACACAAAAATTCCTCTCCGGAGCCGGTGTCATGTTTATCCACCCAGGTGACCGTGTTAACATGGCTGCCTCTATGAAAATGAGGATCCGCTCCTATGGCGATTCATAATAACATTAAAAAATATATATTTCTATTTTCAGCGGATACACCAATAAAACCAAGTTAAGAATACATTCAATTTATTCAAACAGATACAACATTTTACACTTTGTATCTTTGAATGTAATTTATTCTATTTTCCCTTTTTATTCCATTTCCATTATTTTCTATTTTCCAATATTTTCACTGATTAAATCTTTGTTTTCATTAATTTATGGAATAAATTTGAAACAGGCAGGTAGTTATGTATGTTGATAAATATTGACCAATACGGAAAAAACTACTGTAGTTATGTACATTTCAAATACTGTATGTATATATATATATATATATATATATTTTTTTTTTTTCTCCATTTCGCTCAGTTCAAGATGCATAATCTGTGTGACACAATAAAAGCCAATGTGTGTGTTTTTGCAAGCTCAGGTGGGTTGTGCATGTGCCTGTGCATGTGTACATTATTCACTATAAGAGCTGTGAGTCGTCAGAAACCGGCACCTCAAAAGGCAAAAAGCAAAAGTGAAGCCATGGAGCACTGCCACTGCTCATATCTGTCAGCATCACAGAAGAAGAAGAAACCCTCCAACACATGAGCCCAGTTTTGAAGGGAAGGGTGGGGGTGTGTGAATGAAGCAAACTCTGAAGATGAGATGAATCACAGAGGTAGTAATAAAAGAGTGTAAAAAGAATTATGCTTACTTGTCAGAGGAGAGAAAAATGAAACATTTAACTTTCTGCGCAGCTGATGAAATTGGTTTCATTGATATGAATGGAATTTCTGAGGCATATTTCTGTAACTCCAGCACAGATCTTGAAACAAATATTGAAAACTGATGAAACAACCTATTATGTTGACAGCTTTCAATTCTGTTCAATGACAGAAGCGTCCGCAGGCAACCTTTGAGGAGGGGAAAGCAGGCAGCTAAATTATGCAAATGTCTGTCAATTTAACGAATCAGAGGCAGAGAATTAGCTGCCTGTTAGTCGCTCTTAGACCCGCAAATGCTGTTAATACAGATGAAGGGTTGGAGCCTGATTTCATTATGCCTGCTCTGAAAAGGAGAGGAAGGGGAAAGAGAAGGGGAGAGAGGGAATCAGAGAGAAATGAAAAGATTGGGAGATGGAGACAAATGTATGTGAAAACACGGGCCTCTATTCAGAGCCCTATCAACTCCAAATATCAAATTAGCTAAATGAATGGTACAAGATAAAGGATAGCAAAGGGATGAGCTCAGGAGCGGCAGGTGGGAAAATGAAAGGGGTAAGAAGGGAGAAAGAGAGAGGGGAGAGGAGCAGCGAGGGCGTGTTAAGAATGGAAGGGATCAGAGAGTATTTCAATAATCGATAGAGCGTGAAGTGGAGAGAGAGTGAGACACGGAGAAAGAGCGGCAGGATATCACAGTTCATTAGTCAATGCTGGTGACAACTAGAGACTGTCAGAGGGTCTTTATCAGATGAGAAACGATGGAATGCCAGTCGTTAATTTCAACACATTATGGCCTCTATTGTCTGCCTCTGAAGGGGCTTATCACAATCTCTCTACCTCCAACTGCTGCTGCTACTCCTGCTGCTACGCCAGCAAACAAGCTGCCAGTCCACTCACCAGGGAAACTCTAAAGAGTTGGGCAGGAACTAAACTCTCCTTTTCTGCAAAGTCTCTCATAGTCTTCTTTTTTTATCTGAGCCTGTCTCCCTTTTCTGTGTCTTTTAAAGCACGCACACACACTCAACACACTCAACACACACACACACACACACACACACACACACACAAAGTGAAAACCGTGTAAGGCTACAGAAGCCCTCGGTGCTACACAAAGGGAAATCAATTCACTCTTTGTAAGCAACCCATTAAAGGGCGCCAAGGAGAGGTAAAGCACTTGTTCAAGACATACCATTACAGTATATTATATATTCTGTTCCTCGGCAAACCCTAATGAACACTCACAATTACTGCCTGCTGCAGAGAGGCTACTGAATGCATGTACAAACACCCACATACACACACGTAAAAACATACATAAGCATTTATAAAGTATCAATCCAATTAATGCATACAGTAAAGCGAAAAAAAAGAAAAAATCAAACACACAAAGATGATAAAATGTCATATTCTCTCCCCTCTTTCTCTCCCCGCTATCTCTTGTACACAGACACAAATAAATACTGCAACACCCTCCCTTAAAATGCACATCTTTGCCATGTTTTCCTCTCTCAGGATCTGTTACTGTCAGAACCATGGCCCAAAACTCTCAGTCAGTCGCCTCAGCTAGGGACGGTCTCTCTGACACAAAACAACCTCCCCGCCTGGTTGGAGATGTGTTTACTGTATTTGTACCAGTACGATGCACGGACTGCCTCATTCAGCGCAACCAACAAGAATTACAGCAGTCATGCAGCTAGAGTGTGTGAGCATTGTGTAAATCCAGTCCGCAGCTCTGCTTGGGGTGTGTAGTGGTGTGCATGCCCCTCATGTGTGTCACTAAGAATGGGGTAGAAGGATCAATAATCTGTAGAAGAGAAGTAAAAGAGCAGTTTGCAGGTATAACAAAGGGCGGGGTTCAAGGAGGGATTTTGCAGGTTGTTTTGAGCAAAATGTCTGACATTAGGTTTCTATGAAAATATGCAAAACTCAGATCTTTTCTATTATTGACAAATGCTGCTTCCCGGTAGTGTGTTTATAGTTGTGGACCAGTTCTGTGTGTATCTTGTCTTGTGATTTCATAAGGCCGTTTTCCTCCTCGCCCTGAGGTATGTTTACGTTTATGCTTTACTGGCTCCTTCTTCTTCATGATGCATTTTTTTGCTCTCTACAACTGTGCTTATCAGAATAGAAAAATATCAACAATGAACCCACACTTTTAAGAACATACATATCTTTAATGATTAATTGTTTTTTATTCTCATATTCATATACATTTGAAATTGGGAAAAATTGTTTTTAGGATTAAATAGATGATAAGTATTTTTTGACATCTCATGCATACCTGTGAGCACATGTGACTATAATCCTTACCCGAAAAGTTTAGGATATTAGGGAATCTTCTTCGCCACCGCCACATCTACGCCATCATAGATCCTTTGTGTAAATGCGGTAACTCAAAATCTACTTGATGGATCTTTTACAAAATGTATATTGAAATAAATCTTAGTGCGAGGAAAAACTGGATTGATTTTGGGAAATGTCAGTTGTATATTTCAAACACCAGGGGAGCTTCACCTCCAAAATCTTTGACATTTGATCCAAATGTAAAGTGCATTATAAATTAAAATCTATTATTATTATTATTATTATTAAAAGGTTTTAAGGCCAAAAAGGGTCAACCGTTGTAATAATAATAGTTTCATATTTTACTCATTATGGGGATCTTTTGGTGGAAAACCCAGTTTTCTTGTCCGTAACCTCCCAACTATAAGTCCAATTGTGTCTAAATTTAGCTGAAATGACACAAGGAAATCTGTCTTGTTTTATTACAGAGTCTAGAAAAAATAGTTCACTGTATTTATCTTAATTATTGAGTAACTTTGGAACCTTATCTTCAAGCATATTGCTGAATCCATAGAAATTATTAGGTTGAGTTAATATGGACTGTTTGAGATTATTACATATATATATATAGTCACATATAATCTGTAGAGTTAAAACAGGGAGATTGCATGTACTGTGCAGGGGATTGGGGGCTTTTTGGGGATATTCTTACTTTTGGGAACAACAGTGTAGGCCATGCTAGAATGCATTTTCAATTTGGTAAATCCCTATGTATGCCTTTCTTCCCCTAAAAGTATTACTCATATCTGCCCGTCACTTTCCCTGTCTGCTGCTGAGCCCTGATCTATCCTCACATCCAAACTCAGCTGTTGCAATAACATTCTCTGTGGTACATCATCCAAAATCCTACATAAACTCCAGTGCAAACAGACATCTACTGCCCCTCTGCGCAGCCGTACCTGCACCCGGGTTCACCCCTGTCCTCAATAAACTCCACTGGATCCCTGTGCCACAACAAATACAATTCAGAATCCTCCACATCCAAGCCCCCACCTGCCTCACTGACATGCTCCACTGATCACTCCCCATCCTCCTCTCTCCACTGCCAAGGACCAAGCTTCGGACATAGGGCGACAGATCATTCCCCACGGCGAGCATCTCCTTCTTTCTGTAGTTGCCGAAAGTCGGTGGTTCTCACACTTTTTCATATTGTGTCTTCTTTAATTTGAAAGTAATGCTTTTAAAAAGACATACAATACATCTCTTTGCAATTATTGTCTGCTTTGCTGAACACAATATGTGTGACAAACACCTCAATGCACTATTCCACGGATTTCAATCCACAACAAAAAATAGTAGAATTTCTTTAGACATAATTTATCTTTTATTTCTCTGACCTTTTCCAGCAAACTCTTTTCGGCTGTTCTGCTGCTACGTTCCAAGAATGAATTATTGTTGATTTTCTTCAGTCAATCAATATCCAAACAAAGGGAATATGATACGCTTGCTGTTTGCAATTTATGGCAGTTAAAAATTTGTAAAAGGAACACTGAAAAATAATATTTGTTTGCTTGGACTTGTACTTAATTTGTGTTTTATTAGATAGTTTGAGATATTTTGAGATCATATGACTTTTGTGTGACAATGAACTTCTGTGCTCGACTGTGTATGACTTTGTTTACACCTGCGAAACACCAGAACTGTGAAATTCTGTGTGTATGTGCTTTTACTGCTTGCCTCTGCTGGCGGTTTGTGTGAAAAAATGTGATATGGTGTGACTGCTTGTGACAAAAAGTGTGTAGAGAGAGAGAGAGAGAGAGAGAGAGAGAGAGAGAGAGAGAGAGAGAGAGAGAGAGAGAGAGAGAGAGAGAGAGATTCACTTGGCTGAAATGACCAGACCCGACTGCCGACTGCCTGATACACTTTACTCACTGCACTCTAACTGCCCTCACACCACACACACACACTTACAACAAAACACACAAATAATATACACGAACACAGGGCATCCATACATAAACATATGTAAACACAAATTGCATGTATGAATGCATGGATGCACTTGGAAGCACACAAGGACACAGACGAATGAGGAGTGCACACAGAGACTGGGTATATCTAAAACTACTGCAGCTATGGTATCCAAGGATTTAGGTTTGATCTGGTTGGATTCACAGTGAGCATTAGTGTTCAATAAACCGTAATAAACAGCCGCAGCTGTGTACGCCTGTGCTTGTGCATTTTGTAGCGTGCATATGTGTGTTAGCAAGACTTTGTGTGGTCCTCCTCGATTTTATTGTGTTTTCTCATCCATCATCCCAGTATGAAACTAGCCCACTCATTAGAACCCAGCTCCATCTAGATTTTGTATATTACTCTCCAGCCTCACAGTTTCTCTGGTCCCATTCCTTCTCCCCTCTTTATCGATTCCTATGGATAAAGAAAAGGGAATGCACACTTCAGCAGTTATTTTCTACAAGGGCATGAGAGTTCTAGATAGGACTGTACACTCTGCACTCTGTCAGGAAATCTGCTCTGAGAGAATATTTTCTTCATTTCATCCTGAGTGACAAACCACAATGCTATCTAGAAATTATATCCTGATGTTCTTGGGATGGACATGAAATTGTTGTTAATCAACAACAACCTACTTCACAGTCAGTTGAAAAGAAAATGTTCAGAATGCAGAAATGTTCCGCAGGATTTGTCCTACTGTCTTCCACTTCAAACAGAAAATAGTTTGACCTCATCGCCTGATGTCTTTGTAAAAAAGCTGAGAGGATAAGATGGTACGGTGGTACCAGTACTGCTGTGTTGCACTTCAGACCTTGTCTGGACTTGCAGTACATGGAAAATCATACACTGGGATATCATTTCATTGGGACTGCAGGAGAGAAATTCAATGCAGCATTAAATTGGAATATTTTACTTGGCAATATTGCACTTATACACAAATTTCAAGTATCAATCTTCAGTTATAAAGATTGCAAATATGAAACTAACTTTTGGTTCTAGAATAACTAAATCCATTTCAAATAATGTCTATTGAATGGTCCTATAGAGTTTTAACTGTTGAGATCAGCCTGTGGAAAAAAGTTTATAATGCAGAGATGGTTGAGGAAGTATTAAGACAAGCACAGTCTTTGTTTAAAATTACCGTGTGGAATTTTGGATTCTAATGAGGAAGTGAGTGAAGAGGATGAGAATGAGATTTGCAAGGAATGTTGAATGAATACGGTGAATACCGTACTGCAGCTTTACATTGTATCTCTTCATACAGCTACCAGAGCGGATGAGTAGTCTTCGTAAAACAACGGAGAAGTAAAATGGAACAAAAGGGAAACGTAAAGTGACCCAAAGAAGGAGTTTAGGAGCGATAAGAAACTACTACTCCTGCGTCTGCCTGTTCTAGGCAATGTTAGCTCTCTGGCCTCTCAACCGAACGCTAAAAAAAGCTAGTCAACCAACACGACCAACTCTGAAGGAGAGAGTGGGAAATTTATTTTTAGCAACGAGGATAAATACACAGTCTTACTTATAAATGGCTCCAAGTGACAACAAAAAATACACTTCTCCAAACGACAGACGCTCCTCAGGATGCAATTGTATTACATTTGCGTCTTCCCAAATACACAATACCGATAAAGCAACCCTATTGAAGGCCCATGCCTTGTTGGCGATATGAACACAACTCACTAGCTTCGCTTCAGCTTATGTTTTGAATTCAAATGCTGCAGAATCATTGTACTTCTGAAATGAGATTGGATATACATCTGAATTGAGATTGTGATCTTTTTACGATTAATTGCCAAATCTTATATGCTGGTATTGTTTGTTACCCTTTAAAAAAAAAAGAGGCACTCTCTCAGATAGCTGGTCCACATAATGTGGTAAAATCCACAGATGAAAGGTGAGCATTGAAGAAATTGATTTTATGTCTTTTCAGAGCGCCAGTTGATCGCTTATGCGCCAAACAGCAGTTCAGAAGACCCACCCTTTCAGCACTTTGGACATTTCCGTTGTTTTTTAAATGTGCTTATAAATAAAGTTCAGTTCAGTTCAGTTATTGGACTTCTGTGCTAGTCATAGTTTGTCCATAACAAACACCATGTTCAAACATGAGGGTGTCCACCAGTGCACTTGGCACCAGGACACCCTAGTTAGCAGATCGATGATCAACTTTGTAGTCGTATCAGCTGATCTGCGGCCGCATGTTTTGGACACTAGGGTGAAGAGAGGAGCTGAACTGTCAATTGACCACTAATTGGTGGTGAGTTCATCATATGGCGGGGGAGGAAGCTGGACAAACCTGATAGGCCCAAACAAATAGTGAGGGTCTGCTGGGAACGTCTGGCCGAGGACCATGTCAGGATGGTCTTCAACTTCCACCACCGACAGAGCTTTCGACAGCGCTGCGGGGGACTTGGAAACTGAGTGGTCCATGTTCCGTGCTGCCATTGCAGAGGTGGCTGCTGGGAGCTGCAGTCACAAGGCTGCCGGTGCTAGTTGCGGCGGTAAACTCCGAACCTACTGGTGGACACCGAGGTGAGGGACGCCGTCAGGCTGAAAAAGTAGGCTGGCTTTTGGGACTCCTGAAGCAGCTGACCTGAAGCAGCTGACCACTACCGGCAGGCCAAGCGATACGTGGCTGGGCAGTCACAGAGGCTAAAACCCGATCATGGAAGTAGTTCAGTGAGACCATGGAAGAAGACTTTCAGTCGGCCCCGAAGAAATTTTGGCAAACCGTCCGGCGTCTCAGAGAGGAAAAGTGGTCATTCGTCCACTCTGTCTATGGGATGGATGGGGAATTGTTTCTTGACTTCCTCTGATAAAGTTATCGGGCGGTAGTAGGAATACTTTGGGGATCTCCTCAATCCTACCAACACATATTCCCAGGAGGAACCAGAGCTAGATAACTTAGAGGTGGGTCTGCTCATCACTGGGGCTGAGGTCGCTGCGGCTGTTAAACAACTCTGCGGTGGCAGTGCCCCAGGTTCGGATGAGATCCGCCCTGAGTGTCTTAAAGCTCTGGATATTGTCGGGCTGTCATGGCTGACACAACTCTGCAACATTGCATCGACATAGAGGGCAGTACCTCTGGAGTGGCAGATTGGGTTGGTGGTTCCCCTTTTCAAGATGGGGGACCAGAGGATGTGTCCTTATTCTCTGGGATCACACTCCTCAGCCTCCCTGGGAAGGTCTACGCCATGGTACTGGAGAGGAGAGTCCGGTTGATAGTCGAACCTAGGATTCAGGAGGGAAAATGCGGTTTTCGTCCTGGTCGTGGAATGCTGGACCAGCTCTATACCCTCTCGAGGGTGCTGGAGGAGACATGGGAGTTTGCCCAACCAGTCCACATGTGTTTTGTGGTTCTGGAGAAGGCTTACGACAGTGTCCCTCGGGGCATCCTTTGGAGTGTGCTCCGAGAGTATGGAGTGGATGGCTCACTGCTTGGGTCCGTCCAATCTCTGTACTGTTGGAGTCAGAGTCTGGTTCGCATTGCCGGCAGTAAGTCAGATTCTTTTCCAGTTGCGGTTGGACTCCGCTTCTTTTCTTAATTTTTATGGAGAGAATTTCTAGTCGTAGCCAAGTGGCGGAGGATGTTGGGTTAGGGTTCCTGTCCCTGCTTTTTGCAGATGATGTGGTCCTATTGGCACATTCGAACACCAGACCTCCAACTCGCACTGGGCCGGTTTGCATCCGAGTGTGAAGCGGCCCGGATGAGAATCAGCACCTCTAAGTCTGAGGCCATGGTTCTTAGTCGGAAAAAGGTAGAGTTCTCACTCCAGATCGGGGAGGAGTTTTTGCCCCGAAAGGAGGAGTTCAAGTATCTCGGGGTCTTGTTCACGAGTGAGGGGAAAAGGGAGTGGGAGATGGACAGACGCATCGGGGCGGCGTCTGCAGTGATGCGGACGCTATATTGATACATTGTGGCGCAGAGAGAGCTGAGCCGAAATGCAAAGCTCTCGATTTTTCGCGATTTATTTCCGTATACGTTCCGACCTTCACCTATGTTCATGAACTTTGGGTCATACCCGAAAGAATGAGATCGCGGATACATGCGGCTGAAATTAGCTTTCAACACAGAGTGGACGGGCACAACCTTAGAGATAGGGTGAGGAGCCCAGACAACCGTGAGAGGCTCAAAGTAAAGCCGCTGCTCCTCCGCATCGAGAGGAGTCAGTTGAGGTGGTTTGGGCATCTAGTCAGGATGCCCCCCGGACGTGTTCTTGGGGAGGTGTTTTGGGCATGTCCATCTGGGAGGAGACCCCGGGGTAGACCCAGGACCAGCTGGAGAGATTACATCTCTCGGCTGGCTTTGGAACGCCTCGGAATCCTCCCAGAGGAGTTGGTGGATGTGGCCAGGGAGAGGAAAGTCTGGGCTTACCTGCAGAAACTGCTGCCGAAGCGACCTGGACCTGGACCCTGGACGGATAAGCGGAGGATAACGAAATGAAACGATTTAGTCATTTAAACAGGGGAGGAAATGAAATAAACACAGTTATCTGTTGGAAAAATTAATCAACATCAGCAGCTTTGAAAATGGTTTTATCTCTATAATGGCAAATGTACACTTGGATATACAATCTGAAATACATGTTAGAATTTATGAATATATCCACCAATGTGGTCCATTAAAAACCAGGGAGAGATTGAAGTGGAAAACGTTTTCCCCAAGAGCAAAATGCAATTACCAAATAAGTAAATAGGGAAGTAAAAAGACTGCACGGCTGGCAAGATGAATAATTTCCCCCCTGGGTTATGACATCAATTTATTGTCTCTTCACTGGACTTCACTAAATAGCTTTCTTATTCTCAGAGTGGGCCCCCTTTCTGTCCAGATAAACTCATGGCTTCAGCTGAAAAGGTCAGCCTTAGTTCCACAGTAGAGTCTAATTACCATGTATTAAATGACTTGACCCTACTTCATTTGCATCCTCCTCTGTTCTTGGCGTGTCATTATTTTCACAGGACATCACAATTGACAACACGTGCGTGGCTCTCCAGCAGAAGATGAACTCATCGGATCCTTTCAAAACTCAGAACTGCGAATACTTCTAAATCCCAAAAGGCCAATTCAGTTCCACAGTCTATCCCATTCATATAAATAAATGAATTCCAAAGCAAATGTGCTGCTCAGGTTAGACTGGAATCCATGACTCTATGTCTATAATAATGAACTACTGCTGATTCTGCTCAGACCAGTATTTTGGACTAGCATCAAAATTTACAGAACTCCTATCTCAAAGTGAGCGAAAAGCGATACGTATACAAAGGAGAACGTGTAAATGAAGAGTACTAAAAAAGAATTTGCGCGAATGAGACAATCAGATAGTTGGAAAAAATCCAGATGTAAAAGCACGATGTATAAAACCGTGAAAACAAAGAACACTAAACCGAAGGAGTAAGAGGGCAAAATAGATTGAAGAAAAACATTGACGGGAAATGTAGTGAAGCTACAGAATGAACTACAAAAATAGGCTCTCTCAAACACCTTCTGTTTAGTTTTGGTCTTTTATTTACACGGCAACCGCATTTTCAAGTCTTGAAATGCCAACTTTCGAAAACGGGTTCCAGAGTTTCAGCTGTAAAACAGCACAATTTTCATCTCAGTGGAAACTCAGATGGAAACAACTTTTAAAATAGTAAAAATAGTGAGGTCACAGCACATCTTCCATCATAGCTGTTACGGCTTCAGACCAGTTGTGGAACAAGTGGAAAAAGCTACGACAAAAACAATGTCGGACCGTTCAACCAATTTGTTGGTGCTGGAGTTTCCGTTGCTTATTACTGATCCTCCAGCAAACTGTGCTGTTGCTGCAACATTACTGTGATAAGCAGAGATCATCTACACCTCCTGGTCGGTCTTGATTCTGTGGTGTTGATATAGAAAAGTTACGTCGCCAACTACAGGCCTGGGATACGCATTACAGTGTTTTCACTTGTTATTGCCGATCCGTATGTACGAGGATTGTTTTTTCCAAACGTTGTCATCTGACTGCAAAACTCTTAAAACACAAAAATGTGTGCGGTGTAAACAGGCCTAAAACAATGACAAATAAGTAACTAGTAAACACATCCAGAAGCATCAGACAAAACCCCCGAAAATCATCAACAACACGGACCAGAACCATGAGAGTATGATTTCCTGCCTGTTTGACTTCAGTACAATGACTCTTGCATTTTAAGGGCAGTCATTCAAGAGTAGGAAGGGCATGTCAAAAACTAAATTAGTTTCTCCTTTCATCCAAGTCAGCTCTGTGTGAATTGGAGGTGACAATCAAAATAATGAACATCCTAATAATAGCTCAGCACACATGGCACTAAATTGCAATGGACATGTTGGCTTCACTTATTATGAGCTATGGGTCCATTCTCCATCCCTCCCAACTCTCGGCAGTACAAACCGAATAATATGTTCGGAGATTGATGTAAAGGCGGTTGCTTTAAGCCTACAGATCCATTTAGAGTTGATCAGCAAATACATCCAGCTGAAATGTGATTGAACAGTTTGCTACTTTGCGTTAATTCCCTGTGATATTTCCAAACACGGACCATAGACAAAGCAAGCTGTGTCAGCACCATCCGCTACAAAAATGATTAGTTTATTCAAACAATTATGTCCAAACTGCTGAGACAGGTTAATGCATGCGGATGGGTGTAGCCGTGGGGATGAGAAGGCGGTGGAGGGGGGTTAGCCAGTATAATAAAGAGCATATCCACACAACTCCTAGCCGAGAGCCAGCCAGCTTCAGGGCAATAATGCAATAATGGGAAAATTCAATCAGCAGTTTTGGCAGTGTTTTGACTGCACGACTGTTACTTTTCTGATATGGCATGACAATACAAAAAGCTTGTCGAGCATACATATTAAGACAACCAAACAGAGTCCAGAATTAATGTAAATATGAATTTAGTATATTGATTGCTGCACTGAGGCCTGAGGCCACTCAAGCTGTCCAGTGTCTCTCATTTTTCAGAGAGCTGAATTTGAGCTGTGATAGACCAAAACTTAGAGGCTATTACCGGTGAAGAGAGTGTTCCTGAATCCCTGCAACCAAATAAATACACAAGCTGTACTCCATTATTACTTGTTGGAAGCAATAAATGGGAGAGATTTAGAATAAAGGGCGTAATAAAGTAATACTTGCTAATATAGTTGCATTCCACGGGGCAATTATTGGGGAAATCTTTCGGTAAAAGAACCTCTACGTTTCCAAATGACTATACTATGAGCAGTTATTGGCGCATTTGGGATTTAATCAACCATTACGCAGAGGTGCGGGGGAAATCGGTCAATTTGACGTTTGACTATAAGTGAGAGAGACATAAGAAGATTAAGTTCACACAACCCTGGTGTTCCGTTGGTCTTTATGACATGCTGATTTTCTCTCTGTTAGGGAAACCCTGATGTTCAAAAGGTCTTCTCTTAAAATCAAAGAAGGTAATCCTGAGGTAGTGCAGGGCGGATCGGAAAAATGCACATTGGGTGTTAGACTTCACTTGGATACCCTCAGGCTATTCAACTTATTACTTTTTTTCCAAGCCTTTCTTCTCATGGTCATTTCTCTAAATGGCAGAGAAATATTATGATGGGTACCGGGATTGATGTTACCTCTGAATACTGAACCCTATCAGCTTTTTGCAGCTCTAGCCTGACGCTCCAGCACTTTCCTGGGAAATACTAATGTTCCCTGACTGATCCCTGCAACACAGTGACATTTAAAATCTGCTTTGCACACTCATTATTTCCCCTTCGACAATTTACACACATCGGCAAAAAATTATAAATACTACAAAATGTAACAATTTTTCTTCCGCGTCTGTGGACCCTCAAAGGGATTCTTTAGGTAATTAAAACTGTTATGCTGGCTGCGCACGCCTCCGGCTGGACAACAGCTACTTTGACAGCAGAGGTGGCAAATGATGAAGAGGGCATTTTTGGTGTACTACACAAAAACTCTGCCTGATGAGCTGCGCTTCAAAGTGTCCATTATCTTTGTTACAGTTTATGAATATCTCTGGAGATGAAAGAAATAAGGCTTGAGGGAGCAGCAGATGGAAAAACTCCATCATGTTTCAAGAGTTGCAAACACTGACTCTCTCTCTTTCACACTCACACACACACTCACTGTACACAAGCCAAGCATAGGCACAGACACACACAGGATTTTCAATTTGCAATAAGACACGGCATTGGTGAACTCTCCATGTTCTCCTCCACTGTCCTTTGTATTTGGCATCAAAATTCCATCCCGTCATATAAGCCAAATTCTCTATGACATAGTGGAGATTGCGCTGTTGAAAATGCAATCAGCCAAAGCCACTTCATGTGCTGATGAATTACTGATGCTCAGACAAAGACAATGCCCCTTCCTGGCTTCGTCCAGGGACAAGCACAGAACCTCCAACGAATGGATTCTTTAAAAGTGTGCATCATGAGAAAACTTACCCTGTATCAACAAATCATGTAAAATCCAAATCCATAATCCATAATCATCCAAATATTATTAAATATTTCTGCTAAAGTCACACACAGGAAATGTTTTTTTTACAGTTTTGAATCCATGAAAGCTGAAACACAAATCTCCTGCTATTAGGATAATTTAATTGTGGAAATTATATTATTTCCTCCATTTTCTTGGTGTTGCATATTAAAGTTTCCTTTTGGTAATGTCCCTTTTCGCTGTAGTAGTTTCTCAGAACTGCATCAGAAAAATCCATACATCAGCCACAACATTGCAACCACATGTCTAATATTGAGATCTTTTTTCTGGTTCTGACACATTTCTATCTTAACCGGCATTAACCTCTTCAACATATTGTGGTACATTAGCTCTCGTGTGGGAGCGGATTACACGGGCTGGTCTTCATTACGAGCCTTTGGCAACCCTGACCCTGTCGCCAGTTCACCATTTATCCTTCCCTGGAGCCCTTTAGTGAGTACTAACAACTACAAACTGGGGACACCCAACAAGACCTACAGCTCCGGAGATGTTCTGACCCAGTTGTCTAGCCATTAAAATTTTGTTTTTGGTTATTGCATTAAGATATTTATTCTTCCCCGTTTCTGCTGCTTCCAACTCATCAACTCTGAGGAAAAATTTTGTTGCTGGCTTCCTGGCAAGTCCAATTGCAACGAGGTAATCGATGCTATTCAGACTTCAATGGTTATAATGCTATGGCTGATCAGTGTATAATATGTTAATACATTTGAGAAATAACTAACTCTAATGAGGAAGACCGTCTGAAGATTTACTTGCTTTATTTGTTTCCAATGACATGAAGGCTATACTGACATAATCGAGAGAAACGGGTTTTCTTTAATTGATTAAACTAATATTATTCCACTTACATTCTGGGATGGAACTTGGTGCACACTTGAGATTTTTCTAAGCACAAGTGAATAGGAATTAATTCCGTAAGTGAAACGGCTAAAGGGTATTGCAAAAATCTCCTTATCTATGGTTTATGCTTGTCGAAATTTATGTCTCTTAATCATTGATGATCCACATTAACTCGCTATTTTCCAATACACTATCCCCATCTTTATTTCATCACTATATCGTTCCTGCTTTTACTCCTGGTTCTAACAGTCACCTAAAAAGCCCTGCAGGTAAAGGTAATTGAGAATGTGTGGTTGCCCAACGCCCACATAAAAATCAGCTTGAAGACAGAGCAACAAAGGGGCCACATAAAAACGCGGTATTTTAGCTGTCACAAAGAGTCAGCCTACAGCTATAAAGACTTGCCCCACAGCTATGTCAAACAAAAATGGTGTATACTCTCTGCAAATGCAATGTCAACACTGCTAGAGGATTTGACTGACTATGATGCACTTTCCAGAAAAGATTATGCTTTAAAAATAGAATAAACTTAATGACAGCAGGATTTCACTCCTCTACTTTGGGGCAAAGGGAAGATTAAAAGAGCATCATGGTTTGTTCCTTCCATGAATTTATGAACGTCAGTGAAATGAATGATTTACAGATATTTGTGGTAAGCTAAGGTTCTTAACGTGAATTTCCAGAAATAATTGCAAAAGCAAAATATGCTAAATGTAAACTGAATATAGATAATAGTTGACCGAGACTGTTTCAGGGGCGCCACACAACTAGTGCAGACCGGACGTGGAATGAGGCTGAAATGTTTTAATCCTAGACATATCCCACTCATTGCTATGACAACATGAAATATCCATCTTGGCAATCTTGGCTGTGCATAAGGAGATTATGAGAAAATGCCTTCTCTTTCCTGTTAGCCATATGTGATTATATCAGTAACCTGGCCTGGTGAAGACTCCGAAGAAACACTGTTGGCGATGCACACGTTCTTTTAAAAACGGATCTTTCCTGTCACGTCCCATTAAAAATAGACAAAGTCAGCCGCACAATGAAAAATTGACTGAGTCTATTTAGAGCAATAAACGAAACCTGAGTGTTTTTCGTAACTTCCTGAATCCCCATAGTTAAGAAGAGTACAGTCACATATCATACTCCAGCAGGAAAGTGCTGATTCTCCCATGTTGCTTCTGTCATCATTCATCCATGTTCATTCATAGTGGTTATGTTCATTCTCTATGTCTGCAGCAAATACACACTTACTGAGGGGGTGTCTGCTTCGGCACTGGCAATGGTCATTAAATAGTCATGGGTCCCTGTGCTGAGCTTTGCCGCGACCAGCTGGGGTGCTTCAGCCTTAGTGCTCATGTTATACTCATCACCGCAGGGGTCAGGTATAGTGCAAGGATGCTCTTCAGTTATGGGACCAGTTCGTTGTCGTTGCAGGCAAGCCTCGGCACACACTGCACTAAAAATTTACACGGACACAAACACACGAACGTTCCCCTCGCTTTCACCCCCGCTGGCTTGTCTGCATGCAGTAAGGTCACATCACGGTCACTGAGCAGTTTGATGCGTCACAGAAGCACAGGATGGGCTCTTGCTATTTTTTTTTTGAGAACGCTGCCTGTCTTGTCTTTGTATATTTTGTCTGAGTGAGGGTATGTAAGCTGGTTATGGGAAGGTCATCTGGCGAAGCACAGGAAGAAAGAAGTAGTGTTTGAGCACTTATATGGTGATAAGAGGTGCTGGTCAATCATAATGGAGCAGCCCTTCGCTTTGCTTCACTGTGGATGCCGATGAGACACGCTTGTGAATTGGCATGGCTTCTAAGATCTGTTCTTGAGGTCTGGTTTCCTTTCACAGCTTTTTTCTGATGAGTTTACAACGGGAAGCACACAATTTAAATCGAGTCGTGAAATGGTGCATTCCTAACCAGTGTGCTGATGGGAATAGTCCAGTTCTTTCTGTCACATTGCAAAAGAGCAAAAGAAAGCCGTATGCCAAATTTCATTTTCACACAATACAGAAGAAGTTGGCTTTTTCTTGCCAACTTCATATGTAGAGACATAGGAGACGGTACTTAATTTAAGTTAATTTGGTTAATTCATAGTGGTTTAACATTGCTAATCAGACTATGAAAAATGACTGGTATTGTCTATCACTTTGGTCCAGACTGAGACATCTGGAACAAAGTGACTTAGACTAGAGCTTCTATCTTTTATATTACCAGTCATAACATTATAAGTACTGACCATTGAACCGAATGACATTGAATATCTTTATTAAAAAATGGAAAAATGGAACCTGAAAGTGGGTGGAATATACTAGTCAGCTGGTGAACATCTTTGCCTTGAAGTTGATGTGTTGGAAGCAAGAAAAATAAGCAAACATAAAAATCTGAGCAACTTTGATGAGGGCTTTGAGAGACAAGGCGAGTGAGAATCTCAGAAAATCCAGGTCAGGGTTCCCTTTGCAAAAATACAACCCAACAAGAGTTCAAACTGTTGACCTGGTCCCAACATTTCTCAGATCTCATTCTAATCATGTATCAGTGGGATGTTCAATTAAATAGGTCCAACCATGGATGCTCAACCTCACTACAAGGATTTCAAGGATCTACTGTTAACACTTGGTGCCAGATACACCTTCAGAACACCATCAGAAAATGAGGTTGTTGTGGAATATTATAAAAGACATTGATTCTTCCCATCTAAGAAAAGCAAAAAATTTGGGCAATTTCCTGACTTTTCATGCAACATAATTGAGACAGAAAAAATATAATTTTACACTACTTAAGTTTATGGACAAACAAAACAAACAGCAAAGTAGTGAGAGTGGTTCAAAGAACGTTGCCAGGGAGAGAGAGTCCGTCTTGTATTGAACTAATTGCGCTCTCGGACTTATTTGCTGCAGCTTGCTGGACTTTAGTCGTCACGAATCCATGCGACACATGATAGGACGGCAGAGAAGAAAACTTTGTTTACTAGCCTGTGGAGTGTATGTGTAATTTCAATTACGACTATAAGTAAAGATAGACCTTTATTTTCCAGTGAGAATAATCACAATGGAGAACCCACGATGGTTGTAACGGACTCATCTTATGCTACAATTATCTAGAGAATATCCAATTACGCGATACGATAAAGCGGAAAATCCTCAGATTTGAGAAAGTGGAACCAGATTATGTTTTGAATAGTTGTTAAGGATGGAGAAACTCATTTCAAATGCTTAAAGCCTGCAGATCTAAGCTGATCAGATCAGTTCCTCTCTGTACCCCAGTGTGTTTCTTTGCACTAAACGCATCATTCTAGAACTGCCTTCATGACCCCATGGTAAGGATCTTGCACACTCGACATATTACTGGTGAGAACTGAAATGGTGAAGTGATGAATGGCTCAAACACTGTGGGCTTGAAATGTTAAGTATTCTCATTAGCTGGCTGAGAGATCATACAAACTCCAGCAGCACTGCTAATTTGCCCTTAACTCTGACCCAGAGGCGGTCCAAATCATCCCCCACCCCAAACACTTCTCCTCCTGTCTTCATCACCCTTCTCACTTTTGGTCTCAATGTGCTGGCTGTGGGCTTTCAGGCACCGAGAGACAGGCACCGGCATCTGAGCTGTCATACATCTCCCTGTCACGATGGACGAGGTGGAGCACTCAAGATGGACAGACATCTGATCTGTTGGAGCTGGTGCCCCCTTTTGGGGTTACTAGTCCAGGTTGTTAGCATGAGAATCAAAATGAACAGAACCAGCTGTCTTTACAGAATGTGGTGGCTTCTGCTCCGTGGTTGACTTCAGCTGGATCAACTATCACTGCAGAAGGTTAATATTTATAATAAGTCTTGCCCTGGAAGAATGAATAATGAATGGCAGTGTCTCGCTGACTTGAACATCCCCTTTTTATTCAAATTAAATATACTTTCATCTCAAATTTCTGTCCTCCTCCATGACATATCGGGCTATACTTTCTGAAGCAGTAGTCCTCTTGCCAACAATGTTTGGGAGGAGGGTCTGGAGCGGAGAGGGATAGAAGAGATGAGCAAAGCACAACGCTCAGGGCAGAGGTGGCTCCTGGCCATCCATCTCCGGTTTCAGAATTCAGAGAGTGCTGACAGCTCTGAGTCCCCCCGTGCAGGCCTCTGGGCTGTAACCACAGATACCCAGACGAACCAAGAGCTGTCACTCAAGCAGTACCAGCTAGACAGAGTTACAGGAGATGGGAAAATAGGATAGCAACACACCAGGAGTTTGTGTACGTGCTTATAGCTGTCTGTGTGTGAATTATAGGGAAACAAAACACACAGGAAATGCAGAAGCTGTGAATCCAGACAGTTGTAGCTCTATTGGGATATCAGCAGTCACTCCTGAGACAAACACACACATATAGAGAGGACGCACAAAAAACAAATTCTTGATACTGAAGGGAGTTCAGAGAAACTCTAGGCTTAGACGCAGGCATGCTGGTAATAGTAAACTGCCACCTCATGTATTCTTCAGTTGTCTAAATATCCTTGAAACTTTTACAGAAACATCTTTTCATCATCTTTTGGCGAGAGTCGCTCTCGTTAAGAAAAGTAAAGAACATTTCGAGGTGGGAATTGAAAATTCTTCTTTTTATTTATAGGACAGCACACTTATAAAGTTTAAGAAAAGCTGAAAGGTCTTAACTCAGCCTCTGGTGACACAAGTTTGTTTGCACCTATTTCTTGGAAAAATTAAAAAACATCTTTTTCAGAAGGCAATTACGGATTTGTTTACTACCATACACAATGGCTTCTCCTTGGTCTTCAAATTTAAACCCATCACAGCCGCTGAGAGCGGGCAAAGTGCAAAAGAATCAGAACAAACAAAAAAGAATGGGCCTTGAAATCAGCCGTATGCTACTCTATAATGTCTGAACATTGATGAATTGTCTACAGTAGAAAAATAACAAATAAATTATTCAAATCTCTACCTTGGTGAAGTCACGGGGGGCTTTCTCTTTGTTCTGCACCCTGGCATTGATTTCTCCCAGTAGCAAAGAGTTGGATGCCTGAAGGTTAGACACCCACCACCACACACACACACACACACACACACCCACACACACTATGTAGATAAATGACTCCTGAGCTCCGGAGTTTGATCCAAATGAAGCAATGATGTAGCTCACTGGCCCGGGCCCACGTTCAAGTAAAGTGTGTGCTGTAGTAAAATGTGCTTTCGGTGAGTCAGAGTGCGTGTGTGTGTGTTTGTTTGAAGGTACATGCGAGGTAAGATGGAGCCTTGGTATGAAACTCTTATTTTATAGTGATCTGATCTTTACTGCTTTAACTCACAGCAGCGTGCTAGTCTGCAATTACATTCATCATAAATATATATTTCAGTATATTTGTGAATGGCTTTGCCTCTGAATGTATATGTGTAATTATGTTGGTGTTCATAACTTTCTCCCCCTTTAAATCCAATCACACCCTTAATGTCGTTTCTAAATGCATGTCTGCCTACCGTGTGCAAGTGTGTGTGGTAATACAGTATGTGTGTGATGGCGGTAATGTTTACGTCTTTTTCCTCCCCTCTCAATTCAAAGCCCAGCGGTGTTCCTGGCTGTGCTCTGCTGCGAAATTGGCCTGAGAGGTTTGGGAACATTTCCCCCTTACAAACAGGGGCAAATCAATAACGTCTCGGTTGAGGGAGCTACTCTCCATATGAAGGTGAGCTGACTCTGCAGCACCAGCAGCCGGAGGGGGGAAAGAGAGAGAGGGGGGTGTCGGGATGGAAATGATTGCTTTACAAGCGGTAAAATGCACGACGGTGTTGAGAACCCTCTGAGGACGGCGCGCAACACGCCTTCTCAATCCTCTGGTGGAGGAGTGGAATGGAGGGGAGCGGAAAATGTTCACACGCACGGCTCGGCATGTGAATACAATAGGCTGCTCTCAAATGAGCTGTTGGCCTTTGGAAAGTCAGTCGGATCTACAGTAGTTCAGGGTGTCAAAAAGGAGATGGGAATTTTAATCCCTACCATCTTTACGGGTCTTTGTTATTCTTCATCATCTGAGCAGTTGTCAGTGTGCTGATTACTTGGAAAAAGTTCACCAATTACAAGAAGATCAAGCTGGAGGACGGTTGAAGAGGTAAAGAGACTATAATCAACCATAACATTAAAACCACCTGCCTAAGATTGTGTAGCTCCCCTTTTCGAGGCCCCCATATTCTTCTTGCATGTTAATCAGTTGTCCTTCCTAAGAAAGCTTTGGTAGGTACAAACCACTAGGGAACATTGTCTGACCATCAAAAGTTGCACTGATCCTCACACTTGCACATTCTCACATGTCAATGATGAAAGAAATACTTTCCAAATAACATATTCCATCAACTGACAGGTGCAACTGTAACAAGATTATCAATGTGATTCTTATTTCACCTGTCACTGGTTACAATGTTATGGCTAATCACAGTACATATCTTTAAGAATACTGGAAGTGCAAAATAACAATAACAAGGATAGCAATAATAATAATAATAATAATAATAATAATAATGAAAATCTTGCATCTTTTGCATTACTCTTCTGGTTCCCTGCACTGAAACAAAATAATCCCCTTCTGTAGTTTATGCAAGAAAAATGACTCAGCCCAAACCCAAAATTAGCTTGTAGCATCACTTACTGCAATTTCCACTTGGTGGTGAAAAGAGCATACTGGTGGTGAAGAATATTTTGGTCCTCGGTACAAATAACATTTGTTACTTAACACTTCTCACAAAAAAAGTCTGAAGAGATATCTCTATATTTACTTCAACTCACTACAAAAATCTAATAACAGAGCACTAAAGCTTGAAATGGGTCATGCATTACAATAAAAGATCTTTTTTTTTCCACTGGACTCTGCTATTATTGTGTGATAATTCAGCTGAGAGCCACTTTGAAAACTCGCTCTGCAGGCGTGAGGAGAGGACACATGACTCCTGACATTTAAGGGTTGGCTGCAAAAAAAAATATTGCATTCATGAAATATGTTGACAGAAAATCGAAACCAAGGGAGAAATGGACAAAAACACAATGTGAATTTGGTCACTTCCTGCAGTATAGCGGCTAACCTAGCAGACTCCAATACAAATCCCATCCAGTTGCTGGTGTTTGCTGAGAAGGTGGTGTTTGATGCGGTGTTCTGTTTGAACTAGTGAATTAAACAAGCAAATGACGGATAAAAAATTGGCCCCCATTTAAATGGGCGAGAGGGTAGTTTCAAGATCTCAGATTTTAGATTGATAAAATAAAAGAGTGAAGGAGAAAAATCTATGAATGCATAAGAGTCCTGAGGCATAGCTGAAAGGGAGTAATAAATGAAGGAGTGGGGCAGAGGGAGTGAAGTTTAACTTTGACAAAAACTAAAGGCGATGAAATGTTCACTGTGATGGATTACCTATTTCATGTAACATTTAAGTCCCTGTGAGTTGACTTTCTAATCTGAAATGAATGGGAAACAATGGTGCGCCAACGACTGAAGAGTACGGTACTTATCTGAAAACACACCGATTATGTGGCGTTAATGATCAACTACAAAATCTGCATCCAAGGACACCACTGGAAAAACTAAATTTGTGCTTATAGGTGAGTGTCAGGCAAAATGAAGCAGGTCAATTAAAGAAACCGATTATGAGATCTTCACGTTAAGGGTTCCTATAAAGAACATGAAACATGTTATTGAATTCTCTGTGCATAGGATAGTGTTGTCCCTTTTCTGTAGGTAACCCAATATGCAACGATAACATTACAAACACCTGCCTCACATCCTGTACGTCAACTTCTTGCAGCCAAAGTACATCTGTAATGCACTGTGTTTTCTAAGACCTTTCTACCAGAACTTGCATTAACTTTTTGAGTAATTTTTTTGTGGAACGGACCAAACTGGCAGTCCTTTGCTCTATAGATGCATCGGTGGGCCTCGGTTACCCATGACCCTGTTGCCCGTTCTCCATTTGTCCTTCCACAGACCAATTTGATATGTACAAATGTCCACAAACCATGAACATCCAACAAGAGCTGCAGCTCTGGAGATTCTATGAGTTGTCATGATTGTCAGCACAATTTCTCCGTTGCTCTGATATTTAAGTTTGCCGATTTTTCCTGCATCCAGCACATCAATTTCAAGACAAAAATCTTTACTTGCCTCATCTTTCATCCGCCGACAGGAGCTATTGTTCTTCTGACCTCACCTGTCAGTGGTTATAATGTTATGGCGGATCACGCAAACCATTATTTAAGCTAGCCTTCCTGAGGGCTTGGCATCTAGGCTGGAGCAGAAGGAAACTCGTATATCTCCGGGGCTGAGTGTGAGCAGCTGTTTTCCTCTCCCATGGTTGGTGTTTGTGTGGCACTCTCCGCACTGGCAGTAAATAAAACTTCCAGCTATCAGGCTTCAATATCAGCCCTGAGAGAACAGCAGCAGCCATCTAATTCAGCGTGAGGAACAGAAGATATTAAGAAATTGGTCTTTGTGACAAGCTCAGCGTGGCAACGCGTGTCTGTCCATCATTTGAATGAAATGTTAAATGACATGTGCATCGCAGTATGTCAGAAAGTAATAGCATACTGACACATCTTTGCCACATCCTGCCGCGGGTTAAAGCGGGTCTACCGTACCGCAGTGCGATAAAAAGAAAATGACATAAATTTGATTGTAAAAGAAAGCTCTGTTTATGGTATAAGTTTGAGTGCAGCTCTTGCCTGGTACTATGAAATATAGAAAAACAAACCCCATATAGCAGTTGTTCTAAATAAAGCATGACCACTTATCTCTGGCTTTTCACTCCATTCTGGGGTGATAAGATCTCGCAGCCCAGTTTCAGCACATTGTTGACAGTGTGAGAATATCTGGTGTGCATAGCCTTCATAGCAGCTGTCTGTCTGCTCTGTTGAGGGGCTAGATGAGCAAACCGAGGTGAATATATTACTCAGTGAATGTCACAAATGCTGAACTACTGAATGTCACAGAGACTTGAGAGATTGGGGTGAATTCTTACGCCACGGAGCGCCATGACATCTATATTCCCTCTGTTAACAACATGCTTCGCTGCTTTTTTAATATCAAACAAAAACTGTTTTGAGCCTAATAAATGCCAGCCAAAAAGATGGAGCTTTGAATTTTTCTGCTGATTACTGGAACATTTGGAAACCGTTGCTCTATTACGCTAAGTGTTATTTCAACAAAATGAGGTGCTTTGATATTGATTTATCCTTCCAAGCTGTGTACAACAACAACCAGTGTACGAATCTGATGCTTGATTTCAGTAAACAAAGGTAACAGGAACAGCTATAGCCTGGTATATCAGTTAGAGGCAGTGAGGTGGTCATTTTTAATGAGAGAACCCATCGCCACAGGCTTTGACATAAAAGATCAACCAAAAAGAGGAGAAAATGAAAAAGATCTCTTCAACACGATCCCCTGCATCAAGCAAAGCTCGGCTGACTCTCTTGCAGCGGAGTCAGCAGGGGCACGCTGCTGTTGAGTGCAGGGAGCCGACAATGATTATCTCCCTTATCTTCAGATATCAATGTTGGACGGCAAGGTCATTCCTCTCCAGCTATCTCTACCTCCAATTGTGCAACCAGTCATTACTGCTATGCATCATCTTTCCCACATTCTTCATCATTTGTATGTCTTTATTTATAAGACATAACCGCGTCTACCAAGGGAATTGTGCAGCCTCATTTTATTGCAAAATGATAGAGTTATAATTAGGAGAAATATCTTAAACCTGACCGACAGCAAGCGACGGATTAGACTCATTATTTTTGTTTGGAAGAGTGGCTCCATCATTTTTCCATAAAGACTTAAGTTCTTTATGATTAAAGGTTCTCGTCAAATCTGAATAGCACACATAATTGGTTGAAGCATTCTGGGTAGGTGTTCAAATTGCAACATTTATACCCCGTTAAAGTAAACATCCCACAACCATATAGCAAAAACAAAGGAGGATCACAGTCCAGTACAAAGAATTTTGATTCTTCAGGCCCTGGAATATGTATACCTCAATATCCACTCTGTTCCGCATCAAATCTTAAACAGAAAGAATTGTTTTTTTCTGAATGTTTGAAAATGATACACAGCCAAGATAACTAATTTCACCCGACTGCTTGGCAGGATTGACTGTATTTCACTTCATAAACCACCTATCTATCTTGGTGCTTGTGAAAGCAGATCTCGCCCGTTTTCTCAGCTTTGTGCAGCTGTCCCTTGGAAAAACAGGATACTACTTTCCAAGAAGAATAGGGGGACGGTGCGGACCAGCATGTACAACAAAAAGAAAAACAATCTCCTGTAATTGCCTGCCATCAAATAGAAAAGAGCAATTCAAAATGCAAGATAGCGGGAGGCCATGACAGTGCATATTGCAAACCAGTCAAGGACGTTGGGACCATCCATCTTAAAAGGAATCGCAGAGCAAATCAAAAAGGCGAGGCATATTCAGGGGGGGGGGGTTGCGGATTCATTAGAGCTGGATATGACACGCACTAAACAATGAAGAGTTAAAAGACTAGACTGCCTCTGACCTTTTGAAGGTAAAAGGTGGGGAAGGGCACGGGGGCCGTGTGGAAGCGTATTGATTTCAGACAGTTTATCTGTATCACAGGCAACAGCCCACACAAGCTACACGGACAACCCTTTCACCTGTCAGGATTAGGTCAGTAAAGCTGAGCTGACAGAGACAAGACGAGCATGATGTAAACATGGACACACAAATCTGATATCCCTCAATCTATCCATTTATCCGTGGGCGGATTAGGGGAGCACACCAGAACTTCGGTGTGAAAAGAAAACATGCGCTCTACTGTTTACTGAGGTACGGTCTTTATATTCAACACTTTGTTGCCAAAGTAATTTCTTCCTTGTTTCCCAAGTGTGACATATTTCTGGTCAATACTGAAGCTAGACATTTTATATTGATTAGTTTTTTTCCAGTCCACCAATACATAATACATCAAGTCTCTGTGTGTATGCAGATGTGCGTATGTGTGTGTGTGTGTGTGTGTGTGTGTGTGTGGAAACTGCAAGGGAAAACCATCAGTCAAAGTCAACACCTTGGCTGGTACAATTACCACAAATCTTATAATAATACAAAAGTCTACTCTAAAATTCCAGAGTGTTGCCAAAATTCGGGGCAGCGAAGCAGCTATCACAGCCTTTTTATCTCTTTCCGACTCTTCTTGAAAGGTTAAAAAATGGGCCAAGCCTAGTTCATGAAATAATTAAAAGCCTGACGCGATAAAAAGACAAGTTGAGATTGAAAAGACATTTCAGTGCTTCACTAGGAGTGCGCTAGTCTCCACAATCTTTCTGTGGAAGTTGGGTTTGGTTCGGGGAGTGTTTTCGCCCCCACATGCGTATCAATGCCTTCTCCACGGATCAGGGATCATCACACCCATGAACTCAATCGAAAACACAACACCATCACCGCAGTCCGGGATCAGTGGTCTGGGCCGCTTCCTGTAAAGTGTTGCTCATATCACAAGGGCGCCGTACCGTTGTGGTGAACAAACTTGGATATAGACCATCAGCCAATGACCCCCGCTTCAAATACTCTTCAGCAATGATTCATAGGCATTGTTTAATCTTATCAGGGACTACCTGGACACAGCAGTAATAAACTGGAAATTGTCTAGTGATTCTCACATCAAATCACCACCATAGGAACACTAAAGCTCCACCGCGGCTCAAAGCAAGAACAGACAGGTCTACGGACTCTTCTCGCCAAGACAAGCTATAATGTGATGGTGGTAATTAATTATGTAATAAACATTTTATAGCAGAGTCACTCATCAGCATAAATAGCGGAAGTTCCTGGGTCTATGTTTTCCTCATAATGTATCCTTGTGGTTATCTATGAAGGACGTAAGAATGGTATATTCCTGAGCCATTAAACAGCAAAGGATGGCACGGCTCTTGATTTAACCTTCAGGTTAATCAGACACAGAAATGTAATATCGTCAGTGTCCGCCCCTTACTTAGTGAAAACTGCCGGAGAGACCTGAAACTTTGACTGGTCACAGGTAGAAAATGAGATTATGATGAGGACTTGAGCGATGAAAGAAGCTGCACGTCCTTTTTCCACACTGTGACTCTCCCTGTTCGCCTGAAAGGAGGCCGTAAATCTGCCTGCCACAGACATAAAAAATGACTGGCCACTTCAATTAGCTCAAATCATAAAATACAATTTGAGACACAACCATCTAACATGACCTGAAGACTTTGGATAAAGGACTGTCCTGTTGTTCATCTATTAAATCTCACACTCGCTCAAGCTTTCTGTCTGGGATGTGTGTGTTCACATTGACATTTGAATATTGGAGGTCACTGCATGGATGCACTTTTTGTTAAAATATTTAATAGGTGCAGTAAATCAAATCTGAAGGACGCAAGATGAGACTAGGAAGTCTCGTAAAACCTAATTAGCTACAGTTGTTTCTTTGATGTGATTTGTTCTATGTGAAACATACTAATGTAGAAGTGTGAAATCCTGATTGCTGGCTCTAGATAAAAGTTAGCGGAACTTTTACTTTCAAGGTAAATACCTACATTTTTTTATTAAATAATGCAGAAAAAAAAAATCTAAATAGAAAATCGAGTAAAAGTATATCTATAAAACTTGGAGTTTCATGTTCAAGCTGGGACTAGATTACATCTCTAGCTGTGCTATACGCTGTAAGACTGTAATTAGTCACATCCATTCAGCCCTAGTGTTTGTTCCCGTTATACCCAGTCTCTCATTCCGCCTCCTCTCATTTGTAGGACCCAACACACCTGGCTCCTTGTTTGACTCCACAAATGTTCTCCATTCACTCAGAGCCGTGTTTCTCCTACCATTCCCCTCCAGACTATTCAGCTTCATGCCTCTATGTCACTCAGTCTCTGGTGACCGCGAATTTGTGTACGGAGTCTTACACCACTTGTAAGAAGAAAAAAAATCTCACTCAAATCATCTTCCTTAGATCATCTTATAAAAGAGAATGCAATAACAAAGCTTGCTGTGATTTGTGACTAACAGAACAAAAGCTCTGAACATTTTCACACCATGTTGTTTTGAGGCATGGGCCTGCATACCAACCACCACTCTTCAAAATGATAGAACAGTTTGATGTCCTGAGTGAAACCATTTTTGTGTCCATTATACCACATGAAAGAGACCGGCTCATCTCCAGCTGTGTAGTGTTTTGTCGATTACAATAGTTTGCAAGAGTTAACAACATGCAGGCAATGCTACCCACAGTGTAACCAACTCTGAATGTATTTCTTCTGCTCGATTAAAGAACCTGAGACAACAGAGAGCTCCTCATATAAAATAATTGGTGCCACTTTCTAAAAAGATTACCTTTATAAAAGACTCATAAATGGCTTTTAATTAGGCTATAAATGAAGTTGTAATCCTTTTATAAGCCATTAGTTAACGTTTATAAACAACTTATAACATAGCTCTCAATTAATAAATGCGTGTCACTATTACTGCAATATCAAGTTAGCAGAGAAGATGTTGGTACTCACTATTTGGAAAGCATCAGGTCTCTGATGGCCCATTATCTAATGAGCTTATTAATGATTTGTAAAGTGTTTATAACAGAATTAGTATCCTACTTAAAGCCATTTATAAAAAATTTTATAGTAAAGTTGTACCAAATATTCAAGGTCTGATTGAAACTAATACATTATGCCTCCCATATATGAAGTGTTTGAGTACAGCCGGCTTTAAAGGGAAACAGGAAACACAGATTTGCCTCAATAAGCAGAAAATCTCTAAAATGTGTTGTTTGGTTAGTGTTTCCCATCTGTAGACTGATGGGAGTCAATTTGAGATGTCAAATGCGATAACAAAAATCGCGCTGCGAGTAGATACGTATATACTACCCACAGACCAATCCAGGCTCAAAAAAATTAATGAAGCTATTTGAAAAGCAATAGAAATGTCATCCTAATATAGCCTCGTCATCATCTTCACTCCCAGATAGCTCCGTATATATTCCCCTGTGAGGCTCTGGTCTCGCATAGCAAAGTAGACGCCACTCAAAAAGTTCATCTTCAAAATCTGTTTACCAGGAGGCACGGTAGCAATGGGGGAAATTTGACTCACAAATTCGACCTCAGATTTTCATGTCAATGTCTTCCTTTCTGACTGTTTGGGCAATCACATCTGAACAGGATTGGGAGTGAGACCCAGGCAGCGGGCTGCAGATGGTGCTACATTCAGAAGGTGAGTGGCGAGAACAAGACGCACATTGGCTAAACAACATATGGAGTCTGTATGCTGCCTGGGCAGAGAGTATTTGAAGCGCCTGTGCATTTTCCTGGACATCAGCTACATGTTGATGTCAGTCTCAGTCAGAAATTTGTCATTAGCATTTCATTTCACCTGCTAATCAATCAGAACCGGGGATGCAGATAGAAGACAAAAAATAGTACGTAAGAGCGGATTTTGATTATCTTTAACTCTTATGACTTCTTAAAAAATTTGACCTAAAGAACTATTTAAATTTCAAGCTTTGACCGATCCCTTTTAAAAAATGAAAGCACAAATAATTCTACAGAAATGACCACATGGTAGTCTTTATCCATTAAAATTACTTTGTCCGAGTGTGTAACAAAACATCCGTCTAGTGATGCACTGCAGGAAATGATAAATACTTAACAACGTACACAAAAAGAAAAATATCAATACATTTGATTTGAGCTCACATTGAGGTAATACATTGAATTCTAAAACCATGTATAACCCGTTTGATCCCACATTCCACCCCAATACACAGTCATTTTACTAACATAGTGCCTTAATTATACTATCTTTGGTATTAAGTTCACCATATTACCGTAGTTAAGTGTTTTAGCATGTAAATTAGCGCCGAACAAGGTGTGGCTGAGGCTGACTGGAATGTCAACGGCTTCGTATTTAATAGACCAGAAAATAAAATAAAGGACCAATAAAATAAAAAAATAAAGTTATAAGGTCACACAAGTTCAGAGGATTCATTTGAAGGGGTGCATAGATGTCTGCTCCGAATGTCATTCATGAAGTACAATATTTCATTGAAATCTCAAAACTTGGGTGGCAGGTGGTGGCGCTTTTGAGGAGGTCAGGGGATAAACAGAATTATTCTTCGGAAGGACAATATTGAAGTCGTTTCAAAAGTCTATACCCACAAACCTGAAGGCTTTGCTCCTGCCTTGAGTTTGGAATTGGAGTGTCCCCGAAAGACTGAAGCGCCGCTCTGTTGGACTTAATGCAGTCGCACCTAATGTGTGCTGTTCACACAGTACTTCATGCTAAACCAAAAGCCCCTGGAAACAGCATTGCAAATACTCTGTTTAAATATTTGACTCATTTGAAGTGGTATCAGAGTTTGACATTTTTTGAATAGATAATGTGCTTGGTAATAGTAATGAAGTCAAAAATATAATTTCATTAGGGCGTGCAGTGTACAATAATGAAATTCTGAAAAAGGAAGCAGGGAAATGAAGGCGAGAAAAGGAGAGAAACTGTGAACAATGTGAATGTTTCTTTGTGAGTAAAAACTCATTAGTAGCAATCCTGGATGTAATTTGAACAGTGATACCACAGATCTGTGAAATCTAGCAGTAATTCCCTCCAATAGCGGCTCCAAAAGAACAGGCCTGGTTTTGGCCAGAGGGTTTGCTTCCATTCATTTCCCAAGCCTGTCCAAACCAAACAGTTTGTGCGACAGCTGGACATTCCCTCCATATAATGAGAAGCGTTGGTTCATCTGCGTCGGGAATCCATTTCCACCAGGGGATGGGATTGGATCAGCAGACGTTTTGCTTTATACTCTGCATCTTTACTGACCTATGAAGGAGTGAATGCTACACCTGTGCAACATTTACATGCATGGAATATCCAACACGAAAGCAGACATACGGTTAGTGTCTCTGCTCTGGATCATGAGGTGTCTCATTGTGGAAGTAAATGCATGCCATGAGGCTGAAATGGCTACTTGCAGGTTGTGTCTGGCACAAATGCTTTCTTCAGCTGCTCCACCTTAGGATTATTGTTCCAAGGTGCCCATCAGAGAAGCCATTTGAACAGTGCCTCGGCTGTAGCCTGGGCAGCACACCTTGGTCCTCTCACGGTCCATTAAACCGGTAGCAGGGGAAAGTATGAGGTCTTGACATTTTCTGGCTCAGAGCTTTGCCGCTGACACAATTACTAGCCCCTTGTCCCTCGTTCGTGCGTTGGAACCTTGTTTAAAATGGTTTCCTGTAGCCACGTTTGTGAATGTAAACAAGAGAAAATCTGCAGCCAGAGGACCGCGATGACAAGAATTTTGGCTTTCTCCTAAAGGTGTCTCCGTTTTCATTCTATTTGTTTGTTGTGTTCCAGTCTGACAGTCTTGTAGCCGGAATAAAGGATGCTGCTTCAACCTATTGAGGTCCTAATACAACAGTCCCATTGTAGTATTAAACCTTTTAACACAATTGTAAATACATTAGGTTTATTGCTATTTAAACTACGCCTCTAGGTGAAATATGGATGCAGTAATGTAGGCTACCCTGGACAGATAGTAAGAAATCCTTGAACTGTCAGGCTCACGTAATCTCATAGAGAATATTGCTATTTTTTTCAGAGGCAGATTATTGCTGGTCATTGCCTCCTCCCCAGTACTTGCATAAAACTCTCCCTCTCCCCTGAAACAACGCCTCCGCTGTTGCTACCATTTTCTGTAGCCAGCAGTCAATTTGCCAAGTCAAGCTTAGAGGCAAAATTAGGTTTCATTCCAGAAAATGCTCTAATAAATACGATAAATCATTGACTAATTTGAGAGAGAGCAACTGCCTGCTTGGAACAATAACATGGATGCCGCGGTCTTTCCAGATTTCATTAAGCTGCTTAATACGGGTTGAGAAGAAATTCAGAACAAAACAAAAAAACACAACCCCCATTAGTTTGGATTTAATATTGACGGACACAAATCTATCTTGGACCGTTTTAACAGAATGCTGGCTGCTGCCGGTTCTCCATTTATCACATCTCATCTTGGCTACCACAACAGGCAAATTATTAGTATTTCCTCTGAATAAAATTGTTAATGCATACAGGGTAGGGCAAACACACTTTTTTAAATCAACAGCACAAATAGTTCAATCTTACTGTGTGAGCTGGATTAGATTTATTTAGATTCAGACAATGCTGTTGTGCGTTCCCTTGTTTTGATGAAATCACTGAGTTGTAGCCAACGGAAATGAATTATTCTTCTGTTTTAATTATCTAAACAAACATAAAGCAAAAAGCCAATGTGTTACTTGCCGAAGCCTTTTTTGTTAAGCCTCTCTGTTACCCAGAAGCTGTGTGGTCTGACTGTGAGGTGCAAGTGGCAGAAAGATAGAAGACAAAGAAAAAGCCGATCCTGCATCTCCTGAGGGAACTATAAAGGTTAATTCTGGCAAGCCTATTTCTATTCCCAGAATAGAGCAGGGTTCATTAATGATGGGGGGGGTTGGCTTAATACAAAGCCGGATCGTCAAGTAAAAAATGGATCTCTCTCGTATTCTTAGCTTATGTTGTTATTTTAATTGAGATGGACCTAAAGGGGCAAAGATGAAAATAGGCATAATGAGGAAGAGATCATGGTGAAGGACACCCCCCAATCAACTCCAGTAGCCGGGCTCCGCCGACCCAGATCCTTGCTGAGTGGGGATGATATTAGCAAAGCAATTAAGGGAGATGACAGCCGTCATGCAGGTCAGATTGACATAGATGGAAGTCCGTCTCCCTCTCACAAGTATGTTCTCTCTCGTTCTGTTCACAACAAAAACAACCGGCCCCCTCAGCACAGGAGGGGCTGAATTGGTAAAAAAATAAACGAAAACCTCGGGTTTTAAAAGAAGAACGGGATGAAGAAAGATCACAGCAAGTGCGGCACAGGGCAATGAAAGAGGAAGGGGCTGAGGCTCTCAGGTCCGTGACCCCCTCAGTTTTTGGATTTGATGTCCCTGAAATCCCTCCAGGCATGTCAAAAACGTAATTCCTCAGAGATTATAGGGAAGTGTAACTTCTACTTCTAAAAGCTCTTCCATGTTTTGGCCATGGGGATGAAAATGATAATATTTGGGGTTAAGTAAGGGAGAGCAAAACGTGTTTCTCTCTGGTGTGACAAAAATGGGGGCAGCACATGAAAGTTAATACGCTCCAGGAAAGTTTGGAGTACGAAAGAAGTTAAGGTGTATGCTAAAAATATCCAGTGAATTAAATGTGATTACGTCTCTTCTTCCCGTGGGTTTTCTATACTCTTGCAATTACGCTGCCCTCAAATACCTTTGCAGTAACACAGCAGATACAGGCTGCTGTAGTACTACGTAACAAATACATACGACAAGTACGTACTCATCATACGACCAGCGAGTAAACAAAAACGCCATCCAAATGTAAGCAGGATTCAGCAGCGTTTCTGCTGGCACAAAACACATGCCATCAGGCATACTGGCACCGGCCGGCCGCTGAATGTGGACCTCATTTAAATTACAACACAAGCAAACATCTTCAGCAAGCAATAATCAACAGCTATTTAAGACGCTCAAAAATGAGACTCACCAAAGCTGCTCCTCATCTGAAGCCATAGAGTCTGTCCTCCTTTCTTTCTTCAACACATGGTCCAATGAAACGGTCGTAGAAAACACCGGCGCTTATCATTTCTATTACAAACTCCTTTTCCGTAAGGCATGGAGGCCAGCGCTGACAGGCTGCCGAGTCGTTTTCTCCAATAGGTTTTAATTTGTTCAAAACGAACGCTCAGCAGGAGCTGGAGAGATTAAAAGTAGCTCCTTCCAGATACGTTACATGAACACGCCCATCCCGCTGCAGGGCCCAGCTATAATACCTGGGTATGTCAAAGAACCCGCCCTAGAGAACATCTTCGAAATCTGATTGGTTAAAAAAATTACCATCAACAATATCATCGTGTTTTTTTCACTGGCATAGGTTTTCACTCCAGAAGCTGCTTGCCCCAAGTTTATGTTTCACCCAAAGATCATAGTTGAGAAATCTGATTGGATAAAACAAAGCTAACTAATATGAGCTCGCCGGAAGCAGCAGCGAGGTAAAACAATGAAATGGATGAAACAAATGGGAATTAATACTCAAATGAATTTAGTTAAAATGTTTATTTAATAATGATTTTTTTTCTGACATCTATATATAATTCTTAATTTTTTTTTTTTTAAATAATATCATTATTGAAATTATCATTATTATTTTATTGCAATTACAATAATAATAATAATAATTATACATTTAATTTATAACGCACTTTACATTAAGATCAAATCTTAAAGTGCTAAAAGTAATAGAAATTAATCTTTAATATTAATTATATAATATATATATATATATATATATATATATATAATTAATAATTATGTATATTATATATATAATATATTTATTAATGAAATAAATAATTAATTTATAAATTCATTATTGTACGGATGATAACACTGTTTTTTGTTATATCTTAAAAACAATATTATCATAAATAATAGATCATTATTAATAGTGAACAAAACAAAAATAACTGGATTGTTTTATTGATGTTTTATTTCATATGATTTTATCTTTGTATGTTTTTTTAATGGTAAAATTAGTTTTCATGATTCTGTTATTTAATTGTTGCTTGTGACCATAACATATTAATTTGAGTTTGAAGTAACTTAAGTTGAAATCAGTTAATTATGTTATGCTATAATTTTTTTATAATGATGTTTTTATTTCAGGTTTAAGTTGAATTTTTTTCCGACTAAAACGTTGTTTTTTTTGTGAGAATAAAAATATGCCAGAATTATTTATTTCAGATGTATTTGTTTTATTTATTTATTCATCTGTTTTTGTTCACACATACCTTTTTGTGTTCTACAAAAGCATATACATACATATATATAAACAAATATACATTTTTAAAAACGAAAAAAAACAATTTTTACAAGCAATTCCCATGATTGGACTCTTCAAAATAATGTCAGGAAAACAATGTTTTTCATAAAAAATAAAAAAAAAGATCAAAGAGATCTCAAGATCAAATGTGGATTAATTAATTATGGTGCAAAAACCTTTGAAAATAAAGCACCCCTTAGTGTCAGACATATACACCCGACCCCTCACAAAATCATTCCAGTTCTTCCTCACATCATGGTTTTTATCATTTCAAATGATCTGATGAAATGAATCGATCCATTCAATTATTTTTCAGTTATCGCGCTAACACCACCGATCCGCAATGACAATTCCAAAATACCCACAACTATTTTGGGACGTAAGAATAGCAAATGTTATATATGGAAAGATTCTTGTCAATTAAAACATTTTAAATGTTAAACACAGTGAAACAAATAGGGGTGCTAATATACCAAATGTGTGTTTTGGTAGATTCTTGTTCATTCAGGTCGTGGTTATCATCAAAGCTTGAATCAGAAAAGCATGGACTTCTTTTATAAGAAGAAAAAAAAAGTTCACATGCTTCTGATTCAACCTTGGAGGAATATACCATCTGTTTGTTTTTTTTATGATACTCTGGTCCGAGAGGCTGGCCTAGATAGGAAAGCTGTAAAGAGAAAGGAAATGGGGAGACGGATAGGTGAAGACATGCAGAAAGTGCCACAGGTGGAATCTAGCCTGCAGCCATTTCCACAGAGGAAGGCTCAGCCTCCTCACATGGGGCTTGCCATCAAGCACACCTGGGACAGGGCCTAAATGCACCACTCAGCCATAACCTCAAAGTTGTATTATTCCTTAGAAACCCAGCTTGTGGCCCCTAAGACATTTCAAGCACTGGTTATGTTCCAACTTTGGAGCACTTTAAGGATTTGGACCCGCATGCATACACCAGAGAAAGAGGCAGTGCAGTTTTGGGTTTTTCCAATAACTTAAAGCAATAATATTCAAACAGGATGAGGCCCAGTAATAGGTCTGGTGCATAAGTAGACGACTGGAAAAGGCAAAATCTAAATAAATAGGCAACGACAACACCACAATAAACAACAGGAGAGGACAGCATCGAGTGAAAAAACGCAAGAGCAGCACTGCAAACAGGAAAGGGCTGGAAAATGTCTCTGGCGATGAAAGATGTGAACACAGACTTTTTGAAGGAGGAGATAATGAGATGCAGGCGAGCTCAATCAGGAAAACAAGATGCAGGTGAAACAATATAAACAGAAGGGAACCTTTTGCCGTGACCTTTAAGGGGAAGACCGGTGAAGAACACAAGGAACAAGAGATCTGAAACAGGAAATCCACAGATAGGAAAGGAAATAGACAGAAGATGGGGCAGAGGGTCTAAAAAGGCTTACCTTATCGTAAGAAAGGCAATGACAGGTCATGTCAGGAAATAAACACTGCATGGAAGAATATACTTTCAATATAAAAAAAGGAAACTACAAAATGTGAACACAAACCAAAGACATAATGCAATATCCCCTCAAAATAAAGCAGGAGAATGTCAAACCAATACCAAAACAATGACAGGTTAGCATTTTAAAATGCCACATTCAGTGGGCATTACATTAGAATTAAATTAGCTATTATAGACGGATACTGAGGCTTGAGCTTACTGCGGCTTTTTTTCCTGTTTTTTTTCTTCTTCTTTTTCTAACCTGTTCACACATATATTTATGGTTAGTCGGTTGGGACCACTTCTTAAAAATACCTGCGTATTGATCTTGCAGCAGGTAAGGGATTTGTTTAGTTTTTTTCCTTTTTTTCACATCTTTCTATCAGAATTTGACGGGACTTTTGGATTATTAAGTAAGTGGCTAGTCAACAATATCAGGCAAAATGATATTATGAGAAATCTCTTAAAAATCACGAGTATGGCTGAGTTCCAAACGCGCAGCACAAATACAAATCAGGTTTAGCGCAATTACAGAATACAGCACAACTTATATCAGTGGCCCATTCGTCTGTCGCAGGCGAGTTTATACGTAGCTCCATCCCAGCAAGCTTTGCTCCAGGCGTGCGACTCTGTGGTTTTCTGTTTGACATGTCTGCTTTAATCTGATCTCAGTGGGTGGCTAGAAGTTTGACGAAAACAGGAGAAGCGCCGAGACCAAACTCTGTGCAGAATGAGATGAGTGGGAACTTGAGTGATATGATGAAATAAAACAGCAGAGAAGGAAAGTGACAGCAGACACGTGAATGCGTGCTGAAAGTGCTTCCAGATACTGCAGGCAGTGTCAACAGTCTCAAATCAATAAATAACACCTGTAGGTGGCATCTCTGCATCTGAGACTTCAGCGTGGAGAGAAACATAGTTCAATCGTTCAGTTCGATATATATTAGTCTCTTGTCACCTGATCAAACCACACAAGGTCAATATGTACGGAGGACGGATTCTTCTTCCACTCCACCATCAAGAACAACTGCTGGTCTGACACTTCAGACGCTCACTGCACCGCTCTCAGCTCAGTTCTCTCAGCAACACCATCTTAATCAAAAGGACCTCATATAAGAGACCTTAAGAGACTGTTTAGTCGTGAGTTTGCTATAGCAACAATGACAAGCTGAGAGTGGATCTGTTTTAGCCTGAGAGATGCACGAGGAGGTTGGAGGAAGCTTTGGAGGCAGAATTAAGGATAAACACATGTGGTAAAGGAATTCACCTTTACCACATGGGTTCAGGTGCATGAACCCATGAAGAATCGTTTTAACATCTGCAATACGTATGTCTCAAACACAAAAAGGGGAAACATTTCAACTGGGGTATGAAGAGTTGATGTTACTTATAGGGCCTGCTGACCATGTCTTTAATGCCTAATAGAGGTGGAGGAACAAAACGTTTAAAAAACGTTAGAGTAACAACAAATAGATGCAACGGAGTAGAATACAATTTTAAAAAATTGGTCAGACAAAAAAAACTTGTCTACTGCAAGATCCAAGTACATGTATTCATAAGAAATTGTTTTAAAAAATCTTGGCACACACCATAACTATACGTGCAGAAAGATAGGAGAAAAATCCTCCTTCCTACGATGGAGTGGGCATTGGAGCATTTCTTGAAGGTATATAAAAGACATCTGGCATTTTTCACAGCAATAAAGGGAAGTTTGTTACTCTCTCAGCTTAAGTCACCTCCAAGTGGAATTTGCAGTTTCAATTTTTCTCCGCTTCGACTAAAATCTAAAGTCAGTCCAGTGAGCAGCAGCGGGAAATGTCATAAAACATGATAAATCCTGCGCATACAGTATGTAGAGACAGAGATATTACAGAGTAATGAGTTGCTCTCGGCAGATGGCCAGTTAGTCTTATGTCAACACTAGAGCAGTTCCCAAATAAAAAATTGGCACATGATACTCACAATTAATTCTGCGTAAATTTTCAAGCAGACTCATTGACCACGGATGATAAAAAGGTACAAGGGAAATCTTTGATAGGAGTCCCTGTTGGGAAATTAATTTCAGCAGAGAACATTTGGTCCTTGCAGAGGCTGGTGTAATTAAGGTTAAATAGGGGACGCCATGCCAGACATAACCTGCTTCCTTTCAAATGTATGTTTGTTAACCTGAGAGATCAGGAAGACGGCGAGTTATAATATCAGTATACTCTTAAATGGCCTGCAGACAGGAAGCCCCTTTTGCTGAGCTAAACCCGGCATGCAAAAGTAAAACAATTGTGTTTTTTTGCCCTCATAAAACTTGTTATCGCCTCAAACGAAAATGTCAATCTTCGTTCAGGTTATTCAACCACCCAAATACCACGAAAAAGGAATAAACTAACGTTTGAATCTGAAACACACGTATTGAATATGATGGTGTGTAGGTTCTATTTAATATGAGCATCGTTGTGGAGCATATAATAAAAATAGAATAGAACATCATGGGAAAATGAGCAGAAAATGAGCAGAAAATGAGCAGAAAAGATGAAAGCTATTTTATATCAGCTTCTGGAGTACGGAGGAGAGAACAAAATATTAAGATCCAATAAAATATTATCCAAAGATTGTATTAACTACAACTCTGTTTTTAAAGACACATTTTTTTCTAAATTTCAAGGTTCAAACGGAGTGCTGCTTGAGAAAGTGAGCTCCGATAACAATCCTACAACAGCATGACACACGCTAGACTTAGATATATGGGTGATGGCAAAACGCCTTTCCATCACCAGAAGAGCATAAAAGTTATTATAGCAACAAAAGGGAGCGCTCGGGTACAGATATCCTCATATAAGATCGCTCACAAGACAGACACGATGCATGTTTTGAAAAGGGAAAATCTGCTGCTTGATATAGTCCGGCTGCAGGACATCAACAAAGAGAAAATGATGGTTTAGCAACAGCAGGCTCCGGGCAAACCACGGCTGTCAGGATTTTGTGGATGAATAGATGGATGGAAGGACAGCTGGTGATATTGAAGACTTAATGTCTTTGTCTTTGGGTTATGTCACCGTGATACACACTACTCCAGTATATTGCCGATTTAAGAGAGGAATAGAAGGAGATCATTTAAAAGGGGCTTTAAAACAAAGAAATAAAATGCAGTTAAGCCTGTTTGTCAATGCTCTGGCTGTTTAAATGAATGATTTGTCATTGCAGGCGCGGATGTGTAAAACCTGATTTCTACGGATCATGGATCTATTATTACTAAGCAGCCGGCAGTGTTAAAAAAATATGAGATGCCTGACGTTTTTAGTATTTTTGTTTAATTTGTATGGATTTTATTCTGTAGCTCCATGTCGCTGCTGCTCATTCTGGAAGGACACCATAGAGAGAGAGAGAGAGAGAGACAGAGAGAGAAAGAGAGAAAGAGAGAAAGAGAGAGAGAGAGAGTAGAACAAATGCTGTTTAAAACATTGAGTACTTTGAAGGCCAGTGAATTTTCAAAAATGGTAAAAAAAATGGCCTCTTCTCTTTCAAGTTGGAAAGCTTGGAATTAAGATGAAATTAATTATATTGAACTTTTGTAGCATATTTTATCAACAATGAGATATTCAAAATATTGCACATTGCTGCACTTGTGAAAATGGTTATTTAACCATCTACTTTGCAGTTTTTCAACTGCAAAGTAGAGGTTTTAGCACTGTCTAACAACTTGAATTAACCGACTTTACTCACTAGTGTATTGTCCTTCAGCCACTTCACGACTCCTTACTGGGGAAAATAAAGATTAAATAGTTAAATGCTTATTGAACTCGGGCTTTTTCTGGTCTCAATGAGCACTTAAAGCACTTTACAACAAGGGTCAGCATTCGCCCGCTCACGCACCAATGCCTGAACCTTTGGGAGCAGTGTGTTGTGAAGCATCTTGCCCAAGGACACTCGAACACACAGCCTGCAGAGGTGGAGGATCGAACCGCTCACCTTCTGATCAGGAGAGGACAGTCGTGCCTCCGACTAGTTGCATACGTTGTCTTCAGATGACTTTATGCCGCGCCGTACCCGGAGGCGCCGAAAGGAATCGAGACAACACTGATAGCACTAAACGTGGCAGCATGTCCCATTCACAGACATTAGCCTCAATGGCCTGGATAAGATGCAATGATAAAACCCCTGCTGCGAGTTATGTGTGCGCGTATGTGTGTGTCAGCCGCGTGGGATTTTATGCCCCTTTAACCATGGGTCGACCCCTGCGGAGCGTTACGTCTTAATCACTCCGGGGGCCTACCGGAGACAATGCCATGCCATTTATGTGACAAGAATAAAACTGTGTGTGTGTGTGTGTGTGTGTGTGTGTGTGTGTGACAGGGCGGGCCGCAGTCAGTGTTTATGCTTGTGTGTTTATGTTCCTCCTCTGTTACGGTCTAGTAACAGCATGTGAATGGGAAATGGGATTTCCCTGTGCCCGGGCAAAAACCTAAAGGAGGAAACCATTTTTATTTCTAAATCAGTAGCAGCCCGCTGTGAGGGCTGCAGGTCGTTTCATGAACAGCAGTGGGGTGGGTTGGGGGGGACTTGAGGGAAGCGTGACCTTGCTTCCTAGCTTTCTGCTCTCTCTCCTTACCGTATAGTTGATTGCTCTCTGCAGCAAAGACAATATCAGACATGCACCTCATGGAGGTAAAGTCAGAGGTCACATCATTAGTGACATCATTTTTATGCTTATATAAAACATACCTTCACCCACAACTAGCCTCATTTTCTTCCTTTACAGCAAAGCACTTCCCTGCACTACAGTCTCACATGCATGCCCTTCTGAAAGATTGTATCTCTTTGTCAGCAGGTGAAAACTTCTCCGTATCCTAATAGTCGAAGGAAAAAGAAGGGCTTTTTAAAAGAGTGCAGAACATTATATACAGATGTCTCTGCAGTATCTGTGTCGAAGAAAACCCGTGGCAGAGGTAGAGGACCTGTGCATGGCCTTGAGCCACACAGCTAATGAACGGGGAAGAGCATTTTAAAGTCTTTATCTCATCACAGCAGGAAGGTGCATTAACCAATGGCACGTGTTTGCTTAAACACTCGCTCTAATTATATATCAATGCCTTTTATCAACAGGAATAATGCATTTTTAAAATGCAAAACAAATATATTAATTCCATGTTATCACTTATTAATGTCATGGAAATCTAAATGTGATTATGGCTGCAGGCGCTGTGGTAGTTTATGGATTTTAATAGGGATATAGAGCAGTAAGTACGCAGAATCCCAATGCAATAACATGAAACTGACCTCCATATAGTGCTGCTGAAGGGAAGTGTGATACGAATGCATATATGTTATATTCTAATGAAGATTATTTCCTTTACTGGCGGCACATGGCCTGGAGAAAAATATCTTAAACTACTGGCAAGGACTGTAATGAAATGCTATATGAATATCCAGAGCTCAGACAGAATCCTTTTTAGGCCTCAGTGCCACTGTCCATTAGAACCAATAGGTTGATATTTGTTCTAAACCAAAACTTTGGTATTTTAAGGCAATGGGAAACTTTTTAAACCATTTACAATGCTGTGAAAAAAGTTATTGGATCAACTCCTTGTTTCTCCTATTTTATAAGCATGTCATCAGTCCCAAAATCTCTGCGGGTCATCGGGATGTTTTAAATTGTTAAATTCAGACGAGCCCAAATGGTCTTCTGGGTGAGCATTGGCTTTGCCCCTCCCACAAAGACACCATTTTTGTGCAGTGCCTTTTGAATATTGGCACCATGAACTCTGATCTATATTGAGGTGAGAGTAGGATTCAGTTCCTTGGATGTTTTTTTTTGATATTTAATCGTTCTCTTGGAAAACTTTTGGAGCGCTGGCCTCTTTTGGGAGGGTTCACAACTGTACAAAGGTTGCTCCATTTAGTAATGTGTGGCAATGTGGATCTATGGATCCTTAGAAATGACCATTCGTATACACTGATGTATTGTGATCACCTTTTCCCTCATGTCTCTTGAAATTTCTTTTGATTTTGGCATAGTGTGCTACTGGTGAGACACACGGGACAATTTCCTGCTTCATAAAATGGTCTATTGAAGTGTACACTGCTGGCATTAATCAGTCCTGGGTTTTTTATAGTCCAGTTTAAGCCAGCTATTAATAATGTTTGTTTTTTGTTTTTGAACTACTTAGGATTCTCAGGTGGCAAATGCCTTTTTCTTTTACTTTTTCACTGAGGAGGCCAAAAACATTTTTACAGCACTGTAGGTACATTTTTAACCTAAAACTTTGCCTAACTGCAGCTTTTCTAATGAGAGAATTTGCAACTTTTCACCACTTCATTCACCGGAAATTCATCAAATCTGTGCTGGAAATTGATGGCACAATTACACATTTATGTTCATCAAAAGATAAGGGGACTTTTTGTCTATTTGGATAAATGGCATATAATGAGCAGGCGACAAATTCTACATTCTCAGTCTAAAGTCTGGATGGCACTGGGCTTCAAAGCTTTTACTACCAGAACCACAATAGGATTCATAATAAACAACTTAAGGCTATTTTGAATATTAAGAAAACAACACCTTCCTTCAGTTAGAAATATTACAACTCATGCCTAAAAATACTCCTTTATTGCAACCGGTGACTGGCACACTGGGAGCCCCATGTGTGTGATATGTAAGCGGTCTGATGTGGCAATGAAGTCGTCAAAACTGCTTTGATACCTCGAGTCTAAGCAAGGTGCTATCTATTATCCTCTCTATGTGTGTTTTCAGATTCCCAAATTGCACTTGTACATATTTTTAGTGGAGTACACCCGTATTGGATTAGAAAGTTAGAAAGTTAAAATGGGTGGTGCCTTCAGAGGTTTTATGTGACACAAGGACTTTCTTACATGTTTCCAAACATTAGCTGAGATTTGGGGAGGGACTGAGGCTGGACCATCCTTATCCCGGCTGGTGTGAAGTAACCTGGCTTTGTCGACCAAATATCAGCATTGCGACTGCCACAGATGAACTAAGACGTGCAAAGGAATCGACGATGGATGGATCACCTGTTTGTGAGTGAGCTGAAAAGTATGATTGATGTAAACTCTCTGCCGGAAATATGGATCAAAGTTAAGGCTTAAACCTTGAGACCACCAAGAAAGCCCTGAAAATGTTACTTCCATTTCTAACAACATATCTCTGCAAAGTGAGTTTCTCTGCAATGAATATTAACAAAACTAGATTGTAAATTAGGTTGGACATGAGGAACACATCACCGGTAGATAGGACCGTCTTATTGAAGTGAAACAAGCCCAGGGCTCCTGCTGGTTTACCGACGGATGATTTTATGTAATACAAGGAAAATGTGCATGCAATGTGTTTAATACACATTTGATTTATATATATATGTATATATATATATATATATATATATATATATATATATATATATATATATATATAGTATAATAGCACACATTTGAGTACCCTTGCTGTTGACTAGTGCAAAACTGCAAATCAATGACTTCCTATTCAACGACAACAAGGTGAACAATTGGTTTTAATAGCATTCACCGGCAATAAGGAGTGGCTGCACATGTATCACTGTAATTTACTGCACACATTAACAGCAGAGATGTAGCTCTCTTTTCATTAGGTGCCTCAGAGTCTCCTTTGAGGCTTTTATTCACAGCCACCCCCCAAGTTTCCTAAACAACTAGAGCAGCAGGTAAGCGGCCGGCTGATGGCACCCTCGTCCGAGTCGCTGTGCGTGCTACAAGGAGACTTGTCATCTATCATTATTCCAGGTGGCCTTGAGAATGATTTCAGCAGACAGCTCCAGCATCTCGTCTTGGGGCTCAACGTAAACATCACACTGCTGGGCAAACAAGGGTGATGATGGCCATTATTTCCCAAGGTATAAGGTTAAAAAAAATGTCTCGTGTTCCTCGGCAGGCAACAGGCATGTTTGATTGTTTGGTTTTTGTCATTTTTCTATGCTAAAACGATGGAATTCACTGTTATTAAACTCTGTTCTCATGATCTAAAGCACTTGCTCACAAAGAATGCCTGCTGTTGCTTCAAAAATCTGGATCATTCTCTCTTTTTTTTGGATAAAATGAGAACAACAGAGCTGGAAGTCTGCACCCTTTTCCAAGTAAAATGCAAAGCAGATTGTTAGGAATAACATTTTTTTAAAAATCATCGTCATATGGAGACAGATGTTGACACCATGATTGAGGTTGAATGTAGAGAGCTGAATAAAGGATCTCAAAAATGTATTTACCATTCTTGAGTTATTCACCAAAATGGCAAAGAAATACCAAATTGAGACGTTACATGTGATAGTAACTTTGTTGGAATCAGCTGAAATGCCATGTAATGGTTTTATTATGATACAGAGCAGCAATTTAAGGTCAAAAAACTGTTTTATAAAGAAAAATAGTGTCTGGGAATCCTGCAATGTTACGCCGTGACGCGTTTGAGCTCTAATCCCGGGTGCATTGGTTGTTGCATTAATGTTGAGGTGGGATTAGTTTGGGGTTAATCATAACATGCGGAGCAAAAGGTCTGCTTCAAGAACAAGTTCATACTAATCTTACTTGATTAGCTACATTTCACGGTGGCTGAAATGTTTTTGCAACATGAAGAAACAACATGAAGAAACAACATGTAATATGTAACAGCAGGATATTAAAAGTCTGCACTCTGGAATACACATGAAAAGTAAAAGAAAAAGAACAAATAGGATTTGAGAAAGAATTTCTGACCTTGCTCCTGGCAATTTTCTGTGGTAAAGGGGTTTTAAATGTAGGGTTATTGGTTTTTTTCACAATTACATATATATTGTACGATGTACAGAAGCACTTGCTTTAATGGCTGTGGCAGTAACTCCCACGCAGGCTCAATCTTATTCTCAAGTGGTTCTCATCAACTCACATATTTGAAGAATTTTTCACTGGTAAACAAACGATTGCTTTTTTTAAGAGTTGTGTGATTTCACTGCAAAACATATATTTAAGCATTGCGTGAAATTCTAGCTACAGAACTCAAACTGTAGGCGTGCAGGTGAAGTGAAATGAATACAGCCCTCCAGTTAATATGCCAAACTGTGAGAGCTGAACACAGCGGGTCATATCACCAGATTAGAACACACAGAACACGCTACCACCGAATGATTGTGAACCTGAAGCCGGACCATAAGCACTGAACCCTAGCAATGGGCGCACATACTGGGTCCTGTTCTTAGGTGATGCACTGACCCAAGAAGAGTGCACACACATACTAACACACAGACGCAAAGCCCAACCCCCGCCCGTTTGCCTGTGGCGCCCGCGACTGGTCACCTCGCTTAGGGATCAAAGGCAATATGTCGTCGTAATCATTCCTCGCAGTGGGTAACCCCATTAATTCAATTCTGTTTCATCAGTGGTGAGCAGACCACCAGAGGGGTCTGTACATTCCTGCGTTCCTGCAGTCCGGCAGTAATCCTATCTCTCAATGACCCAAGATCAGGCTCGAACGCAGTAATTGCTTGGAGACCGACTGTGCCTCGTTTGCAGAGGGAATTGCGTGATCTTTCCGGGGAGGAGACACCAAGACAGACATTGCTCATTTTCTGGACACGGCAGGGAAGTCAAGAGGAATTAATGACACCATATATCAAATAATTCCAGACCATCAACCCCCCACTAAACCAGGCTAACGCCACAGAGCATTTACACACAACACACAGTGAGGTGTATCAAAGCACCAACTACTGACCATTAGCAACACAGGGGCGGAATTTGACAGGTTTCACTGAATTATATTGGCCCGATAGTTATTTAAATGTAAGAATAACAATAACTTACTATAATAACATCTAGCAAAATAGTTTCTATGTGAAGAGTGTGTGCAGTAAAATGATGAATGAGAATAGGCGAGAGTCGTGTTTTATTGTGCTTTAAATCAAACTGTTTGTCGGTTCCATAATAAAATGTTCATTGGGACATGAGATAATGAGCTTTTCATATCTTACCGTACCTTTGGTCTCTGGTGGACGGGGATGCTCATCACAGACAAATTAGATCTTGTGAGTATTGCCGCCGACACCTGCAGAAACAGGAACAGTTGGTGAAAATCACGAGGCTTTAAAAACAGAGAATGTTTATAAATCTGGCCCCAATATTCCTGCGCTACCATCTGGTAATGAAGAAAAAGGTGGTATCACATCAGTCAAAATATAAAACAATAATTGACGTGTGGCACAATCTGCAGTATCAGGTTTATTACTGTAATCTTTGGTCAGGAGAAGAGATACAAATAAAAATCAAACCAATTTTACTTATGTTGCAATTTACAACAAAAAGGACTTTCCAAAAAGAGCCTGTCTAGATCATAATCTTTTTTCCCTCGAGAGTAAGCACTAGGCGACAGTGGTGAGAACAAAATATCCTTGCGGCATATCAAGGTCTTCTGCCTTGACCTCTAGGGGGAGAGAGAGAGAAACTTTGACTTTTAACACAACTTTATTTACTGAACACTTAGCAATACCAGAAGAGCCATTGTGTTTATATCCTCATCCTCACACTATCACGTCACAAAGCTAAAAGCTCAGACCCGGAGTGGACAGAGGACCCTCCTGATGCCCCACACTCAACCCGACCATGTTGTTTGTCAGTCTGGGATGTGTGTCAACTGCTATAAAGGGTTGAAAACGATCAACTTATTCCTGCTCTTCCAACTTGACGCACATTAAAATGTGTGAGAGGAAGAGGACGAGAGAGTGTGAAAGGGAGAGGGAGAGATAGTGTGAAAGGGTGAGAGGGTGTGAGAGGGCGAGAGAGTGTGACTCGTGGAGATGGAGAGAGAGTGTGAAAGGGAGAGGGCGAGAGATTATGCAACAAAGAGGGAGAGAGTGTGAAAGGAAGAGGGAGAGTGTTATAGGCAGAGGGCGAGAGAGTATGCGAGGAAGAGGGAGAGAGAGCTTGAGAGGGAGAGAGTTTGACAGGGAGAGGGGGAGAGAGTGTGAGATAGAGAGGGCGATAAGGAGTGAGGGGAAGAGTGCGAGGGAGCATGAGAAAAGGAGGAAGAGGGCGAGAGAGCGTGAGAGGGAGAGGACGAGACAGTGTGAGAGGAAGAGGGCGAGAGAGCATTAGAGGGAGTGAGAGGGTAAAGGTAAGAGAGAGTTAGAGGGCAAGAGAGCGTGAAAGGGAGAGGATGTGAGTGAGAGAGTTTGGGGGGGGGGGGGCAGACATACACAGCAACAATAATGATATACACTATAATAATTGGGAGTCGGGTCAAGATGGCAGCCGGCTATGAATGGTATTCAAGCCATCCCTCTCCACTGCAACACTCTCCAGCTCGTCCAGAGGGATCCCAGGATAATAATAGTAATAGTAATAATATAATAAAAGGATGATTGCATTTAGTAAAATCTATAATAACTTCTGGAAAAAAAAAAACTGTTAATACTACTATTACTACCAAACAATCACGCTCTACGTTACTCTTCATCAGTCCTGAGAGAGCATTAGAGGTCAACATAAGACGTATTAGCAGTTGGTAAAGGTGAACTAAATGGTTGCAGTTGAGGACCACAAGCAAATGAATGCCTGAATTAAAAAAAAATTACCATATGCAATGCTGAAGGCTCTGTTCTTTTTAAGATAAGAACAACGGAGAGGGTTTGCAAGGAGGATGACACTTCAAAGACCTCATTGTCAAGCAAAACAACGGCACTGGTGTTTGTAACAGCAATCATCTGACTCCTCTTCTTTCTCTGGAAGTCACCGCGTCTCAGTCTTTGTGTAGATCGGTCCAGATGTGTCTGAATTCATTTAGAATTCAGTCTATGAGGGTGTGTCTTAGTTTTGAATACATGTCAAATCAAAATTTAAAAAAGCATCCTGGCAAACATCCTTCATTAGTCTGTATTACAGTATGAGATTATCCCAAAAAATGAAAGAAACAGAGAATAGCCAGTCAAGCTGGCATTCAGTCCAAAAGGGGTAAATCATATTGTCGACCCAGACGCCGTCGATGACCTAAAATCATTGTTGAGATAATGGTTTCATAGAATCCTTACGCAATCCAAAGAGCCGGGGGCTTATTTCCTAGATCAAACAATGATACAACCACAAACCAGACTCAACTTCTCCATTCCAGCTTCCACAAACTGCAACGCAATGCAACAATGTTCAACTTCTTAAAAGCCGTTCTGCCTATTTCAAAGTTTGAAGACTCTTGCCCAGCCTCTATTGGAAATACTGCATATCCTCTAAATACATGGCGGAGATTCTCATCCATGTTTATAGTTTGGGGGCTTTTGAAAGTCAGGATTTAGCTGGAGGCAGAACAAAAAGTTAAATTATATCAACTTCTTCCCCCCCTAGGATGAACTGGGTCGCTGAACTACATAAGCAATCACAGAAAATTGATGAATGAATTAATGAACCAACTATTTTTTGCTTACAAACAAATCATTTACACATATATTTTTCTGGTTCTTAAAATCTCTCCTTAAAGTATGCTGCTACAAAATACACACAATTGTTTTATTCCATGCAGTGTCTGCTCTCCTCCAAAAGAATACACATTACATAGACAGCTTTCAGGACGGCCTGCGGAGTTACACCATACGTCTCTGGAACAGCAGACAGGGAAACCTTTCCAACCTTTCCAATACGTTGAGCGTTATTGGATGCTCATTCATCATGTTTTGCTGACTCTCCTTCCGATGCATCACTTTGGACTTAATGGTGGGTAGAACATGGTTTGGACTGCAATTTTCTTTTAAGATGAAAAATTGCGGATGAAGGCATGTTTCTTTATTGGTAAAAAAAAAAAAAGCGATTTCCTTTGTGATGATTGTGCAAGAATGGAAAGCGCTACCCTGCCAAATCTTCAAGAGAATGATAAAAGACAGCAGCTTGGTGATATAAAACCAATCCCTTCCACCTTCTCTTTATCAGTTTATGAGGTAAAAAGCATCTGCTGTTGCTTAGAGAGGACTCTAAAATAAGTTACATAAACATACGGCTGTTTTTGCAATGGTGCCTAAATACTACTTAGAGAAATTAGGCTTTAGGTTAGGCTCAACCTGTGTAGTCGTAATGAATATTACATTATGTTCGACTGTCACAACCTTTATAATAGGACAAAGAATAATGACTGAAACTACAAAAACACTGATAACACATCATCAAATGACAGAAGTCAAGATAAATAGATGATAGGCATAATGAAAAAAAGATTCATATAATTCATATTCATACAAAACAAACAAACCGGAAAATTCTCTTTTTGTTATTATTTCTCTTCAAAGTATGCTGAAATATCTGTGGTAATCTGAGACATTAATTCCAAAAATCACAAAATTACCAACTACCTCACTGACATCATATAACAGTGAAGATTATTTGAAAAACAGCCCCTGGAAATGGCAGAAACGCCTGAAAACTGCACATTTAACTCAAAATGGCCAACTCCCTGTAATGTTTACGCCATAGCACCAAGAGACTTTTTGATGATGATGATGATGATGATGGACTCCCGGAAAAAATGCAGCAATGTTTCGGACTCACAATCAGGTTCAAATTTTAGCAGGAACTGTGTTCGTGTGGTGTCAGATTTAATGTATCTTCAGAAGTTACTGAGCATATCCATTAGTGAAATATAATATTTCTAGAATAACTATCACACTAATGATGATACCAATGAGATTCTGAATGGAGGGGTAGATTGTCATGATGAAGGACTCCTATTGTTAGGGGCCAAACCTTCATGGGACAGTTGCTTTTAGTTGTGATGACATCATGGAGAGACTGAGCTGCGTTGGTAGAGATTGGAGTATCCTTGATGGCAAACATGCACCATGTGATACTCAAAGTGAGATACTACCACCATAACTCATACGTAACACGATATGTGACGGATAATAACTACAACTGAAAATAAATCTTCTTCCAGAATGTTGATAAATGGTGAATTGTTTTTTTTTGGGGGGGGGCTTTGCTAAAGCATTAACACGTCATTAAAGAAATTACAATTACAACTTATTTCCCATGAGGAGCTGCTCTCTCAGGCATATTCTCAGGCAGATGGGGAAAAAGTTTTACAAAGCTTATTATTAGAAACTTGTCATAAATTTACCGGGGCAATAAATCATCGATGTAATTATCAATTGATTGAAGGAGCTTTCTAGCTGCAAAAAAAACCTTGGAAGCATGATACATCACATTTAATGGCATTTCTTAATCAGAAAGCTCAGCAATCAGCAGAGACCAATTAGGGCCTAAGAGATAGAGACAAGGCATTAATAATCAAGCTTGGCTGCCATCATATTGCCTCCGTCCTAAAAAGGCAGCTGGAACCATTTACAAGTGGACTATTCATTCCGGGCTGAAGCTATTGTCTCTGGAAAACGAAGCCTACTCCTAAAAATTCCAAGAAGCTTTGTGTTAGCCAGATAGTGGACTGATCACGGACTGGAATAGCAGGAGATTAAAGCCGCCTCTCATAAAATAGAATCTTCTCCAATGTGGCAGAGGATTCATCATCCAGAGACGAGGCTTGGATAAGACTATTTTGTAAATGCTGAGAAACAGAAATGTCCACAGAGGAGCTATATAAAATAACACCACAGTCCCACGGTCACTGAACAATGACTTTGCTATCTTTACAATGACACCTTCAGCTGCCTACTTATTAACGTACCGGTCATTTTTATCACATCCAAATGTCTGTGTGTCTTTGAATACAAGAAAGCGCATCACATAAAGTATATGAGGCGCGCAGAGGCCGGGCAGCAGCGACGTTGCCCTTCATGTGTGTCCAAGCAGGAGCTTATATCTCTGATTTTCACTGTTCATTTCCCTGGCGGGGGGATATGAGCGCCGAGCACCTGACTTTAGAGTCTCCAATGAACTGTAAGAATGTAAAGAGAGTGTAAGTAACTAGGCTTTTTTCATTTCAGCAAAGTCAGCATTAAGAGTAAAGTCCACTTAAGACTTTGTTTTTTTAAACCTTATACATTAGCGGGCAGCGACCCACTGGCACCCACTGTAAGTGATTGTGACTACATACAATTTTTGCCATTTGCGGTGTAACAACATCAGCAGCAGGAACCCACGCATAGATTGTATTTAAGCAGTCTCAATAAAAACAGCCTGTTTTCATTATTACTTGATGCCAGATGTCATGCAGTAATTACTAAATACAATTAATGACCCTGGTCAGTGTGCTGCAGGTATTTATACAGGGAAAATCTACTGCAAACATGAATTAATCAAGGCCGGGCTGCATGCAGCATTAGGTGGCTGGGATGGCGCCAATATTTTATAAGCCGCTCCAGTCCTCGAATGAATACATCCAGGCTCAGGCAAACAGGTTGTAAATAGGGCGCTATCACAGTTGCACATCGCACTTCCTGAGAACGCATGATTTATGTATCCTCTTACCACAAAAGCCACCTTTCAACTGGCGCTGTTGGAGTATGCAAATCAGATCTAGCTGTAAGCCTCTGTATGCATGTGTGTGCTTCTATTAACAGTCAGATTTGCATGTTCGTTCCTTACAGGAGACACATTTATTTGGAGTATTACTGTGGCGGAATGAGCAAAATAAAACACATGGCGGAGGATTAAGAAAGAGTAGCAAAAATTTGGTGTGATTTCTTTCCTACCAATATGAAGACAATGAATAAATGGTGAAGACACTCCACCACAGCAGAACAAAAACTCTCATACTGTTATTTAGTGGCACTAGTCAAATGACAGTAGGAGCGCTCACACCGTTTTATTGTAATTTCCCATGGTTCTGAGTGGAATGGCGAGGGGGAAATGAGTTCAACTGACTTCAGTGACCGGTGAAATTTGTTTTTCTCTTAAAGTAATTTGCAGTCTGGTTTGCCTCAAGGAGACAGAGCTGGTTTGAGGCTGACATTTCACCTCAAAACCTGTTCCAGCAGACCTATTTCTGTGCCTCTACCCAAGGCAGATTCAATTATTCAATTCATAAGAAAATTACTAGATTAATGCATCCATGTCCTTTTCGGGGCCAATGGGCCCTCAAATATTGTCTGATGTATTCTGCATTTTTAACAGCTCCAACTTTTCTAGAATAGGCGTTATTTTATTATAGATGATGTTTACTACAAAAGTCGAGATAAGATAGTAAAATACACCTTATTAAAATGACTGAGGTTCATAAAAGAGATGCCGGGGGAGCTGTGGATGTCGGATAGCCGCAGAGCTGAAATACTCCTGTAGCCAGGCTTAATGGGAGACTGCATAATCAGGAGCCACCGCTGATGAGCTGGAAGATAGAAGAGTTTCCCAGGTCCACCTGCCCTTCACATCTCTAGCCCCCATCTAGGGTGGAAAAAAAACCTTTGGTGTCATCATTAGGGGCTTAAAAGCTTAACCTGTCCCCTATGAAGCCACTCACCACACAGCAGGTTCACACACGGCAGGGGCCCAGAGATGACGCCTCAGTCCAAACCGAGTACTCACCCTCATCGTCCCCCAAACACGTCAAGGGAGCTCAAGCCATTTTACCCTAATTATGCAAATTATTAATTTTTTCTTTTAAAGGAAGACTGTTTTTTTATTCTTCTTCAGGAAATCAAATGAGGCATCAAAGGTATGAATTAAACTGCTGGTAAATTGGGAATCGGAGGCCCAGCTGGTATGCAATGCTCTAGGTAGCCTGGCTCTGACTCATGCGAGTCACAGCTGATCGACTTAATAGAAAATATAAAGGCCTGAATAAGTCCAGGACATAGGCTAATGCACAGCTCACAACAAATATGGCATCTATACTGAATACAATATATAATGAAGGACAACATGGGTGGAGAGTATTAACCTCACCGCGGCTGATTACTGGAGCTGAAACAAAAGGATCATAAAAGCAAAAACCGTAAATGTCAACTGTACCCTTCAAGTGTACTGGACAACTCAAAACGTTGTACAAATAGAATCTGCATTCATCAATGTCGACAAGTTCAAACACGTGGCTGCAGAGGCTACCAAGCAAGGCGCCACTTGCTCTTCGAGTTAATGGAAGATACATTTGAAGAAACTATTCATCACTAATAGTTAGGGCTGCAGAGTGGATCCAAATCATAATGTGAAATATGTAATGGTCACAATTCAGGATATCTCAGGCACAGAAAATGAACTCAAACGCAGCCTGAGGGCTGAGCCAAATGTGGTAGACGTAGAGGGGGATTTGTTTTTAATTAAAATTATGATTAACCATGTAACCATAGTTAAATGAAACACTGACATAAATCTTTTTTTATATTGTAACATAAATAAACTTATCAGCCATAACATAATAACCACGGCAGGCGAGGTCAGAGCAACACTTACAGTATTATCCCGTTACAATGGCACCTGACGGTGGGTGGGATATATCAGGGTGCAAAGGAACATTTTCTCCTTGACGTTTAGGTGTTGGAGGCAGGAAAAATCAAGTATGAGGATCTGAGTGACTGACATGGGTCGAACTTTATGGCTACAACTGGGTCAGAGCAGATCCAGAAGTTGATGTGGCCAGTCTGCAGTGGTTGATAATCAATGAGGTCTACGGAAGGTATAATATAATATATAATAATATAATATAATAATAATACTTTCTGATAAAACTTTGCTAGTTTTGATAAAATGGAGATGTTTTGCTAGTGAAAAGTGGAACTACAGAATATTAGGCAGGTGGTTATAATGTAATGGCAAATAAGTTTTTCTCACAAAAAAAATACTGCAATGTCAGTTTATTCCAATAATTCTAATAATCATCTAAATGTACAATTAAATATAAATGCTATTGATTTTTCTGGTTTCACAATTAAAAAACCTTATTTTCTTTAACAGCTGAAATAAACATGTGAGAAAGAGCTTCCAACTCAAATCTCCGTGGACGCAGGAGGTTCAGTGCTTGGAGAATTTGAGACCATTTGGTTGTCTGAACACAGAGAAACCGTAGAAACGTGATACCAGCATCACCAGCCCTTCGGCGTCGTTGCTCCAGAGGGCAGCTGACGCGACTGCCTTTCATAGTTCACCCATCTCCAAAGAGCTTGTAAGGAGGGCGTTTGCTCATGGCCCATTGTTCCGCGTGCATTAGCACATATAGTTTTCCTTGAAATAATCTCTGATGCTAAATATTCAGCTGCATATTTAAGCAAAATTAGTAGAGAAATCTTATTAGATCCAGTAAGGGAATTTAGCCTTTAATGAAGGAGAAAAGCTACATCAAACCGGATAATTAAAAAAAAAAAAAAAAAAAAGACTTCCGATAATGTGAAAATATTAGCCTGAGATAAAAACAGCAACAGCAACGGCGTAAACTAGTCCCAAATCTACTGTTCAAATTTACTCAAATTTAAAGGCATACTACTAATGAATATATATTCAAAGGCATGGTACTGAGAATATATTTATCTCTAAATGAATAATCAGTAATAGCAGGAGACTCCTTCTGCAGGTTAAACACACATCAAATCATCACAAAATGTATAAACCATGTTTGGAAAAGGGATATTTGGGTCATCTGGGAGTTGTGTCTGATTTTGTAATCAGGAAATGTATATCAGCATAACTTTTTTTAACAGACTATTTGCATCTTTTTTTCATTTTTTTTTTTAGCTTTTGGTAGCATGTGGAAATATTCATATTTATTAAAATACAGCCATGTTCCACTTTTTAATTTGTAAAGTAGACTTTTGGTCACATACCTGACAGACATAAAAAATTAATTATTTTCTTTGACATGTCTTTGTTAACCAAACACCATGTTAATATTGACATAATTACAGTACAGCGATTTTTTACCATGTCACTGTTTATCCCAAAATGTCACATTTTGTTCAAATGTTTCTGTTCAAAGCTGCATCACGTGAGAAAACGATGATTGAAAATGTACATGATCCGTACTGCTCATGATTTGGATGTTGAGTCAAAAACATTTTAACGTCCTCTGGTTGCGATCTGATGGTTTTTCAGATGAGGTCAATATGACATAAACGTATGTGTGAGACATGATAGACATATGTATTTATGTATATATGTATATATGTATTTATGTATATATGCTTTACATATTATGTTAAATATAATATTAATATTTTTCAGCACCACTTCTAGTTTGATTTTCAATGGTTGTGGAAAAAATTCACACAATAACTTGTCAAATGAAATAAAAACAAAAATGAAATTAAAGAGAAAATATTTCACATTGTCAATAAATGAAAAACATAAAATCTACATTGATGTATCGAAGGGGTTGCTTCGTCCTGGCGCAAGAAAATGGCCTCGGTCTTGTTTTGGAACGAAATTGCATCCCCCTTCCACCGACATCTGGATCGATCAACTTAACTTAAACTCAAGACTTTGTCGACTTTAAGTCTTTTCCGCATCTTTGATACGCCGGTAAACATCTGTCTCTTCAGGCCTGCCAGCTGCATTCACACATGAGCCCACTGTGGGTCCCAGTCAAGCCAGGATGTGGACGTTTTATCACACAGGTAAACACGTAATTCCGCTCTGCTGTCATTTAACTACAGTTTAAACCTCTTCAAGAGAAAAAATAAATAAATTCTGTTATCGTAATAATCGGTTTGCTGCACTCAGTAACCTGCGTCTGCATCACTTATATGGCCTCAGCCATTTATTTACGACATGCTCCATTTCTTCATGCAACGCCTCCTGGGGAAATTCAAAGTGCAGTTTCAAGTAACACGAAGGAATGCTGAGATAACTGGTGAATAGGTTAATATTTGCCTCTTCAGTGTTGATGGGCAATGCTTTTTCAATAGTCATAGATTCATTTAATTGTAGAAAAAAATCGATTGAACAACTTTGGATATGTCAAAAAAAAAAGCTCCCCCTGGTTTTTACCGCTGCATACCTACCGCCAGCAGGTGGCGATGATGCGGCTACAAGGTGTTTGCCACCGCTTTTAGCGTACATAACGCTTGAACAACAGCAGAAATAGGAACGTACCATCAAAAAGTTTGTTGCGGACTAAATTTGAAGGAATAATGGAAAATGAGACGATGTGATGAACACCTGAGAGCCGAGCCATCGGCAGAAGGTTCATCCACAGGTCAACAATAAATGGCGTCTGACGAAGTCAGTTTGATGTTGGACGTGCACAACAAACAACAGTCTTCATCTCAAAGACAAAGATGATGGCTGAGGACGCATTACACGTCAACTTTGATGAAGACGAGGGTTTTTAACTTTGAAGAAATTTGTTGAGCCCGAGTTTACGGCGCCGTGTAGAAAAACCTCCCACAAGGCCGCAGAAACTATATGAAGAAAACTGCAAACTCTTTGGGAAAGTTGATGATGTGTTGATTAATAGTCATTTTAATAATAGAGCTCTTTTCTGAACCTTGTTACAAAGTGCTTCACATGGGCAACAAAATAAAACAAGTAATACACTGTAATTATAGGTAATTATAGGTAACAAATTAAATAGAACAATTTACACTTTTATCTAATGTGAATGTAAATATGTAATGGAAAAAAACAAATGTTTAATAGATTAAGAAATACGCAATACGATAAAAATATATATTTAATCAAATAAAACTGAAAAAACAAAATGAATTGAAGTTCAAATAAAACCGTGGAGACCACTTTAAGTCCTCAGGCAGGTGGTTCCAGAGTTGCGGGGCCGTGACGGCAAACGCTCTATCCCCGGTAAGTCTTCAGTCGGGCCCCTGAACCAGATAAAAGACCTCCCCCCGCGAACCTCAAGGCATGTGCTGTTGTGTTCGGTACTAAAAGGTCAGAGATGTAGGAGGGAGAGAGACCATGCAGGGCCTTTAAAGTAATCCCTAAAACCTTAAAAACAATCTGAAAACCTGCTGGGAGAGAGTATCAAGAAACTTAAACTGCAGAGAAATTGTCCTGTAGTTCTGGTGAAATTGAGAAATTTGTTCTGAAAACAGATTCATGAAGAGAAGCGGGCAAATCCGTGATGACAGTCTGTGTCGGCGTTTGTCTGGGGATGTCCGTGTGAGCGTTGCCGGAGGTGTGGGCAAATATAGTTATATACCAAAAAATTTTTTTTGATTGAATTTCTTATAGTGGTCCTAATTCAAGAGTCATTTTCCACCACATGCATCACTTTTCATTGTGTAGCTGCACGTCAGCCACCTCGGTGTCAGAACTATAGATCTACAGTTCAAAAGAGGAGGTGGGGAGGGGCTGAGGAGTCAGGAACGAGGAGCAGAATAACTGACGGCAGAGGAAAGGAGGGCAGGGAGGTGACGGGACTTTTGGGGTTTTTTTGTTTTTTTTAAGTAACTCATGCGCGACAGGGTTAAATTATAACGAGTCGTGACGATGAATCCCTGATTATTTCTGCAAAACAAAATGTGGGCTTTGTGGTAAGAACCATTAAACGCCACAAGAATTCAACCAACTTGAGCAGGAGGAAGGAGGAATAGTTTGTCATTTGGGAAAAGCACTTTTTCCCCCCCAGAGTATTTGGCCCCTAAGCAGACAGATTACTCTCATGTCCTACGCTTTGACCACAATACTGTAACCGGGGAGCATCACTTTATGTCTCTTAATCTATCTCAGTCTATAGGTTCTCTGTGAAAACACCTCCAAAGCTCATATTTATCACTACATGCAAAATAACACTTTGCCTTATGAGAGTTATGTGCAGAATTAAAATATCTGCTATATCTATGTTCATGCAAAAAAAAAAAAAAATAAACATATTTCTCTACATGTCAAATATTGTCCTTATTGAATGAAATGTTACTTTAAATAACGAAATATGACCTAAATAACTGGAGATTTAAGATTCTGGTCAAACGATGGCTAAGATGTGTTTCTTATTTATGAGGTGAGTGCAGTAGAACAACCTTATGCACAACAGTTTTAAGAGGCCATTACAGTTTCTAATCACAAACAATAATTACATTGTTAAGTGCCATCTGAAAATCTCCAACAAGTATGTCATTCTTCAAAGATAGTTATGCTAAGCAGAAGACAAACCATTTGCTTAATCTGCATGATAAATGCTCTGGGGAAAGAAAAAAAAATATTACAGCGGTGCACATTTTTATAGTTTCCTTTTTATTTATTCTAATTTAAAAATATAAAACAAATACAAAAAATTTGTCGCATGGAAAAAAAACCTTCTGCTTTGGTTCTTTCATGGTGTACACAAGCATGGATAATTATAAACTGATGACCCACAAATAATAATAATAATAATAAAAATTTTTTTATAATAATTACTAATAATAATTTCATTATTTTCCACAACCCCTCTGAAAGAAAGGCTGTGTTTTTTTCTTTCTATTTACCAAATGCATATGCAGGTTGTCCATTTCATGTGTATTTCTGCAGTCATTTACTGCCCTCCCTTGTGGGCGGGGCTTAACTTTAGCACTCCAGTCACACATTTGGATAACTTTACTTTACTTGAAAACTTCTCAGTTTGATATCTGCTCAGTTTAGGAAGTAGCATTTATTTGGAGGCAGCAAAGACGTTTGCTATACCAAAGCCCTTTTTCAATTTTATGAAAAAAAATTGCTGACTGCCATCAGCAGCGGATTCTTCACAATTTTCCGAGGATACTTTTTTTTTTTATGTCATATTATATTGTGAATATTCTGTGTGATTGACATGTGACAGCACAAAGAGATAGAGAGGAGATTTGAGAGGGGACAGGATGTAGTTTGCACGGAGAGAAAGAGAGACGGAGAGAGAAACGAAAAACAAGAACCAGGTGAGGAAATAGACTGAGCGTTATAGTGCCAAGTCAGCACTTGTTGTTCTCACAGTCAGTGCTTTGAACCCCACATGTATTACAGTTACTACGTCAGGGTACAGACAAGCTAGGCTGTGACAGGATCCTTCTCATTTCATTCATTTAAAAAGAAAGTTTTAAAAACCGTATGAATGACTAAAATTATTTCACAAAAAGTGCTTTACCTTGTTTTAATTGGCACATGAATATTTATTATTATTATTTATTTATTATTATTATTTATGCTTCATCAGCTTCAGGTTGTTTGTAACAGTTTTTAACAAAGCAGGGAGGCACTGTTACCACCTCATGTCTAAAAACAGGTACAGCGTTGCACAAACAGCAGTTTGGAATTGATCTCATTTAAAAAAATAAAAGGAAAATGGGTTACAGAGCCAAATCATCATCATCATCATCATCATCATCATCATCATCATCATCATCTTCAGGAACAAAGCCCCCAGCAGAGGAAGGTCCCTCCATGGTTCAACAATCAAGCAGCAGATGAAGGACATTTGCTGTTGTCACAGAACAAACTACAGACCTCATCTTAGAGTTCTTAGCTGAAGCCATGCTTCCCTTCAGCTTTGATGAAGACGAGCATTCCCCAGCTCTGATTGAGTTTGCCTGGGTTTATGGCAACATCCAGGAAAAACCGCCCACGACAATGGAGCAACTGTATGATTATCATTGGTGTTGGCCTCAAACTCTTTAAGAAAAAAAATAGCTTGTGACGACAGAAGAAGTGCTATAAGTGGGCCGGTACCCACCGAGACATGGTAACGGTACTTCTAGATTTTACCCCCTTCAACACACCGGGACTTTACGAAAGCTCCCAGGACCCGTTCATGACCTCTCCATTTCAGAGAATGACTCACCGCGATTCATAACGGTACTTAAACGACATTACCCAGGATGCACTACATGAGACTGAGTCTGTTGTCGCGGTCATTACGTGACGCTGACACTTGATCTCACAGAAGTGTAAAATCACATTAACGCTAAACTCACGAGTCACAATAACATTGAATAAATGGGAACAAACAGACAAATTAAATCACGGCAGAATGTTGGCCCGGCTCCAAAAGGGCACAACGAGAACGCGAACCAGAACGGAGTCGGTTGATGATACCGTTCTAACAGTCAAACACTTCCGAGCCACAAATGCATTTCCGCAGCAAATTAACGTTAGCGCCTCCTCTAACAGAAGCTGTTGCTATGGCGACGCCTGCTGTTACTAATACTGAAGCGAAACAATAGCCTCGTTCAACATGAATTTCCAGCCTGTTGGTCCAAGGATCAAGAATGACATCATTACTCTCAAAACAACAATCATTAGTAAAGTAAACTTTCAAACCAGATTTTTAAGGGAAGATCTGTAGATGAGACAACATGGGAGGCCCCGAACTTTTCAAGCACATCGGACCCAAAGATCTGCCGAAGCTATTTTTAAGTATAGACAGCTTATTTCTGATGGATGTAGTCACAATTGTCTCGTGAAGAGTAAGATTTAATATTAATGTATAGACTAGATTTTTGTTTACATCTATATTTTACTGTGTGAGTGAACTGCTGATGTGTTTCATTATTCTAAAGTACAGAAGGTGGTACGGAATTAGTTTACCATGTAAAGTGATACATTTTCTGAATTTATCAACACATACATAGCAAACTCCATTTCTCTCTCTCTCTCTCTCTCTCTCTCTGGAAATTTGGATAAATCAGCATTATTTTCGAGTTTCCTTTATTCACTTTAGAAATTCAGAACGTATTAATAAATGATTTTCTGATACCGGCCTGCTGATTTACATGCTGACAGGTAAATAAGGGGAGTACCAACAATTGTTTTTTTTCCGAAATAAAGCACTGGACAGAACCAGAGACATTCTTACAAATGCATTCGACGTGGCAGTCACCTGTCATTATTTACATAATAAGCTGGGAAATGTAGATTGCTGATCTGCAGACCAAAGCAATGCCAGAGCGAAAGACTGTTGAAAACCTCGCAAATACAGTCTCTCTCTTTGTTTTTGCACAAGGGTGTTTGTGTGTGTCTGTGTGTGTGTGTGTGTGTGTGTGTGTGTGAGTGCAGTTGGTGGAGGGGAATTATATGGGAATTGTTCCGGGTGACTACTGAATAGGATTTTTGCTTTAAATGCTCATCCCTAATACAAACTGTGGTCAAACTTGATTCTCTTCAACCTCCTTTTACAAATATGTATAATAAAGTGATAATAACCTAATACTATAATATTTTCCATGAATAATCAGTTTGCTTTATCCATTGCCAGACTGTATTTAATCTTCCATCTCCATAACATATTCAAAAAAATATTAAAATAAAACAAAAGGGGACGATAAGCGCAGTATCAGGAATTGTGTGTGTGTGTGAGTTCATTGTCTTGCAGAGGCATACAAACAAGCACGATTGCTCTCCGCTTTTTGATTGAGGGCGGGTTGGTCCAAATTGGCCATCTAATACCCGTACTACTCCACCAGAATCAGAGTAATTGCCAGCTTCATTCACACATTAACGTTTTGCTCTGGTGAGCGACTGCAGATAAACAGAAGCATTATACATAACACTCGTCAGAGGAGACGTTGCAAATGGTTCCATTTCATCCAAGCTGCCGCCTTACAGCAGCCGCGGCACCATTACTTTCATCGGAGGGTCGTTACTTGAAAAACACTCAGAACCTGCTTTCCAGATGTCATGTTTGTTGAGGGGCCCCGGTACTGCTGCTGTTCTCTGGACTCCTTTAAGCTTCAGTCCATTACCATCAGCGGATCACAACTTCATCCAAGAATGAACCGCACAGCATGTCATCTGCTACCACCTACTGTGCCTGCATTTAGACCCTGTTTACAGACACACCATTGAGTTTCTGGTGAAATATATAAAAACAGCCTTCAGCTTATTGTAATTTGCTGATTGTAACAAGAGTTTTAACAGAATAAATGCATCTAGCTGATCTGTGAGTGAATTCCTAGGGCCAAAGCAGTTCCCCTTATCAAACTAAATCACATTTGATGGACCAGGATTATCCCCGTTTGAGTTTATGAAAAAGAAGCTTGTCGCAAAGTAGGAAACCTGCAAGAGGTAAGACTGTGTACTGTAAACAGACACCACGCTATTTTGCGGCTGCGTAACCATCCATCCACAGTAACTGGTTTCTTTAAGTATGCAGACTGAATTCTCAGTCATATGCAGCAGATGAGGTGATAAGACCCCTGCTAAATGGAACCCAGCTCTGAGGCAAATGCATTGTCTTACCTCATCGAGTGCACAGCTACCTGCTTGTTCAGGGAGGACGAGGACTAAAGCCCTTAATCCCCGCCTTGATTCACGACAGCCTGCTGGGTTTTCAAATGTCATCAGTGGGGAAGTGTGTCCTAACCCTGGCCCACATGTTCGTACCATTAATACAGTAATAACACCGGAATAAATTAAGAACAGCACCACATACAGTCATGCCAGGTGGATGTAAATCTATTTATATATAGCAGCAGCTCAAGCACGGGCGGCTGGATAAGGCACCGCTGCCAAGACCAATGAGGACTGACAAATGTGTTGTTTGGTTCGAGAGTTGAGAATAAATCTGACTAAATGCGGACGACAGATTGAACGGGATAGTGCTATGATTAGCTCCAACCCCATCCTTGAATCGAGGCAGTCTGACTTGCCACAAATAAATAATACAGCTTGTAGAAGGAAGGATTCATCAGTAACACTCTGCAAAAAAAAAAGGTACAGTGGTCCTAACCAACAGGACTATACTTCATATCCAAGGGTACAGCACTTCACTGTGACACATGGGACTTGTGCTTTGTTGTCTGCTTTGTGCTTTGTTGAGGATGAGTCCTTCCAGGAGAGGGCTTGAGGTTCTAGACAGTAACATCCCAGAAATAAACTCTGCAGATATATATATATGACAGACAATATTCTAAGGTAATCAATGCATGAATCCATGTATATTAATGGGTTTGTGGAATTACTAGATTGCAAAATTTTGTGTTAAAGAAAAAAGCCATATTCTAGTAGTATTTGTATGTACTTATTATAAGCCTGAGGCGTAATAGAATTGAACTAAGACTAATTAAGAGGCGCTCAGTTACTTGTTTAGAAAATGTAGCTGAGGCAGTCACCATCTGTCAGTCCTAAATCAGTTATATTTATAGCTACAAATACTTGAGTATCTTCCAAACCCTTCGTTTTCTGACGCTCTTAGACATGAAGTTTTTATTCTAGCAGGAGCGCTTGCGCACAACGTGAGCGCAGCACACACCATTTGGCAGGCTATGGTCCTCAGCGAACGGGTAGCAGTGAAACTGATGATCCAGTCAAGACAGGACAAGTGTCCGTGTCCAATCTAAACTCCAGCCTCAGACAAAAGCACATGCAAACGCGGCGTGGATGAAGTCGACGTGGGGACTGTTTCCACCTCCGCCGACTGGAGCGCTTACCTCCGCGGCCGCTCGCTGCTGCTGCTCCCCCGGCGTTTGTCCTTCTTTCGCTGAGGCTCTTCCTATGTATGAATGCTGTCTCTATCCCGCAATGACTGCTGTTGCATTTTACTGCAAAAGGAACAACAGTGTGCCCTGGTAGTAGCTGTGTGTGATTTTTGAGTGGCGTGTCTGCGCGCCGCGCTGCGCGTCACCAAGTGGAGAGGACGGGACTCTGCCAGACGCGTCTTGCTGTGCTCCCTGCGCGACGGAGATCCTGAGATGTAAACGCCTGCTAGGACGGGCTGGCACACGGTGTGTCCACTTTTCTCCCAATGCTGCTCCTCCCCTTCCACTTTGCTTGGCTCACACAAGCCCTACAGCGCCCCCCACCCGCCACTTAGCGCAAATGCACGCGCCCGTTGAGCTTGTGTTCGCGCACAGCATCAGTATAAGGACAATAAAATCGTTCTCTTAAGAGGATCCTGGGATTAGCAAGAGCCACCGTGGGACTTCTAGGGACCCGCGCAGGAAGATATTTGGAGACATAATTCATTGGGTGGACAGTAAGAGAACAAACCCAGTCGTTTCAGCTCCTAATCACAAATGAAAACGCAATTCACTGTCTGTCATTATATGTGAAGAAGTGTTAACACACGTTCAAACCTCAACGAAAGGGCCACCAGCTGCTTTTCCAGGTAGTGTTTTTCCACACTACCTGGTGGTTAAATGCTAGTAATTACATTCACTTTGCTTCCTCATTGTAAATCAGCGCCTGATTAGATGGCCAGTGTGAAAGTCACATAAAATCAATGTCCTTTTTTGCTTCCCTAACCACTTTTCCAGGTTCACAATGTGGAGTGTGATGGGGTCAAGTGAAGATGGCAGGAGGGAATTATATTAACTCAGGAAAAGACAACCAGTGTTAAAAGATTTGTCCTTCTTCGGGAGACATTTTCGGGCATGTGGCTGTAGCCAACTTGTTCTAATTATTGTTCTGCCTTAATTCCCTTTATCAGCTTTGCTTTTAGCACCTTTTTAAACATCTAGACAATTTTTCCAGCTCTTATCATTGTTGCCCATTAGATAGGCTGCAGCCAGGGCAATTAACTCATGAATTAACACAAGGACCTTCTAATCCACAGCTTAGGCCATGTAGGACTTTTAAATAATGTCCGTATTTTCACACTTTTAAAATGTTTTGTTAACAGTAATCTGGGCTTAAATGATATATCCTCATCCTGCCAGTGACATCGGCTGTAGAAACCAAAACCCTGCATTCCTTAAATACCCACGGCACATCCACACTTGTTTGGCTTGATCAATCTGCATGCATGATAGAGTAAACTCTGTTTTATTTGACATCTCTAAACGGTCACTTGAATGTGTTTAATCACTTATAGGATATATAATGTTTGATGAAATCACATTATTTCCTACATAAATTATATCCACTCATCTTCAACCTTGTCTAATAAGCCTTTAGGGTAACATTTTTCAGCATAATCATCACAGCTTATAAACACAATAATACGGTGTTCCCCCTCTAGCTACTTCACCTTCATCGTCCGTCTATTCTGCATGCTGCTCCCATATCACACTGTAAGAATGTTTTCCCTTCAACAATCAATAAGCCAAGTATAATAACCACTAGAAAAACGCTGTTAAATTGCTGCAAAGCAAGTCAGAATCTTAGATCTTCTATTTTATGCTTGTATTAGATACCGTGGGCGTAGTTGTTCTTAATATGACTGCTGTTATTAACTGTGCAGAAAGATTTACAATACTTTGGAAAATCCATCCATCCATCTATTTTTAGTAAAGGTGCAGGGTCACGGGTTGCTGTAAGCATTCCCAGCTGACTTTGGGTGGGATAACAGGGCCAACACAACGTACAACACACCACTATTCATACACACATTCTCACCTACAGGCAATCAGAAGTCATTAGTTCACCTGTCTTGACCGTGGGAGGAAGAGGGAGCACCTGGAGGGAACCCACTCAAATATGTGGAAAACATGCAAACTCCACACAAAAAACTCCCAGGTGGATTTTTCTTGCTGCGAGGCTACAGTGCTACCCGATAAACCGGTGTGCTGCCCTGGTAATGGAATATACGTACCTCAAAGCAAGTATAGCGTCATTTACAGCCCTTTTACAAGATGTAGCATCTAAAATGACTGCAAGTTTTGCATTCCATTTGCATTGCCTCTCTTTTGTGACACTACCACTTCATTCTCATGCTGTGGGAGGAAAAGCGTATCACCACAGGCTGGAATACCCATCAGTACGAAGTAATAAATGATAAAGAAAAAGCAAGCAGAATACCACAGTGTAAAAACACTCCACCGCAAATCTTGGATAATACTTAGCTTCTTTTTTTTTTTTTGGAATGTCCTCACCACGAAAAAACAATTCTGGAAAAGTTATTTCATTACATTTTCTTTTTTCCTTTTTGGGGCATTTCTTAATTTAATTTAATATCTTAGACATTCTAAAACTACAATAAAGTGACAAAACGTTTTGTCCAACATGTTTTTAAACAGTAAAAAAAAACAAATCAAACTTAAAAAATTGTTTCATGATGAAATGTTGTATTTCATGGTAAATAGTCGGTTTTAATTAGATTAGCTCATCCATTTGAAAATGGTAAATGTTTTTAGGAAACAATTTGACCCTTATTAGAAAAACACATATATAACATATACATGCTGCCACTGGGTCGTATTATAAACAGGTGAGCGGGACATTAAAGGGATTTGTGAAATGATGTCAATATAATTAGAAAATCCACTAAAAGTAAAAGTATTCATAATCCAAGGTGGATGCTGTCAGTGCTATAATTTTAATTTGTAATGCATTCAGTCAATTATCTTACATCATGTCCGTTTGCAAAGTAATTAAAGTCTATCCAGTGTAATAAAAGTTACAACAAAGTACAATTTGGTCAATACATTTTTATAGTTCACCACTGAAATGGCAAACGCCCTCTTGTACTTAAGTGTGTGGAAGGATTTAGCTGGGATGAGAGACTGTCTGTGGTCTAATTAAAAAGTCAAGGTTGCGTTAGCAAAATCACTTCCAAGTGTGAGTATAAATATCATTTCCTACCGGCATACAAATGAATCCAAATGGGGTTGCAACTGGGTAAAATACTTGGGCGTCTCTTCACTTCGGAGATATCCAGCGTCTCATCAAAATGTCACACCTAGCAGAACAGATAGTGCGTCTTATCAGGGGTCGAATTCAATTAATCAGTCATTTCAAAAACCTCCCAGCTGTGTCTTAAATCCATGGCGGCGTGTGAATGGGGTGTGACACTGTGTACTAATTTGTCCTAGAGGTTTGTGGGTCTAATCGGAGCCAACAGGTAGTTTGATATAAAAAAAAGATTTTCACAAGCAAGGTTCAAATAAAGGACCTTGGTTTTATGGAGTGACTCAACTGAAAGTAAATGAGTTTTATGTTCGACGATGGAACAGGCTCTGTGGGAACGTCTGATTATTGGCTTACGTTCGTGGAAATCAGGAAGCGGGAAGGAGAGGGATGTGGGTGTGCATGTAAAATTCCACAGGTAATGACAGCCTTGATCAAGATGAAATAGGAGATCTGAAGAGAGGCACAACAATGGGCCGTTGTTGTTTGATAATTAATAAAAGTGTGGTGTGTCTGTGTCTGCATTGACCGCAAAGAGTTTTCTGTAAAACGAGAGCTTTGAGAATGAGATGGATCAGGAGTTGAAAAAAAAAACGTATATTATTTATATCAGATTAAAGGGGCAAAAATGAAGGCTATATTTTTCACGTGTATTGAAATTAGAAAGAATAAATGATGTGGGAAAAGTTGTAATTTTGATATTAATTCTAATTAGAAAGCATATAGGTAATACGTGTTTATTTGAATAAAAGGGCTTGTGCAGAGGAGGTGGAACCTGCTTTGTTGTCTGTCACAGGTTACTCTGTAATTATTCGGAGTGCTAGTTATTCAGCAGGCCTGTGTGTTACTAACTTCATTCCACAGCCTTTATGTGACAAAATCTGGAGCCTGTAAACAAACGGTAATTGGGCTCAAGGGGCACTGGGTAAAAACAATCTGTGTCTGTGAGACTAAGTATCATTTTATCCTGCTCTTGGTGGATTTATTTCCCTCTATAGTGCAGAGGAACAGAATAAAATATAGCAATGCTTATCATGCAGGATTTTTGTGTCGAGTTATTTATTTTTTAAAGTTGCATATAGGAGTTAGACAACTATAATACTTTTTTTCAGAAAGCTGGGGAGTCTTCCTCTGGAACCTCTTCTGAACTTCTCTTAAACAGATAATAAATCATAGTAGATCTATATATTATGTACCCCAGGCCGAATATAAAACCATTTGCACTGTGCTACCCTTTATACTTTCCATGCAGATATGCTGCCTCAGTGTTTTTTCTCTGCACGGCCACTGAATATCATTTACAGTGTATTTGGTCTGCAGCGGTTCTATGATTCTGGCGGTTTATACTGAGTAAGCGTGTCACTTCCACAATGTGTTACTGTCTGTTAATGCCTGCGCCTCAACAAAACATGGGAAAAATGTGCACATTTTGTATTCTTATTTGTTCCATCTTTTCATTTATGTTCTATACTGCTAACATTCAATAAAATAACCCAGAACCAGGTTTCTACATGTATTTTATAGACTGGTTACAAAAACAAATGAATGTAGCAAATATAAAACACACACACACCACCAACACACAGCCTTTGTTGTATTCAAATTGTAAGGGTATGCAACACTCAGTTCCTGCATTATTAATAAAACAAAGCAGAGTTCAGCCCAGATGTTTTCCACTCGTCCAGGTCTGGTTGCTTTCCTCCTGGGGGAATTTCCTTTGATTTCCAAAATTTGAGAACAGTATCCCAAACAGTTTGGCGTCATGACGGTTCTCTGCGCTGATGACTCTAGCTGCCAAAATACACTGGCGAAGTGACTGTTTTAAGTCATTTCCAACCAAAGTACTCAACTTATCGCTGACTTCCCTCCAGAAGTTTTGTATCTTTACACATTTCCAAAAAAAATCTGCACCTATGTGCCAACTTCAGAATTACATTTGGTTCGTCTAGTACAGCCCAGACCAAGCCTGCCCCTCAACAACGGTGTACAGTGACGCCTAAGTAATATTTCAACTTGTCTTTCTCTGTCAGTCTGCCATTGCTTTCCAACATGATCAGTGTCATGATTAGAATTTTGGCCAAAAGCTTCGTAGGCGTGGAAAATAAATGTTTTTGAAAGCTTTTTTTTTTTCCAGGGATGTCTTCCAAGAAAGTCTTATTTTAGGTCTTTGTATTTTTTGGTATGGAGTGTCTTATTTGTAGGTAATGAAGAAATGACTCAAAGGACTACATTGCACCTCCTTCATAGAGTTTAGAGGCCCTCTTCCTCCCACAGCTTGAACACTGAGTCCTGAGAAAATGGGTGTTTCTCCTTATGGGAGCCAGAAGTAAGCAATGGCTCTTTCGGCTGAAACAGACCTCTGTCTTATTCCATGTATACTATTCATTCAGGACAATAAAGTTATTTTGAGTTTCAGAAGCGTGTCCATTCTGACTAAGAAGACGAGACATTGTCTTCTTCTTCGTCCCAAGTAAAATGCAACATGTAATGGCAGAATTATATGCTGCCATTGAATGTTGATGGCATATAATGGCAACATATGATGCATAAAATGAAACTGCTTCATTTAAATAGTAGTTTGTATAAATGAAGATCAAATCCTGCTTTCTGCTTTTCTGAAGGCATATTCCAAATTCAAATATTGTTTTATTTGACTGAATAAACTAAAATGGAAAGAATAACATGCTTTATCTGTGGTTCTTAGAATTCAAAAGTCTTGTTTTATATCAGCTGAAAATGCACTAGAATTTGATATTATGAAGACTTAACAGTAATAATCGTGGATGATATTATATGTTATCAAATACTAGAGGATAATAAGCAGATTCCTCCCCCCTGTTTCAATAAGTGAAAAGAACCTCACAAGATGGGCGATACAGACAATGGATTCATTTTGGTGTCACCTCTCTGCGTAGTGTTAAAACATGGAATCTTCATAGTTTTGATCATTTATGTCAGACATATGGTTTGGGTGGGCGGGATTTTTATATATATCTACAGCTTCGCGATTACTTTCATAAAAAGGGTGAAAGGCCCGAACCCAGAAGAACCATTGTTCTTATGTTTATGTTTACTTACAAATATTCATAAGATCTGACCATGCCCATGTCTCCTGATCATGTCCGCCTCTTCAGACTTGCTGGATCGAATTCACATCTCTCTTCCGCAGACGTATCCCAGATGATTTCAACAAAAATGACCCGTGTCTTTGTTAGATCTCACTGGCAGCCAGTAAAAAGCTGCCCCACTGCCAGATATATCTTCTTGACAAAACCTTTTCTATAAGACTCCAAAAAGAACTGGGAGAAAAGAAGAAATGATATTAGAGATGGCTCACTAATAATAATCCTTTTATCACCAGCGTGTGAATCAGGCAAACCTTTCTGTCTTTATTCATCATCCGATGACCACTGTTCAATTTTATTTTATTTGTTTTTTGTAGTTTTTCTCTATAAATGTCTTCTGGGTTTTTTTAATTGCTGTTTGAATAAAAAATAAAGAAAAAATAAGGAGAAAGAAATGTTTATATTGTTATGGAGGCTATTATAAGAATTTTCAGATAAACTATGGTTCCATATTGTCTCTACAAGCTATTAGTATAAAAGATCCCACCCCTGTGTGGCAGACTTAGTTTAAGCTGAATTACAGAAAATGGGAGCGTCAACACGTTTATCCTCTTAGAGGGGAAATGAAGTAGACACCCAGTCTGTATTTATCCATTATGAAATCCATAACTGTCTGGAAATAAGAGAGCATCAAGAATTTCAGTCTGGAAGCCACTTCTTTGCAAATAATAGTGTGACCACCAAGGATTTAGTGGGTTTTTTTAACAGTTCATTGTCCGTCTCATGGTCCATTTTCCCATCACGAGAGAACAAGAGACTGAGATACTTTAACTACTATGCTTGAGGCATCAACTCACCCCAAACCCGAAGGGGACAGCCCATTGTTCCTCAACCAGGACGGAATCTGAATTGTTCTTCCTGAACTTGTAAGATAACCGGTTCATCTACGCTCAAACCCTCACCTGTGGTCATGAGCTCTGGGTGGTGACCGAAAGAATGAAGTCGAGGATACAAGCGGCTGAAATGAGCTTCCGTCGTAGGGCGGCTGGGCTCAGCCTTAGAGATAGGTTGAGGAGCTTAGACATTCCCAGAGAGCTCGTAGAAAGTTTGCGTAGAAAGGAGCAAGATGAGGCGGTCCGGGCATCTGATTAGGATACCTCCAGGACATCTTCATCTCAAGGTTTTTCAGGCACGTCCAACTGGAAGGAGACCCCGAGGTAGACCCCAAACTCGCTGTAGGGACTATATATCTCATCTAGCCTGGGAACGCCACTGGATCCCCAAGGATGAGCTGGAGAGAGTTGCCGAGGAGAGCGATGTTGGGAAATTCCTTCTTAGCCGGCTGCCACCGCGACCTGACCCGAAGAAATTGGATGGACGGACGGATAACAGTTAATTGGCTGTTATGACTCGCTAATCAGACTTGCCTAAATCAATTACTGTTAGCATCCTCATCCTGGCACTTTCAGGGCATCTTGAAAAAGAAAAGGTTACGCAGCACAGGATCAAGCAAAATTTATATTCAGGAGGTGTGAAGAGATGTGCAGCATGTCAAGTTTTCAGAATTGCAAATGTTGTTAAAGGGAGGCCTTTGGTTGGGAGTACTTGGCCTGTGATAAATCATAATGGCATTTCTGCTGAAACTATCAAAGTATTCTTTTTTTCCTTATCTTCTGATGTGAAATATCTCTCCTGTTGAACAGACTGTTCCTTATCTTCGTGCCTGTCAGTGAACACAGGTGGTTACTGTGAGGTTGAATTGCTGCCATTTTTGCAGCGAGGTTGGAGTGGGTTTTTAAATGGATGGCTCATGAATTAAATTGCTGGCTCCATGACGATAAAGCCCGCAAACTGATCAAAATGTTCCTTAATGCCAGCAGGTATTGCCGTTTGAGGTGTAACTCGAGAACAACTTCAAACTCTATTGTCACATTCCATCTTTGCAATGGATGCCGGGAAGACCAAAACGATTAACAATTAACATTTTTGTTGATGACCACAAATCCTTCTTCTTACCGCCGCTGGCGATGAAAGGCTCTGTACAAACTAACAAGCCAAATGACATCACAACTCTGCTGAGTTGTCCGCCGTTCCCTTTGTGTGATTGTTGGGTGTGTGGGTGCAAATGTTCTTCGAACAGAGTGTGAATTTAAGAACGCAGCGGAGTGATAAGTCGGATCAAGGGATGACGTGTTATTTATAACTTGGCTTGATAATTGTAAGGAAGAGTCCTTTGCAGATAAAGGCTGAAATAGAACCCTCTACAGGCAACATTATGCAACAGAGCATACCTACCATTAAGTATTTTTATAGCTTTTCTGGCATTTCCTTAAATAAATGGTGAGTAAACGGTATGGGGAAAACCAAATTGTAATAATAAGAAACAATCAAGCAGCTAAAATAAGTATTTCAAATATAAAAACTGGATTAAATGATGCTCTGTTATGCGAATGAGGTAACTCAGTCTTGACTCTACAGAAAAATGAGTACTTGTCTCCATAGAGTGCATTCCTACACCAAGGCTGAGCAATCCTAGCACTTCACAAAGTTTCTTGGAAATTGGATTTGAAGGTTTTTTGTTAATTAGGAAAAAAGGTTAAAAATGCCGAGTCTAGCAATTTTAGAAATGGAACTGCTTTTTATCAAACCAAATGATTATGGTTACATTTCTGGGCCATCCACCTTACTCAAATAAATGTTCAAGTTAATCTATGCAGTGAATTCTTTTTAATCCTTCTAATAATCCTAGAAAAAAAGAAAAGAAAGAAAGACTAGCAAACAAACTCCTGACAGGTGTGAAAACACATCATCCTTGTTGGGGGCTGTTTTGTGGGAAAAAAAAAAAAAAAAAAGAAAGGACATTTTTTTTTAAATTTAATTAAAAAGAGATATTAGACCAAAATTTGCTAAATAATGATATTTATAAGATAGATCTGCTCGGGTCGATTCATTCATCTTTACTAAACCAATATAAATATTGGTCAAGAATATATATAAACAGTCAAGAAATTATCGCCCCAAAAAGTTTGGTAGTATTGCTCCCCCTAGTGTTGGAAATATACTACCCACCTTTCCTAATATCTATCCAGTTTTTTCTCGCACCACGGTCTTTGTGGGTATTAAATTTGCAGATGATCCATGAAATGGTTTTTGAGTTATAACGTTAAAATTAAGGATCAACGGCGGCGGAAATGTGAATTCAAATGTGAATTTTTCGGGGACGTAATTATCAAGAAATCCAAGAACCATATGTTTTTTGACCAGGACGATGGAGTTTTCTTTATAAGTCAGTAATTAAAGCGTTCATTTACTACCTGAGGCATTTATTTATGATATTCATGATCAAATAAATGTTTTTAAAACAAATATTAAAACCCCTTGTTGCCTGTAACCTTACGAAAACACACAAAACAAAACTAAAACACTATAAGCAATAATTATTGGAGTGGATTGTGATCAACTTTGCTGTGTAATCCAAACTGGGGATTAGCTGTGACAACAAAATGAAATAGAAATAATAGAATAAAAATAACACTCTCTTCTCGCTGGTGAAGCACAAGCTGAATTTTAATGTTGCATTTTTTTCCAAAGAATGTCTAAAAAAAATGGGGAGGGTTGCTTCTGCAGGGGTAAAATCAATATTCAACATGAAACTGATTTCCAAACCGGATCCATTGGGGCTGGGGGTTGACCAATACTTTATTACTAAACGTACTACCTACCTACTACCTTACCTACTTACTACCTTACCTACTTACTGCCTTACTTACTACCTTACCTACTACTTACCTAATTACTTTGTAGCACTTTGAGATTTGATCCAAATGTAAAGTGCATTATAAATTAAATGTATTATTATTATTGATACCATCACTGCTACCTACTGTTAGACAGCAGGGTACCGGCGTTAACTAAGAAAAACGATAATCTGCTATGCCGACCCCAAAAGGCAACAGCCAAAAGACGAAGAAGAATCTTTTTATGTATTGATCTCCTCTTGCCTCTGAAAAACAGAGGAGGACCAGCCTCCTCTGAAGTAAGGGGACTATTGATCGATATTCAGTTTCTCACCTGTGAACATAGTTGGTTTTAGCAAGTTGCAGCTAGATTATCACATATTTTCCCACAGGAGTCGGTGGGGACCAAATCCAGAGCCAGGTGAGTAAATATTTGACTCAGATTCATCAGCTGGTGAGAAACAGGACAAATGCTAATGCTCAGTATCTGTTAAAACTGGCAAATGTGTATTTTTAGCAATGCCGTCTTAAAGGGGACAGCATGTCGGCGCTTGTTCTCTTTTCCCGAGTTTAAAGAATTGAATCATAAGTTGTGAAAATAATACAATCAAACCCATACGATCGAACCAGATGTATCAAAATATTTCATCAGATTCGTGGTTTATCCCATATTCGCCTTGTGTTTTCAATTTGCTTTCCGCACTATATTGATTTGCAAAAATAGCTTCCAGTCATTTGCATGGGAATGTAGGCTGTTACAGTCTCCTGGCTGCTTTATTGAAAAACCTAAACTCCGCCTGAACAAAAACTAGATGCTCCACGCTTCAGAGATTTTATCTGAAATGAGAAATCCATGTTGTTTTCTCCATTCTCACGCTTCCCCCTTACCTTACCGAGGCCCAGAACAACCTGTTTTACCCAATTATCTTCCCACAGGGCACAGACAGACAATTTGGCTCAGTGGAGACTCTGATTCATTGAGCTGGATGATCTGAAGTTTTTGGGGACCACAACGAAGCCAACCGGGACGGAAAAATGCAATTTCATTCTCATTTGATATTTAGCAGCGCATGTTGTTCCACTGACGATAGAAAGACAGGAAATAACTTGTTATGTATGTCTTCCTTATTTTGTCACTTTGGGTAAAACCTATTTCTAAGTTATAGCAAAGTGGAGCTTAAACTATCATCTGCCCCTGTTGACGAAGGAAAGGTTGGTACCTGCTAAGTAAATATATTCACAATATTCTTATCAGTGATGTGTAGATTATATTCTACACCTTAAGAATTAATAACTGATCACATCATTATGAAAACTGACACTGAAGTGAATAGAATTGCACCAGTCAGTGGTTGGGTTAAAGATTGGGCAGCAAGTGAACACTGTGTGTTTACACAATAATACAACAATATGTCGCTTACCAGGGGAATAGATGGCACCAGCAAAGAGGTCAAGCCGGGAGATGCTGTGTGATGCTTTGGGCAATGTTCTGCTGGGAGACCTCGGGTCCTACTGTCTATGTGGATGAAACCTTTGACCCATACCATCTACCTTAAAGGGGAAATATTATACTCTTTTATCACAAGTTAACACAATTCCCGTAGTCGTTCAGAAAGGTCTGTTACATCCCTTGTTTGAAATACTGTTAGGCTCAACTACAAGTAACCCTGCTTTGACAGTTTTATTTTGAACAAACTGAGTGTCTGTTGCCTTAACTGCAAATGAAACACTTATCGAAACGCCCCCTTAAACGGCGAAATGTGCTTATGGCTGTAGTTTCCATAGCAACCCTTGGGCCCTCAGGAAAACACGTCAGCAACGGTAAATAAAGAAGCGCAAACATCAGTTTGAGTTGGATTCTGACTCTGAGCACCGAGAAGCTCAGGAACAACTTTGGAAACCAAAGGAGCAACCATCCATCCATCCATCCATCTGTCTGTGGGTCTGTCTGTCTGTCTGTCTGTCTATCTATCTATCTATCTATCTATCTATCTATCTGACCTGTGTCGTTATTTGTAATAATTCATATCAACTACTTTATATTTAGAATTAAAAGCATTATTCAATCATTGCATTTATCCGTAATGATTCAAATAAACTAATCAGATCTTATAATGCTGCTGCTCCCTCAGGGATGAGTCAAAACGAACATAATATATAAACTTGTCATCGGCGACAGTCCACATACCGTTGCTCTGCTAAAGCGTCATAATCTGTGTTGGGTCTTACTGGAGAGTCTGGGTCCTTCATGATCCAGACGTGAACTGAATCTGAACAAGTATAGTTTGCTATGAAGCCCTGCTCCTCTGGTCTAGCAGACTGGACAGAGAACTACTCTAGGATGGAACATCCTCAGTATCTTATCCACACATGAAGGCAGGAAGGACCATGGTCCAGCAGCTCAGCACCAGAATCTGTAAAACCAAGAGAAAATGATTATGTATACCTTGTAAAATTGTCCAGAAAAGGACCAACAGCTGTTACACACGTGTTTCCAACTATATTTTACACAGAGGCTTACACAATTTTTATTATCATTATGAGAGGCCTATAAAGAAACAGCAGCTATTTTATATTTCACAGGCTTTATGTAGGCAGTTAACACATTACTTGACTTTGTAACATTTTTCCATAAATACATATTAAACTTCTGCTTGGTTGGTTCTACTTTGTTTTTCGTATGTCACACCATCCAGTTAAACGACTCAACAACAGCTACGGATATAACTCTGAGGTGACAAGGTTTCGGCGGGGAAGCAGACTGTGATTCAATAAGACTGAAAGACAAACTGGAAACAACTACATCCATTTTATCTCACAAACTTTCATCTGACAAAATGAACACCTTAGAAACGCAAATAACTTTAATGTACCGTCATCATTAGCCGTTAGCTTTAGCTTGTACTGAACAACCATCGAAACAGTTTAAATACCAACAGTAGTCACACTTCTGCATCTGTGACCTCGACCTGCACAATGAGCTATAAATTATGGTGAAGCAGAAAAAGCAGCAACGACGAAATGAATAACGGCGGTATCAAGAGTGAGATTCTACATGCTAACCCCTGCAGGATAGTGGCGAGTTCGTCCCCACGCATCCTATAGGCCATTGCTTTACTTGCAGATATTTTGCTCTGGACATATTTCTGATCATTCTAGAAGCAACAATCACAGTTATATACGTTCCTACCAAAAGTGAACATATACGCTGCACATTGGTTGTAATACACATTAACCGAAGGATGACATGCTAACGTTGCTAGCCACTGGTGCTACATGTGTGAAGGGTCAGATTTTATGTCAGATATTTTATGTAAAAGTAATGAGTCAGATATGCAGGAAACACTGAAAAGTCATATATGGAAGGAACAATTGCACTCAAAAAGTCTCTGAAGTTTTCAGAATGTTAACAACAACCCCTTAGAATCAGCTGTAAACAACTGAAACAAACAGCATTTAGAATTTAGTATAAAATTTAAATATACACACTATCTCCTCTGCAGCGTGACAGTTTTTACGTAAACTCTGTCAGGAAATCTTTATCAGTGCTGCTGCTCCGATCCAAGCTGGCGAGCAGTTAGACGTGAAGTGGTTTTAGAACTAACAAGTTTATGGTGACTCCGGCTGAGACATTTGCTTTGAAAATAAAGTTAATCCACTCAGTCCTTATGTCCTCTGAGGCTGGAGATGATGCAATCATGACTGCTGGCCTGTGCAAACAGCAACAGATCCGAGGTTGAACAGGGCTCAACCTCGGACACGATGCTTAAAACCGGCCGTCGATAAAACATGATTGAATATCATATACGGTAAGTAGTTCTCAAGTCATGGGTGGAGATACTCAGGAGTGGGTGGAGGTATTCAGAAATAGCTTTAACATCAAGTGGGGGGAAAAGTTGAATGCACTATTAAAATCATGGGATTTCTATTGTAAGCACTCAAAAAAATATATTATCCGTATGTGGGTCAGTATGGTCTCCAGATGCCCTACTCTATGTATAAAAACTTTTCATTATCTAAAGGAAAGTCTTCGTAGAGACAGTATTCTAAAAAGGCGGACCACTTTGTGTGTCCACTTTGTGTGCAAAAATGGTTTAGGATTGGTTTGGGAACAAGAGTTATTTTGGCCTCCAGCGAGATCTGCTGGACAGTCAAGTCCAATTAGGAGTCAAATGATCTGCTGCTAACGTCTTGATGATACCACAACACGCCTTCAGAGATCTGGTGGAGTCCATGCCTTGACAGCTCAAAACTGTTTTGGTGGCAAGGTGGGTCTTACACTGTTTGGCAGCTGGTTATACTGTTATGACAGATTTGCAGTATTTGTGCCATAATTCGGACTTTTTGGCAGTGAATTCGCTCCAACAGGACTTTCCCGGACAACCTATTAAGAGATGGTACATGAATCTTAATAATTAATGAGGATGATCAGCAGAGAGACAAACACAATGTCCTTGGAGAACATGTTGGAAATTTCCCCCAAACATTAGGCCCGGCCAAACAGTTACATGCCCAGAGGCCTGGACGACGACGGTTTTAATAATCGTTGTGTGGGATTCAGTGTTCAGGCTCATAATAAAGCCCATAGTTCATCCGATGCCGGCAGTCAAATTAGCTGTCCGTATAAGAGAAATGCCTTTACAAGCCACAGGAGACAGCAGCACTAAAGCGGTTCACTGTGGTTCTAGACAGCCACCTTAAGGGATTTGTGATTGAAAAAGAAGACAAACACCCCGCTGCAGTGACCCTATGAGAAAATGCCCTGTGATCTCCTGCTCCAGCTCAGCCTCGCTTACACACAGTTTAAAGCCATTCATGGTCGATCAGTGCATCAAGTCACTCTGGATTGTTGCAATTAGAAAACATTGCCCCAGAAAGCTATTTTAAATCACCCACTATCAGTGGGAACAGCAACCGAGAGGATAATTGGGTATTGACGAAAGAGTCTGAAAAGCAAGGACAGCAGGCAGGACCACTCTCCAATTTACTCTGTCATCTTGAGGCACTAATTATGCTGTTTACTGACCAGATAATTGGGCTAGGGCTTGATAAAAACAAACATTTTAGGGTGAAACATCAAGTATAAGGAGCTTGCATAAAATAATTCTGAATGCTTAATTGTGATGATTCTTTCCCATTTCCTGAAACTGCTTGGGAGGCCTAACACACTCATGACTTCCTGGACCCCTGGAGTTGAGCAAATTGCTATTTAGTGGGCTGAGCAATATTTTTTAAAACCGTGGGGCCTTTCATGCTTCCTTGAGTGTGTACTGATACTTAATGCCTTGTTAGGAGTTAATTACCAGATCAAATTTCCTCTACACACGCGTTCAAAGGACAAGGGCCACCTCGCATGAGAGATTTTAGATTCTCTTTTTTAATCTTAGCTCCTTTTTCAACCTTTTTTCAAGAAGCTGGAACATGGTGATGTCATCTGCATCAGTAACCAATCAGGATTCAGAAGCAGTTGCTTCAAATTCTGATGACAGCAACTAATAAACTTTAAATAAATGCGGATTAACTCTGCCAAGCAGATTCAATTTTCTGTTCAGGGTTTTTTGTAATCCCTTTGAATGATTAAAAAAAAAAAAATTACTAAATGAATTTATACGAACCTTGATTTTGGTGTTGGGCATTTGTTAGGGAATTTGGTGTCCGTCTGGATAAAGGGGAAGTCCGGAATATTTTCCACTTTCTTTTCATAACAAGATAAGGCTTCTTGATCATTAATGTCAAATATGTTTAAAATATTTTAGTGATTACAATGAAACTGGGTGGAAGATGTCCCCAAGAAGGAGCCAGTGAATTTTGGAGCAGATGTGGATACAAGAACCCTGTTACAGATAGATTTACATGAATCAATCAGAGATAGGCATCCGGAAAGGTAACAGGTACTCAAATTTGAAGAAAAACTACATTGTTGCTTTCCCTCCATTAAAATTATGGATGTCTTGAATTTCTTGGTGAATGTTTAAATGGTGGAAAAGGAACTAAATGCAGGTGTTTGATGTAAACTGGAATGTAACCTGTGGGGAGAAGTAATCTTTTGGAGGGAATGCTCAATTTGAGGTCCTCTAAAGCGATAGTTCTTATAATTAACTTTTCAAACTTATATCCAAACAATTTTAAGTTAATTATATATGTTATAATTTAAAAAAAAACTTTATGTACAACTACACTTCCAGAGGCTTTAAAGAAAAGAAAACTGCTAATTGCATGCCCATAAAATCAAAATACACTCTAAAAGATAAAACATGGCATTTACTTAACTTAGTTAAGTCATAAGTTGGTTGAATAAATGGGGAAAAGATTGAAGGTAATAATTACTAAAATGCCTTTAAGTGAAGCTCACCAAATCACCTTCATTAAGTGTAACATCACACAGTTATCTTCAGTTTAAAAAAGTCTTGTGTCATTTAGTGAACAGAATTATGTTGAATGAAATAAACAAAATATTGTAATGTCAAAACATTTTGCGAGTACATTAATAAAATGAAACCCCCTTATTTGAATTGTCGACGATGCAACTACTCAGTTTTTCAACATAGATATCATGGATTGCAATGAACATTAATAATGTTCATTTTCTGAACACAATTATAATGCATGAATTAAACTCAATTATGCTCAATTAAAACAAAAATAGTTATATGAACTTTTTCTAAACAATATTATGTAAATCAAAAATCTTTTAATATTTTATTTATGCAATGAAATATCCCTACATTTATAGTCAAATATGCGACTATTTAGTTCTTTCAACTTAAAAAAAAGTAATGTAACGATCTGTTTCATTTCTAAGAGTGGGTGGCTTGGATTAAGCCTTTAGTGGCGATTAAAAAAAATTCAATATTTGTGTTGATGGATAATTGTAATACACCTTGAATCCAAACAATAAAGAGAGAACTGCAATATGTTGTTTTTGTCTTTGTTATGTCTTTTAGGAGTAATCCTGTTTTCACTAGAACAGAGAGAATATAATATCAAACCAGATTCATCTCTGATGAAATGAGTCTATATCTGTTACTATCAGCCTCCACTCAGAAACATTGTAGCTGAGCGCCATCTAGTGTTGGAGGCGATTCTTCTTCCAAACACTCAGGAGGAATATCCTCTGTTTTAACTGAAAACACACATGTGCACCTCGACTAAGGAGGTTGTTTTTTCTGGCGGTATTGTCTTTCTGTCAGTAGGGTTTGGCTTTGATTTAGTTGATCTACAGATCTTTATCTGGATCCGGATCTTTTCTTCTCTAAGGAATTCTTTACTTTTGCAGGATATGAGCAAATACAACATTGTTTCTTTTAATTGAATGTAGTGTGTCTACAGACCTGGACAATCATGATGATGACGTCCCAAACAAGACCTACCACTTATCAAAGTCTGATCTGGATCAAACTGATATTCTGGACCTGCTGATTTTGAATATTTAAATGAGTGGGTCTCACAGAAGAGTGTGTAACTGTGGAAACAACGATCAATAAAGCTACAGACTTACTATGATCGCACTGAAAAACTGATAATTCATCCTGGTGTCAAATTTCAAAAGTCTTCAAACGTTTGTGAGCTAAATCCTAAAGAAAACTGTCATCAGAGAAGTATTGACTTTCGTGTCTAGATGGGGGTCAAACTATCACGGGACTATCGCTTTTAGGTGTGATGACATAATGGGGGAAACTGAGCCGCCTTGGTGGGGGTTTGTCTCCCTCTGAGTGCCGTCTAGTTTTTAATGAGATGAGAGCTAAATGAGATGTGAACCCAATCTCCATGATTTGGATTATGTTTCTATTTGAATAATATATCCATCATTAATAAAAATGCAGCACCTGCCCTCATAAATATTTACCGGCGTTTTGGCAGGAAGTTATACTTACAAATGAGATCATTTATTTTCCAGGAATTCGATCTCTGAAAGAAAAGTAGAGCTCCATGTTGCTTATTGATGGTTTTCCTGCTGATACGGCTGCTTAAACGCGTTCGACCTCCTCCTGACTGAGTCCCAGGCTTCTCTGATTCATATGCTCAGAAGCTTTTGTAACCCACAGCCAGCAGGAGCCTCTTAGCTGTGTGGAAGATAACAGAGGCCATCTGTTGTCTGTGTTTTCTTTGGAGCCTTGCCACTAAACTCTCCTGCCAGAACACCCTAGGGTCCCCAGGTATGCCTCACGGCACATGGGGACCGGTTCACTGAAGCACCTTTATAGCCTGCTGACTCCGTTGGGGGTTGTGTTCTCTCTGCCACAGCCTAGACACAATTTCATCAGTGTTTGAAAAGGTTTTTGTTGTAGCGGGATCGTTACACAACCATGCTATTAACCTTAATTGGAACACGTTGAGAGAACACAGAAAAACTTTGGGAGCTGTAAGACCAGGAATGTAGCTCCCCTTGAGTTACATAAAATTAAACTGATCTCAGGTTGAGTTAACTGAACTCCAGATTACTTAAATCCCTGCCGATACACTAAAAGTTAAGCATTAGACAGTAAGACACTCTTCTCTGGTAAGTAGTGATGTGGATTACACACACACATCAAGTAAGATACGCCAAAAGAGGAATAAGGGATAATCTCACCCATCACCATAAAACTGCCGTGAACATTAATTAATTCTACTTCTAATTACGCTAATTTGGCCTCAAGGTCGACTAACCTCATGACACTGAGTCATAATTTGTATTTGAGTGTTCTGTGTGCTTTTCTCCGTCCCTGCCTCAGGGTGATGCTGCCACCTGGTTCTGTGTTTTTTATTCTTCTTAGCTGCTGTTGAAACGGCACCATAACCTTCCAGATGAACCGTATTTTATCTCTTTGTGCTGATCAGTCACGACCGTCGCAGTAAACGTAGTCTGATTACATTTGTATAATGGGAATAGAATGTAAAGTGACAACCATGGAATTTGTGTCTACTTTTTCTAGATATTGTATACCTGTTTTTCCCCAGTTCATGTGACATGGAGGTGTGTTCAGTTTCTTTATTTTGGTTAAAACTGGTCAGTTGTGTACTTTTGTCTGTCAGACTATGTTATTATTATTTCTTTTAATTTTTTCTGTTATTATTATTTTTTTTTATTTAACAATTTATTTTTACTGTTTTTTTTAGTAATGTATTATTAGGGCGTCCTTAATATTTTTTGAAATTGTTTTGTCCAGATTCCATTAGTATTATTGTTGTTTTAATCCTTCAACAATGTGTGACACTGCTTGTACATATTTCTTCCAACTAATTTCACAATAAAAAAAGCCTTAAACTAAACAAAAATATTTAAGCTTCAGATTATATATTTAATTATTTCAACATGTACAATTTCCATGCATTTGAATAACATAAATTTAACATAAACAAACTTATGCATTTTATGTGATGCATGTTTGTCATTAAAACATGAATTTGACCAGTAAATATATGATTGATGTAATATTCCTAATAAATCTTATGTTTTTTTTAAAATCTATTTCTCGTTCAATGCAACTTCCTGAAAATTATATGTTAACCAATCTCATAAATTTCAACCAAGTGAACCCTGATTGTTCCATAGTGAGAGATATTTAAACCCTGTTCACATTTTTAACACATTATATTTAATTGTTTTGATAGTTATAACATTTATGCTGATTTTAGTACAAAATACATTGACAATATATGATTATTTCATGAAATCAAATGGATGTCGCTATTTAAACCGAAGCTAAGTAATGATTCATTTTTTTGACTGAAATGGACAAATGTAAAAAAGAGTGTGAGGGTTTTTGAGGGTTGTGTGCAGGGAAGCGGGGGAAGGGTTGTTTTTCATGTTGGTTAATATTTGGATAATGCTGCAATTCTATGTTTGTATTCAAAATGCAAAATGCATTGTGGATTATTTGAAAATCAAAATCAGTAAAAACTGTTGAACAACAATAGATTAATTATTTTTGACAGTTATTTACCAGGTCAACCCGGTAAATGAAACATAACGTAACTTTGTTCATTAAATGACTCATAACTGTATGATGAAGTTCGATGCATTTGCTTAAAAGCATTCAGTAATTGCTATTAGTTATTATATGTATTTATTCAGCCTACTTTAGTGGAACTGGTTGACACAACTAGGTTATATAAATGTATTTTTATTTCTTTGGTTGTGGTTTAATAAGTGAAGCTCTTTGTAACCTTATTTACTAAAGGTGCTATTTAAATATTTAATATAGTATTTGTATCATTATCTCAACGAATTAAAATGACCTCACTGATTGAATGAGACCTAATGACATCATTCTGGTTATGACTCATTCATTATGACTCATTCATGTTCAGGTGTCACGCCTTAGTTTCAGGTGTGCAGACCTCAGAAGGTATAGGATGTCGTGCCTGGGATTACGGTCACTGTTTAAGAGCCAACAATGGAGTTCCTTCATGTTCCTAGGCCAAAACTAATTGACTGTATAAACCGTCTGACTGATTTTTATCCACAAATGTTTAAAAAATAATAAACAAAGAAGGAATATCTCAAATTTCAGAAGTCCTTCCCATTTGTCAGTTTTGAAAAACCTCGGTCCATATCTCTCCCTGCGAGATAGTATTATTATCTCTCATTCATCGAGGACAATAGCTTGGATTACTTCCCCCCTAAATCCAATATCTCATGCTAAAATGAATCTTTATGGAGATTGGACTGTAAAAGAAGATTACTGTGACAGAACGATTTTCCAGGGCAGCAACTGCCAGCAGTGCCACAACAACATGTTTAGATTTCATTAAAATGATTTAAAGCACTTTGTCTAGGCCGTATGTTTTTTTTTGTCTTGTGTGTGACAGAAAGTTGAAGATAATAGATGAACACATTCAAATGCCAAGGGAAAATAAAGTCTTGTTCATAAAGTGATTCCTCTTTCAGTTAATGAGATACACTAGTGTAAAAATGAGATGCAAACGCCCATCAATTATTTATCTGAAACAGAAATGCTTTAATGTGGGGCTTTTTTTTCAAACAGCCTTGTAAAAACATTAAATGAATCATGCCTCTGAAAAGGAATTAGGAGAAAGCAGCGGAGGGGATGATCAGGTCCTGGCTTACACTCGCATTATATTCCACTCCCTGCAACCAGTTATGACTTTCCTGGTCCGATTCTATCGAAGCACAAATAGAAAGTTTGCGTTTTCTAGGAAGTGCTGTTCGTGCTGTAAAGCTGACACTATCATGTAGTCAGCAGAGGTGCTCTAATTAGCCCTAATTGTACAGTGCAACGATCCAAACAGTTTAAACTAATGAGTACAGGCGAAGGCTACACTATGAAAATAATACTTATCTTGAACATTCATTTACCACTTACTACCCGCTGCCACAAATCAATCAGGAAAATGAATAACTCTCTAAAATATCACGTATTATTATGTTTTTCTAAATGTCCCCCAGCATATAGTCATATGTTACAATCTGCTAAATCTTCTAAATGAAGCTCAAGCCGAAGTTCAGTCAAGGGAATCTATCTTTGCTTGACTTTCTTTCTTCTTTCTTCTTTCTCAGACCGTCCTGTGATTCACACATTTCAAACACGGCCAATTTAAATCCCCTGCTGTCTGCAGCTAACAATTCATATAACAGCAATTCATCATCATCATCTATCATCATCATTTGTCCAATCGCACACTGACTCACTTTCATTGTTAGCCTCATCGTCGCGCGTCTGTCTTTTAGTGATAATTCTATCTGGATTCACACCATTCCATTCAGATTCATCCTTCACTCTACTCACTGACAAACAAAACAATGTTACGTAAACAACCTTATTTCTTTACATAGTTTAAGTTATTATATAAAATAAAATCAGACTTACAAAATTATTTCATGAGGAAATTGTTTATTTGATGGAAAATACTCAATATTATTTACATAAGCTCACAACTTACTTTCTTTATATATCTCTTAACATTTTATTATGCTTATTTAACCATTATTAGACTGTTTTTGGTAGAATCAGGTCACATTTTCATCGTCATCATCATCTCCCCTGTCAACTCTCCGCGCTTGTCTGGAGGAGATAAAGGTGTGGATAAAAAACAACTTTCTCCAGTTGAACAGCTCCAAAACCGAAGCTATTTTAATTGGCACCCCACATCAGACCCAGTCTTCCTCCATAACCAGTATTACTTTCTCTGGTCAC